>CM070099.1:9176564-9416564 GCA_036178185.1 Liparis tanakae | reverse complement strand
TACCCACTATCTCTGATCTTAATCTATCAAGCCCGTGTTTTACGGTTCATGAAAATGGATTAAAAATGTAGATTACTTAAATTTTGATACATTTTCTGACCAAAATAAATCTGACATTAATCACCATATAATCAACGATCGTCGACTCTGCATTATTTATTTATTTATTATCCCTCTATTGAGTATATTAAATCTACTGTTGATGTCACAGTGTGATCCTCACTGCGGTGTGGTTCACATGGTCTCTTCCAGCCAAAAAGACTTTGATAAGCCCACAGGGGCCGACTCTGAACGCCTCTCCAAACATGAGATAACGTTCAAAAACATACACACTCGTCAGTCAGAAATTAGGGCCTTTTGTTCTGGACTCCTGCTCCGTTCACAATTACGTGGTTCGCTTCCAAAAGCAATGCGGAGGTCTATTTTTACCGTGTTGCATTTGTCTGGGCTGTTCAGGGGGGACCGGGGACCCGCTTCCTCCAAGGCTGGAAATGCAACTGAATGAGTTACTAATAAGATTATGACATGCATCTTAAAAATGGATTCTGGGTCACATTGGTCACAGTGGGAGGATGCAGCAACAGCTCAGTGTGTGCTCCATACAGGTTGCACACCATTGAAATTGGGTTAATTTTGTAGTGAATGAGGGAAAGGTCTAACTATATTTGTGTGCCAAGTCTTTAAAATAGGTGTATTTTATAATATATTTTTGTCATTTATTCTAATCCCAAACTGGTTGCTATAATATCAGTAGTTGTTAAAATTCTCTTTACATCCAAACAGGAATCACTAAATCAAATGTTTTGACCCAAACACATATTTGTATTAGCCTGCTGTCTAATTAATTTATACCACCTTTCTACCTTTGAACACTTTGTGAGTACAAACAATCACATGTTAGCGTGTTATGTTTAGAATGATCATGTTTTTGGGGACTAACTTTGGAGGGGGGCCTGAAGGGCTGTTGCTGACTTGGCAACTTTCTCAATAGAGTTTTTTTAGTGCTGCTAGTTTTGTTGGCAAAGTGTTTTCAACACTTGGCTTTTCAGTTGGGAAAGTTGAGAAGATTACCCACCCTGGCTTTAATTGTACTGGTTTAAATTGAAGGGGAAGGACATATGCATCCCTCCATCCACTATAACTACTATAGTTACTATTATCAAACTGTATATATTACACCTGATCCTGAACTGTACTCAGGCTGCCAAAATAAATATGAATATCTCATGAAAACAACTGCACACCCATCTTTTATGTCCCGGAAGGTGTTTTCCGTATCCTCACCCGGTAATAAATGGCGTTTGTAATAACCAGGTGGGCTCCTGTAATGACAGCTTGGCCTCTGGTGAGCCGCTATATATAGGCCTCTATACAGCAGAGGTGAGCAGTGAAGCATAGAGGGCGAGACACAATGTTCCCCTGAGAGAGCGAGGTAAGTCCTTTCTTCTTCCTCCAAAAAACAGAGGCCTGTGTGTGTGTGTGTGTGTGTGTGTGTGAGTGCTTCAGTCTAACCATCTTTATCTGACACACACTTATTTACAAAAACACACATGCATTACTTGTCTGTCTAGCTGTCTTATCTTCTCTCTTCACACACACACACACACACCTTCATGAACCCACTGTACCCCCCCCCCCCCCCCCTCTTCCCCCTGTGAACAGGATGTCACGGGTAATCATTTTACAGGTTTGACTTTGTTCTGCTCAACTTTAATCATCTTTCTTCTCCGAGGTCGAAGCTCTCTCAGGTCTCAGCAATCTCAGAGACGGTCCAGTGTTATCGCAACGGAGGGAAATGATGCGGGGGCCGGACAAACAACCCGGAAAGATGCAACGGTTTTCATATGCATAATTTATTTCCCATGGACATTGTCGATGCACAAATACACATTTTGAAGGCTGGTGCCTCCTCGCTCAGACATCACATGTGGATGCACAACTAAAACAATGGTACACAACAGCTGCGCTGAGGGCAACGCCTGCAGGCTTTCACATCGTTGCTCTGGGTAGAGGAGCGCTTTCATGCCAAGACAACATTAAAGCGCTGTAGCTGGGGATCACCTCGTCGCTTCCTAAAACATTTCTAACCATTGAAAAGTGAATTGTTGGCCAGAGGAACCCCAACATGAACATACAGTTGGACATTCTGTAAGTAAACACACGATTCTTTGAAATGTCATGCCCAGAGATTTACAAAAAACAGTGCAAAAGAATTTAGAATTTCGAAACTTGATTTTATAAATTGAAAATGCCTTCGCAGTGGCTCAGTGCCAAAACACTATGTGTGGGATTTACCATACAAACAAGCGGCCAACTAGGAAAAGGAAGATAGCTCAATTCAGTTTATTGTCAAATGATGGTAAATATGCACAGCGTGTGAACATTTCTCAAAATGTTCTTCTCACATCAGGACATTAAAGTCAATATATGGCAAAATATGGCAGCTAATGCGTGGATCTAAACGGTCATATTTGTAGTAATAACATTCAACTTCATATACAAAAAGAGACTTACGCTCAATGTCTATTTTTTATTCACTGTAGATAAGGATATGATATGAGGATATCCAGTGAAGTGTTTCTTAATTTCCTCATCACACATTTGACATTACAGAGAAATGTCTCTCGAGTCTCACTTGAATCACGACTGAACGTCCACTTCTTTCCTCCAGGGAGAACCATCTGAAAACATTCTTGTGCAATTTGATGTGATGAGAATAAAAATTACCTAATTTTGGGGACAGTTAAAGTTAAAGGAATGTAAACAGTATCAGGAGAACCGTGGGCAGCCGTCACCAAAGCCCAAGCGCGTAGCCAGGATTGAAGGAGGAGATGGTTTCCATTCAACATTGTTTAAGGCATTTGTGCTCTCAACATAATGTGGTTGCAATAACTCATACATCTGACTTTCAACCGAGCTACATCAAAGCTTTGGTTGAGAATTTTCTGTCATCGTGGAGTTTTAAATTAATTTCGCTGCCTGAAGAAATGGTAGGAGATAAACACTGCTCACATAACGTAAGAGACACTTCTAAGACGTCTTAGTATGACGGTTTAGAAGCTGAGGTACTTCATAGGGCTTCATTATTTATTCAAAAATAATAATACATCGGTTCAACAAAAAACATTTTATTGACCAGTAATTGACAATCTCTCTTTTTTTTATTCTAGTATATTTTTCTACCCTTCTACTCTTCTTACATAATTCAAAGTGGTGCATTTATTTGTGGAATCCCAATCCTTCCCGTAGTCCAGTTTGGATTCAGAGCGTGTCACCTTTCAGACCACGAACAATACTCATCCATGCAGGATGTGGAGCGTTTAAATAATTCCACTTTAGTATTTGAGAGCGTTTTCCTGGGCATTGTGAATTATTCCAGTGGGACGACTGTAGGGACCGCTCTGGTCCAATAAAACTCGTGGTGATCGGGCTTTTGAAGCAGAAGCACCAACACTGTGGAACGCTCTGCACCCATAAAGGTTTTCAGATTCCACAGCATCATTTAAACTGCATCTCAAAACACACCTGCTTACGCCTGTTTTATCTTCTGTATTGTACTTTTCTCTTTTAATTGTTGATATGATTTGGCCCCTGTTATTGACACTTTGTTTTAATTGACTACTGTAGTGCGCTTTGTGACACTTTGTCTGTGATAAGTGCAATATAAATAAACTTTACGTACTAAGTTACTCTGGAAATGAAGACAATGCAGCATGTTGACATGCTAACATTAGCTCGTGGTGCAGCTGTGTAGAGGATGACAAACTACAGCTTGAAGTCATGAACGTTAAAACCAAATTTGCGACGAAGAACTGAGCTCGGCAAGCTGTCCATCAGACTGTGCAGCGGATTCTCCCTTTTGATTCACAACATGACCTGTCCTCAAGTGTCACCCTCAGGACTCATTGTTATGCCCCACTATAACAATAGCCCAGCACTTCACCCATTAACTTAGTTTCCTGATGTATCGCAATCTCCCAGGGGCTGCTACCATGGCAACAGACCATGTGCTTAGTTTATTTCTGGCTGGAGTCACTTCCTAACGCCGAGGATGGTCATCTGTAGACACTCTTCCTTCAAAGCCACCAGTTCTGTCTTGTAGCTGCTTGTCTTGGCTCCGTCGGAGTACACCAAAGTCTGCTTTTTTGCTGACAGCGGCGTATCTATAGTCACTGAGCCGGCGTGGAGCATGTCCCCGTGCGACGGTGAGGAAGAGGAGCCCCTCTTGCAAGCTGCAGAGAGTAAAGCCGAGAGGGCTCGGCCAACGTCGTGCCGAGCGCCCTCGTTGACGAAACAGTAGAGGATGGGGTCGGCGACGCAGTTGAGGCTTGTCAGCGCCAGCGATACGTGGTACGCCGCAAACAAGTTCTCCTCTGAGCCGCAGTCACACGGCTTCCTTAGAAACATGATGCTTCGCACCAGGAGGAGGATGTGGTACGGTCCGAAGCAGAGCAAAACAATTAGAATGAGACTTAGTGCCAGACGCTGAATTTTGGCCTTTTCCTCACGCTCCGTGGAGACGTTGCAGCGCACCGCGGCCAGGATCCCCCGGTAGGCCACCAGCATGGCTGTCCATGGAGCCAGGAAGCCCAGAAAAGTCCTGTAGAGGTTCATCCCGGCCACCCAGTCCTGCATGGGATACTTCTCAAAGCAGAAGGTGTGGTTGAAGCGATCCTGGAAGAGCTCATCGTGGAAGAGGGGCGCAGAGTTGGCTACGATCTCAATGATCCACACCATGGCGCTGACCAGGACAGCTGCAGGAAGTTCAGACAGGAAAAATAAAGGAATGAGAAATACTCGACCTTGCAGTCATTTACATTCCTGTGAAGACGTTAGTACGGCTGCTCTTGGGAAGTCCAGAACCTTTAATTGATTGAGTGACTCCATGATGCTTCTAACCCATGTAATCATTCACTAAACCGGCCTCAAAACCTTCTGTTTTAGACAAAAATGTTATCCATGAGGATACACAAATTTATGAGTACAGCACCCTGAAAGTACTGACTCTTGTTTTATTGGAACGGTAGGTGCTTCTCCGCCCACTAAATGTTTCATTTTAGATCTATCCACTGGAGTTGCTAATAACGTACCATGACATTTCATATAATCGAGCTCAACCGAGCATAATTAGTTCAGTTTCTGTCGGTTGTTTTTTAGATTAGATACATTCTCAAAAGCCCATCCTGAAGTTAACATACCTGTTTTGATACGTCGAACTTTGGCAAAGCGCAGAGGGTATGCCACGGCCAGGTACCTGTCCAGGGATATACAGCAGAGGAAGGCGATGCTGACGTAGATATTTGTGTAGAAGATGAAGCCGAAGAGCTTGCAGCTCTCCTGACCGTGGATCCAGTCATCATGCTGCAGGAAGTAGTCGATCCACAGAGGAAGAGTGGTGATGTAGAGGAGGTCCGCCACTGACAGGTTGATCAGGTAGATACCGAGCTCATTGCGTTGCCGTACCTGGAGGGAGGAATGTGACGAGGGGAGGGATGGAAAGATGACGGAGGAAGGGTTTGGGAGGCAGGAGTTGGGAGATGGGAGAGAGAAGATGATTTTAATTGAAAGGATCAAACAGATCCAAACGGAAACGGCTGGTGCAATGATAGAGAGGGATAGGAGTGTTAAAGTTAAACCAGCAGTGGAAATATAATGAGACAGACAGTCCATGTTTGCTTTTAAAATGAAAACCTCTGAAATGTGAAATAAAATAAAATGCAAATAAAATGTGTTTTTCATATCGATCGCAAACCGTTTGGCTTCCTCACTGTCAAGATATGGAAGAAATGCAAAGCCTGAATTATGGTTGTTTAATATAAGTTCATCCGTCTCAGACTCGACCACAACGACGGCTTGTCAAGGAGTGGGGGGGAAATCATTTCTTTGGCAGCAGCTTTTACATGTCATTACATGTCATTTAGCAGACACTTTTATCCAAAGCGACTTACAATAAGTGCATTCAACAAACAGTACAAACTCAGAACAACAAGAATACAGAAAGTAACATTTTCTCAACATAGTCAAACTACAAAAGTACCACAATAAGAGCTATTTAAGAGCCACTGAAGTGATAATCTTTGTTTTAATCCAGATATAGTCGGAAAAGGTGCGTTTTCAGTTTCCGGCGGAAGCTGTAGAGCTTTTCTAATTTGATTGGTCAGCACGTGGATTTGAATCCACCTACAAGGAGACCGCTTCACATCCACTACTGATTTTACATTCTGAAGGTTTTCGACAGAAAATAAGCAGCGCGGTAAGTATGATGGTGTTGTGGATCCAGTTCAGGAGTTGCCATTAACAAGGCCGGTGGCTCTCAGCAACGCAGTTAGTGCGACTGAGGGCTGAAAGGGAACTACACTACCCACAATGCACCTGCGACAGAGCGCTCCTGTGCCCTCTGGAGTCGTGCTGTGCTCGGGTCCAGGGATCAACCTAGAATTTAAAAGTTGGAGGAGTCGCCTTGATGCTGAGATGGAAGCTAAACTAAAAGTTTAAAAGTCCTCACTTGTATGAGCTTGTGAACTTGCTTGAATGAAAAGTAAATACAAATTCTGTGTGTTGCTGCCAAAATAAACTGTCAGTCTGTGGGAATCACTGGAGATGTTGTCTACTGTATGAGAACACAGCCCCAGTGCTCTGTGGAGGTGTTGGTGGTCAGCAATGTCAGACATGTTACTTGGAAAATCTGTTCTTACACAGTGAACATACTGCTACTTATTATGTTCAATTACAAACGTAATTAGCGAGATAACACATTACAGGACTCATCTTCTACAGAAAACACGTTGTTTAATGATTTAAGATGCCACTGGGTCACACCACGCATGTAAGCTCACTCTTTTGCTGTTTCACGAGCAATGCGCAGAGCAAGAAATGCAGCATGGGTAACAGTTATGAATGGGTCTGTTACGCAAACACAGGACTTTCACCCAGGAGAACACCGGTTGTGTCCTCTGTGAACCGTAAACTAAAAGACGAGTTTATGCTTCTGTTTTTTATTTATGCGAGTTACATTGGTACATTACGATGTGACTTCATTATTTTAACACAAACCATGACATAATTTCTATTCTTAACCAAGTAGTTTTGTTGTCTAAACCTAACCATTGCATTGTGCGTTGGTGTAAGCATGATCAAAGTAAAAGTATGCTCAACATGTGTGTATTTGTGTGTGTGTGTGTGTGTGTGTCCTCCTCACCTGCATGTAGGCAGCCCACAGGGCCATGCAGTTGGTGGGCAGTCCCAGAACGATGACGATGATGTAGAGCGTTGGCTGGAAGAACTGGTCCACCTGGCTGTCCACATCACAGAAGGAGATGTTGCACATTGTCCTGTGTGGAACGCTCTGGGTGGGTTTCGGTCTGTGTGTGTGTGTGTGTGTGTGTTTTGGTCTGTGTGTGTGTGTGTTTTGGTCTGTGTGTGTATTTGTGTGATGCTTGTTTAGCAACTCTCAGCTCTGACTGTCCCTCTGTAGTTTCACTTTATTCCAGCTCCAGCAGTTTGACAGTGACGTGCCGACTCTGGCGTCCTGCTCGGCGACCACGCGGCGGTCCGACGTGGAGCCGCAGAAGAAAACAGAGCTGTCGTTTCCAGAGCAGTTCATGTTTCCCGTTTTTTCTTAAAACACTGTCCTTCTTGCCCAGGGGCCTTGGCGTGTCATAATCCTCTCTCCCGCTTCCACACCAGCACCGGCATCCCTCAGCACGGAGGAGAGGAAGAAAAAAAAGGAGGGAGCGAGGGGTAGAATGTGGTGAAATGGAAGCTCCCTTATCGACGCCGTGCCAGGCCTCCTGCACTTTAACAGGACCTCATCAATCTTTTAGAGATTAAAGATCTGCCAGGTCCACTGTCCTAAGGAGAGGCCGGTCATCAATGTGTGTGTGTGTGTGTGTGTTCCAAGGTCCTGATGAAACACACAACCCCTCTAGGATGCTCGCTTTGAAACCCGGGAACAGATTTAAAAAAGCTTCACCATAATGGAGCCGAAGGGTCGTCCGTACTCTGGACTGCTGGACATCTGCAAGAGAGAGAGACGGAGAAAGAGTGAGAGCCTTATAAGGAAACGCTAATACAATAGGAAAGAAATGTGTTGCACTTGTTTTTATGGAAATATTTAATTTATTGCATTTAAGATCACAACTTAAAACGATAACTGTGACATCATTAAGGTAAATAGGAGCTGATTAAAACTGATAGTAGGGGACTATCCTAGTAATGAAATCTATAAATGCCAGGATTTCAATGTTGGCCTTTTAATTATAGAATAATATTATTTGCCTTCCTTGGTTGGTTTCCCACTGTAGTCTCACTAAAACAGAGATGACTGATACCAGGCAGCGAGGGTACTTGTGCATCAGGTTGATTATTACACACATTTGTTTCTAAAATGTTTTTATTGCTGTTTTCAGCTCACGTTTTGCCTACACTGTTATCTAAGTTCTTTATCTATGCATTTGCAGAAAAAAGATGTGAGTTATTTATTCTTAAACCTTAAACCATTATACACATCCAGATAATATCTATAGCAAGAATTGACTGCTGGGCAAAAGGCTGAATAAAAACACAAAATAAACAAATATTCTACATTAAAAGAATTTACAATTCTCATTGACATGTAGACATCTTTTTTTCTTTGACTTTTGGTATTCTATTGATAAAATACATAATAAGACATCTCAGCCAAACGCGTTCTGTACTTTGACGTCACGTCAATGGCCTCATGTGATTGGTCCAGACGGAAATCGCGATAGTAAAATGAATTGTAGTCTTTATTCTATACTTCCCTGTTAATTTGAATATTTTTAAAAATATAATTAAAGAAGATAAATGTTCAGGCCGGTGTTCAGGATGGGCTGGTGGCCTAAGCGGCCTGGGCCCACCCACAGGGTCGTGCCTGTGTTATAATGGCTGACAGTATCATATCCATATGTAAGCTGGCCTCGGCTAGTAATCAAAGCTGAATAATTCAAACAGTTTTAGGTGCCTTTGGAAAGAGGAATTTAAATATAAACATGTGAGCAATGTGTCGCATGAGTTTGTAGTGATTGCCGTTAAAACCTGAAGTCAGCACAAAGCTCCTGGTGCAGTAATGTCACGCTTCACATACTGCTACCTCACATACTGCTACTTCACATACTAATACAAATGTTTCAGGTTCATTCCCTTTATGCATTTGCTGTGCACGACATTTCATTCACATTTTATTTAAATGCACTACGGCTTCTTGCAATCAGAACTCATACTTCATACTCATTTTTAGGCGTTTTTGGTTTGGTTATTTGAAGTGAATCCCACATGAAAATAAAGCCCTCCAAAGAGCCCGTAATGACCACGCCCTCAAGACAGAAACACGGTTATGCTCATGTATTGCACTCTGCCTCAATGGAATGAGAGGCAGTGGAAATGGAAGAAAGGGTCATAGAGACGAGACTTTCTTCCACAAGGTGAAGCAGCAGACGCTCATCCGGAGGACATTAGTTCAAAGACTTTCTAACATCGGGTTTGATAACTCTGCATATACTGACCCGCTGTGCAGGAGTGCAAACAGAGAGACCGGAACATGTGATAAGCTTCATGTAAGCCTTCATATAAACATGAATGTGTATGTACAGTAGAGAGAGAGAGAGAGAGAGAGAGAGAGAGAGAGAGAGAGAGAGAGAAGGGAGGTCAGTTTCACTCCTCGACTCCTCACTTCCCACCCTTAGCTCAGATTCTGTTTATACATCTTGGACCACCTCTATATTTTTGAATATGGCTGATATGAGTCCACATATGCTTTCAATCAAAGAGTTTATGTATTCTTCAGCTTCTTTTCATTCCCTTGCTCTTAGATCGATATATACATTGCAAGGATAACTATGGAGGTTTCTCTGCCTGAGGAGCCGACAGGATGTCGGGGCTTTTATGTATTTCAGTTTGGTATTTATCAAAGTAAAGCGTAAATTAAATTAAGAAATATAAACATATCCACTCAGCCCAGCTGGCACCCACCAGAGGTTGTGTTCTAATATCTTTAACCATAAACACTAGTTCAGGAAATCAGAATGTCTCTTCCTATTCCTCTTGTAATGTAAACATGACAATCTGATGTTGGCAATATGGGGATGTTTCTCTGTGGATGTTTTTCATGAATGTACATCACACATGTCAGGACAAAGCCACCGTATGGTTACTTGATATGACAATTAGATGAGTTACATGAGCGTCGGAGATTAATTCCCCCTGCGCTTGATCCAGGATCAAGGGCCTGAAAAGAAACTGCTTGTACTGGGTGGCTCCCATTATGAAGCAGAGCAGCTCATTTCCAAAGCAGAAGGCCGGTACACTGAGACAGTGTTCACTTCCTGGCTGAAAGGGTCGAACAAAATGTCTGTCAGCACACATCAAAAGAGTTTAAAGACCGGTGAAGGAAGCAGCTTCAGCCTGTGCTGATGTGACGGTTGCTGGTGTGGAACACACTCTGTGACGGCGCTGATGCAATGCCAGAGTCGTCCAGCAGCTACAGCACACTAAGTTGGGTTATTTATACAGTGATCTTGTCAAATAGCTCTTCTCTGGGGGAAACACCATGCATGTTGATAAGCTGGATCACAACTGGGCCACAGCTCTGGCCGAACCCCTCGGCTTTATTTATTTTTTACATTCAAAGCTTCTATCAAGTATTTTGAATGAAGCTCTAGTTCAGGGAATCAGAATCGGTCCATCCAAATATTTTAGGACCTTTAGGAAAAAGAAGATAACCCAACACACAAAAAATCTATTTGAATAAAGTGATTCATTGGATTAAATTGACGAGTCTCTACTATTAAATGCAACTCACCATGCCTCTCTTCGAGAGCAAATCATTTTCATAATTCAATTGAAATTCTAACATAACCTTTTCATATAATATTGACTTTTTTTCGTGTACACAAAGCAAATTATCTTAAACTGCCACCACTCGAATCTAATTCTTAAAATCGTATAACACTGTCCACTAGCCAGTCAGAACAGAAAACGTGATCCACACTAGAGGAGACGTTATTAATGGCCACTAAAGAATCCGATCTTTAACTGCAACTGTACAGAAATAGTGGGTTCAAACAGAATAGATTGGGAAAAAAAACATGGAACGATGAAGATAAAAAGTTAGGAATAAAATATTGTCATTTACGTATCATAGCTCCAGGTTCTATGAGTGTTGGCAAAGCCCTCTGAGAGCTGTGGATTTGAGTGCATCCCCAGGTGCATGCATGACAAGAGGATTTTATCTTACCTCTCTGACCTGATTTAACCAGAGCAACTTATTCAATTCAATTCAGTTTATTTTATATAGCCCAATATCAAAAATAAAAAAATGTGCCTGAGTGGGCTTTACAATCTGTACACATAAGACATCCCTGTCCCAGGACCTCGGATCAGGAAAAAAACTCCATGGGCCATGACAGGAGGCCGGCCTACCAGGCAGGAGACCAGGTCCACACGTGGCTGACTTGTCTTTTATTCCATTATGAACATAAAAGACAAGTCAGACACGTGTGAACCTGGCCAGAAAAACGAAATGCAGTATCTATGGTGCGGTTACAGCTCTCCACTCTCAGGGAGCTGAGATCATGTCTGTCACAGATGAGCACAGAGACCTCACTTCCTCATCAGATAAGACGTCTGGGCCACATGGGGGTGTCGTGTGTCGCTGATGTGACTAGCACACAGTGACAACATGGGTTTGTTTCCCAGCATGTAGCACTTATTTTTGTCCACTCCTGTGCCAGAAATGTGGTTTGTTCTGTCAATTACAGATGTTTATCACACACATGTTTGCATGCAACGGCGACAAGAAATGAGTTCAACCATGAGTACAAACTCAAAACAACAAGAATGAAGAAGGTACAATTTCTTCAAGAAAGGAAACTAATGTGGTTCGTTAGGAATAATAATAACAAACGTCACTTTTCACACTAGCTGAGTGACGAGCCACACCACCGCTGAATGTTAACAGAAGTGGAGCTGCTGGCGGTGTTTATTAATGATGAATCATTGTAAATAACCCCATGGAAGGTTTATGGGTTTGGGGTTGTTTGCCTGCTGTGTTTTTGCCTTATTGGTTTTGACGTATCACTAGATGATATTGTTTTGTTTGAAGAATTGATAGAGGCGTTATGTTACTTTCTATCCAATAGATAAATCTCACTTTTATTTTGAAAAGGTAAAAAGAATCGCAGTTTTGTTTCGTTTTACTTTTGAATGCTAACTTGACTGTACGGCTACGGATCTTGTTACAGACGGATGCGCATTTATTCATTTAAAAAAGCGTAATAGTTTAATGGACCCGTATGAGGCTAAAGCTCTTACGGCGGTGATAGTTTACAAGATTAATGAAAGTATTTTGACCCTAAGGAACAAAATAAAGGAGTAATTTCACCAGCAGTAAGTTTCATGCCACTTCATGTACGGGATCCGCTACAATGACTATATAACCGTTACAGTAAATCAACAGTGTCCACTTGTGCTTCCTGTGTCTCAGATGGTAGTGGACTTTCTAGTCTTGGGAGTCCTCTTAGGACATTTGACCATATACTGGGTCACTCTTTGAAAAACGATTCTTCAAGGATCAACGTTCCTGCTTTCTCGCTCCCGTTCCTTTCGGGGGAAATGAGGGGGATCGTATTTCTCTGGGGATGAATGCAAGAATTTGTTTGTGTTTAAGTACGTAGTTGTGCGGGGACATACTCTGACTAAAGTTCACAGCTGTAAAGCGGTTCAAGAGCTCTATTGGTGAAGAAGAATGAGGGATGTACATGTACATGAATGTGTACAATGGGGCCTCCAGGAACCTGTTCTGGACCGTCCGGTGCAACGCGGCAGCGTCTGATCGGCTGCCAGAGGAGATTAGGTCAAGGCAGCCATGTGGACGTCATGCTGGTTGGAAGCACACACACAAACATACACACCTACACACACAACAACATGCATACACATGCACAGACACAGACACACACATGCATGTGCTCTCGCTCATATACACTATCTATACTCTTCATATAGCATGCTCGAGGGCTGTATTTCCAAACACATTCACATTTCTCTTTGTCCTTCATTTGCAATTTATTCATCTCGTTCATTTCCACGCTACAGTCCCCACATTGTTCACACAATTGGCTCTCGTCTTATTATTATAACTCGATGAAAGGCTTTTGTTGTTTATGCACTGCGAATAAAGGCATCAAAACAGACATATTCAAAATGTACAAGTAGGCACTGTAGTCAGAACTAAAAGCAGATACACTTTTTATATTCTTACCTTTCACAATAAAATTAAGGATTCATTTAATCTTAGATTAATTCTAGTCAGAGTGTGCCAACAATAGGTTTAAAACGAGTCAACCTAGTTTGGAAATGAAGCAAAAGTTGGATGAACAACAACAAAATAATCTCTGTTATTTAAATCCAAATTTGAAACAACATTTATTTAAGGAACTTGATTAATCGTCTCAATCAAAAGCTCTTTAAATATCAGTATACATGTAATGGGTCACAGTTTAAATTACAGTGTAAAGCAACATGTCTCTTTGTTGGTTTGGTTTTTGTAAACCGTTCTGTGTCGAGCAGAAACTCTTCAGAGGGAAGACGACACAAACGGACCCTGACCTGTATCTAAAAATACCAAACACTACGCTCGGTAATCTACCCTGTTGGGAGGAAATACAAGTAGCCTGTGTGTGTGTGTGTGTGTGTGTGTGTGTGGGCGTGCCTGCATGTGTGTGTGTGTGTGTGTGTTGTACTTGTTTGTTTCCAAACCGAATTTCCGGCCTTGAGTGCGAAGACATTTTTGGAATGTGAGGCCTGGTCCTCACTCCTTGGTGGTGCTGTCAGGTTGACAGTTAATCACGGTTCTAACTAAGGTCTGAAGCTGCATCCGCACTCATACATTTTCATTTAAAAAAATATCTCTCCATAAACACTAAGCGTTCTAGCACTCTTTTTTATAACTAATTTCACTAACACACCTGAAAATGCACATCCATTCACGTACACGAGGCCTGGTGCCGGTGTAAACAGCACGTTGGTCTACGGTGCACATTTGGTTTTAGGGCTTACGGCAAACATGTAGGTTGAGGTCAAGCTGGGGTTCAGTGAAAGGGAAACTATCGGTCCTCACAAGACGTTCGCTGTCCCAACCCGTGTGAGCACACGTGTCTTTGTGTTCTGGCAGTAACATTACGGCAGAGTGTAGACAAGCAAACACTGGGAGCCGGAAGACGGTAATGCTACACTATCAAATACGTCAACACACTTCTTACAACTCTGTCAATCCCAGGACAGACACACTACTGTACAGTAGGCACGACAGTCACAGGGGAGTTAAAGGGAAAGTTAAACTCATTAAAATGAAAATGTTTTCCCATTACAGGCCATCATTATGTAATGACCCTGAACAGTGAAATTCAGCAGATCCTTTATATTTCAAAGCTGGTGACCTTGGGACCAAACCCCATTAACAGCGTCAGCAACATCTGAGGGTCGCCCCTCCCCCGCCCTCCCCCAGGGCGTATTCCCGCCAACACTTAATTTTCTTTGGCACAAGCCACAGTGGAAACATTTCCTTTACTGCATCTTTGTGTTGGGTTTGTTTAGATCCATGCTGTGCTGTTCTAAATGAGTCAAACACGAGTCACACAGGGTCACGGGTGGAGTTTTGGTAACCAGTTCGGTGCTAGGTTAAGAGAGGAAAATATCATTCCGGTCACTGTGACTTATCTAAACATTTTGGGCGAGTCTGTCTTTCACCTTCTTCTGCCTAGTCAGTCTGACGTGAACAGCTGATAGAACGCTTCCCATTCGAGTTGGTTTCAACGTCCCCATAGGAAACAAAAGGGACAGGAGTCACGAAGAACGGAGTCCCTAGACCGAAGGGGTCACGATGGAGCTTCGTCTGGGTCGGCCCACCCATGTTCATGCCGTCATCCTCCTGAAATTGACATCACTTTTTAATACTTTTGATATTTGAATCAGGGGTCCTCGCTCATGTGCTGAGGTTCATCGAAGCCCATCTGTTCTTCAATAACATGCTGGCTTGGCTTGACGTGGTTTGACTTTGCACTTCAGCCCGGTTGATACCGTGGCTGCAACTAGTAGTCAAAGGGGCGGCTATAAAACGGTGGATATATTCTTCTCAATGAAAGTCCCCCGTTATCTTATCCTCCTGTTTTACACTTCCTCCCTGCAGTGTCTACGACTGAACAGCCGCTAACAAAGCTTGGCTAATTAAGTGATAAACAGATCTAGTTTCCCATAAAATATTTTTTTTAGAAGCTGTTATTTTGAAGCAGCAAAATCAGGAAATGTTTTAATTTCATCAGCAGCTACTTGACACGACTGCGACATTAAAACACAAAGACACGTGACAAACAGGGACGCCGGAGTTCAAACTAAACACTGAGAGGCTAAAAGTACTGAGAGCTGAACATACAGCAGGAGAAACGATGTCGATGTCAAGTTCTCTAGGTTCATCATCGTCTCGTTTACTGACAGAGGGCTCTGAGGGCTCAGCCTCGCATGTCAGAAAAAGACACTTGACGGTCAAACACCACCGTGTGACGGCAGCTGATGGCCCGTCGGTCCACTGTGGGACGGCTCTGGGGATTTCAAGCAAACCAAGTGAGGTCAGACTTTCTCCGTGAGCCTTGGCTATTAGCTACGTCAAAACGCTTGCAGCGTTTCCTCAGGCGGCGTTATTCACCAGGAGCACGGGTCAGTCTGGACTCATCCTCATGTGAGTCCGGTTGGTATGTACTTGATTCAGAGAACCCAAAATGCTTTACTTTGTCCTGAATGAGGGTGAGTGCCATCAGACTTTTTCTCCAATACAGACGCTGTTCAGTCCTGGTGAGGACTGAGACGATGACGATGTCACTGGTAACCGCTGAGATGAATAACCTTTGTTTCTCTGAACCCCAAACAGTTTTGGGACGTTTTCCCGCTCCTGCCCTATTCTTCTTTTTGTGGCCTTGATTTTCACTGCAATACTTAAGTTCTGCGTCCTCTATGGAAACAGCACAACCGTGGCTAGAGAAAGAACTTAGAAATGTATTTTGTACAGTATAATACAATTAAAAGTTGTATTATATCAAAATAAACAACAACAACAACAAATTTGAATTTCTTTAATAATTTATTTTCTAAACATTTGTCAAGAAAAACTATGGAATCGTCATCCTATGTGATTATGCTATGCTATGCTAAATAAAAGCATTTGATCACAAAAAAAAAAGAAAAAACCTATGGAATATATGTATACAACTTGTTTAACAAGTTGAAGCAAGTGTTACCAATGTTGGGGGGTGGGGGTGTAGGTGGAGCTTCATGTGCTGTATATATTGAACTATTCACATTTGTACATTTGTAGAATAAAATTGTTGTGAATGAAATATCACCATTTTAAGCAAATCGTTTTCGGAAAGATACAAATGTGATGATTACGACATTTTGATAAACTGGAGAGTTTTATCAACTGCTTAAAGAAAACATGTTTTTCCAAAGTAACTTTTGGGGTTTTGAGTGCTGATTCGGTCGGAAACAATTAAACTGCTTTAAACTACATTGGGGACTGATATGAAAGGAATTCACTGTAGTTTTTCTAGTTTCCCAGTCTATTAAAATTACACCAACTTGTAAAAACAATCACCGTGCATCAGAGACTCAGACGCTGCTACTTTTCTTGCCACTTTTTTCCATTTTCCGTTCAACATTATCGTCATTATACATCCTGTGGGCGGAAGCTCACATAAATTTTGCAACATTGTTGTTTTAATTTGTCCTCTTTATTATTTGATCCCTTATGGCATGTGACGGACTACACTCATCGACATTGGAGAAGGGAGCGTAGGGATTGGATAAAGTGAGGCGGACTTCGAGACGATCAACGACCACACACAGACCGAACTGAGCGCCACCTAAAGCCGAGTCCACTGCCCCGGGCCCACAAGCACACAGAAATATACAAACGCTGTCCGATTCTTTTGGTAAAGAAACACTGAAAGTCTCCACCAGTCTTGGTTGCTTGTCAGGTTCTCCTGTGTATATTGATCCTCGTCATGTTTCCACACGGTCTGTATGTTAAAAGGTACCTCCCAATGCATGTATAAGCAAACCGAACATAACTCGCAGTGTGTGGGAAAAAATCTACTGTAATGTTGGTTTTGCACATGAAAATAATGCAAATATGCTGCACACAGTTCAGTTAACATTATGTTTTAGATGCTGTCTATTCAAATAATTTGTTGCTATAATGCATACACCCAGTTGGGCCGATTACTTTCCTCCCTGGAAGCTCTTCAAAGAGTTCTCCTGTGGTTGCAGTCCTCCTTCGAGGGGAGGAAAAAAAACATACTGTTATTGAAACTGCCCGTTGAGAGATAGTTGTTAATTCTCAGGGAGGAGGGAGATGTATCAACTCCTCTGGGGACTCAAACTGGTAACCATCTGGTCAGCATGCTTCCTTTGGGATCAAGCTGCTGGAAAAAATTATAAAAGAATCAGATCTGCTGGAGGAATATTCAAAGGGATGTGAGTCAGTAGAAGGTTCTGTACAGGAACAAAGACCTCCCGAAGCATCACCATCTACATCCTACCGGAAACACAAGGTTATGATGATCTTACAAAATTATGCCGGTGGTCACAAAAATATTTTTTAAAGGCAAAACGATAACATAAAACAGTTTTAAAACGAGCTGTCTCTGTTCTGGTCAAACATGTGTTTGTAATACCAGGCCGAGAGCTGCAGTTAGTCAACTTCATCTGGCTGAGTATCATTGATTATCTATTTTTGTTAGCAACCCTGGGTGTGTATTTGAAATCTGGGATCACAACTTGCATCCAAACCAGAAATGCTTTTCCATAAAATTGCCATATTTAGTGCTGAGAGCGACACTAAATACAATCTAGTCTTCTCTCACCCTTGTCTATCATTCACAGACCATGACATCATCGAAGGGAACAACGGAAAGATCAGTGAGCAGTCTTAACATTTTACAACTAATCATGTCTGCTGAAATTATTGCTGCCCTCTGAGTCTGAGTGTGTGTGTGTGTGTGTGTGTGTGTGTGTGTGTGTGTGTGTGTGTGTGTGAATAGGGGGCAAATTGTAATGTGCTCTGGATAAAAGCTTTTTTTTAAAGCCAATAAGGTATTGACCTTTTGTCACCAGTGCACTACAAAGTACATTACTTTTTCCTTTAGTGCCAATTTTTTGATCTTTACCATTTGTACCATGAGGTAAAGAAAATGTATGTGCCCTGGCCAAAATGTATATACCTATAAGCAGTGATGTAGCCTTTTTTGTTGCCGTCAATAGTCTCCAACCCTTGTTGATGCAAACCCTCTGCGCCTAAACAAATTGAAATCTTTAAAAAACCTGATACCCTCTTTTAAGTTGACCTCTATTTACAGTAACCAGATAGGTCCCTGATCCCTCATTGGCTTCCCACTCACATTCACTTTCAACTGAGTCTACATGGGTACAAGTTTACATCTAATCTCTGCTTTGGTGCATCTGTGTAAATCAAAGGCACATGTTCACCAAATCCGGAGTTTTTCTCCTCGTAAAACCAGAAGGTCCGGTCACCTTGTTGTGGAATTGAGCCGTTTGACCGAAACGGTTTTACACTGGTATCGTGCAGAGGCTGCAGCGCCCCCAGAATGTCACACTGGTGATATTAAGTTAAGCTTTTGAGGAGATAATGCGTTCCAGGGAGATGCTTGCAGAACGGGGACAGTTTGGCTGAAGGGGGGAGGGGTCGGTGCAGATGTAAAGCCCCCGCATGCAGCCCTGGATGCCTGTTGTTTTGGACCATTATTGCATTGAATATATGTTAAATGTGTTTTGCTATGTGCACATTTTTGTGGACATGAGCGTCTGAAGTAACTCCATGTCCACACAGGAGGCTTTTACAACCGCAAATCAGATACGACAACAAAGCAGCTTCAAATGTAGTCATGCTCTACATTTGCTGTGAACACGTGTGACTGCAGCCGAACAAATGTAAGAAATGCAACCGAGTGCTGCTGTGTTGTTTTTGGCTTCGCAGGTCACTGAGATAAAGAGTTGGCCCCGTCCCATATCTGATATGATATTTGCAATGGGATATTTTTCTGACTGTGACAGTCTGGTCAATGATATTTGAGCAGTGTCTGTCACCAGTAACTAGTGCTGCTCAGGAAATGACCTTGAATAAGGAATGATTGATGCTTACGTCTTCGCTTGCTCAGTTATGTTATGTATGTGTTCTCCACCTCTTCCTTTCCCTCAGTCTTTTTTACATAATGTTCCCTTCCTTAAGTAGATGATGCCTTCTTTTGATGATGGATATAGAAAGTGAGCTTTTGGGGGAAGTAAAACAAACACAGGACTTTTACCCAGGAGGCCGCTGTTTGTGTTTGAAACCAAAAGGGTTTGTTCACATACTTTGTGATGTTGTTTACGTACATATTTTACTCTGTGACATACGCGTTTCACGGATCTGGTCCCTCTCATTTTGTATGATGCAAGTTTTTCATTTTCATTTTTACTGACAGCCTTTATGGCAAAGAAGACATCAGTTTAACAGCTTTAATACAGTAAAGATACGTATCATGACATAATAACATACGGACATTGCATCTAATACCATTACGATGCTTTCAAGCTCTATTCAATAAAAAATATCATTGGTCATTTTAATTGTTTTTTGTGTTTTTGTGAGAAACCTGAGGAATAAATAATACATTTGAAGTATGCAAAACTTATAAAGGAGGAAATGCTGGACTACATTGTTATTGTATTTTACCGTGGTATCCAATTGAGTATTTCACTGGTATTGACTTCAAAATGTCTAACGGGATGTTCCTAGTTAATATTATGAACTCAATTGTTTACAGAGTCCTCCAAAGTAAACCTAAATCACACACATAAAACAGTTCTTCATAAATCCATCCGTCATGAATGTTATAGTGTTCAATCTTCGGTGAAACTGTTTCAGGGAATGTTTATTCCACTTCATGGTCATTACGAGCTGTTTGTGTTATCAAGAGAGGTGTCTCTCATATTTTGTCCCATTTACAACATATAGGACAGAATGCTGCAGGATTTTACTCACCTTCTCCTTCCACTAAATATTGAGTTGATCTCACCCACCTCGCCGATGGGTCGGGTTTTTATTCGTGTCAAGTTTCAGGAAATTCGAAACGATCTAATGTGAAACGGTGACGGCTGCCAAGAGCGTCACAGACGACAGTTGGGCTGCGTCTCCTATACTCATGGTCCCAGAGGGCCCCGACTGTCATAATGACTCGTAAACAAGAGGCAGGGTGGCTCAGTGTCAGCTCCCATAAGTGTGGTGGGAAAAGGCCCGGCATCATCCTTTCGAACCCCGCAACAATAAACACAGCAGGAGAAGAGGAGAGGTTTGTTGGGAGAACGTTGACTTACCACCTCCATGACGAAAGTACAGAAACAGTGACTGGGTCAGGCTGAACCCTGCATTTAAACTGTGTGTTTGTGTGTGCTCTTGTCCATCTTTCTTTCAAGCGCAATTTTAATTTAAGACCTTCAGAGAGTATTTGGTATAGCAGGAACAAAAGTCATAGGTTGAGTTACACCTTAGTCAGCTTAGCAACTGTTCACGCACACAGAGGCCTCCAGATGGCTGATGCTTGTTGTTTGTATAATTTCTTCCTCCTGTGGGGCTTGTTTGAGTCTGCTCTGCATTAACAGCTCTTACTGTAATTCCCCCGAGCACTATTACTGCAAAAGAAAAGAAAAAATAACTTAACGCATCAATAAACACTAACAGCTGAGCTATTGGAAAGATTTGTCTTCCAAACTCCATCTAAATAGTGGTTACAATATTGTAACCCTTGTTCTACAAGCACAGGCAAAGCCCTCTACTGGAATCTACGGGTAATACTCTACTCCAATCACAAGCAGGCATTCGGCCATCAGGACATGCCTACCCGAATACATTCAGACTCCACAGTATATAAGGCAACACACACAGCTGCTACACTGTCCGATACCTTCTTTAACAAGCGTCAGGGCCTCCATGGTAGAGGTGGGCGGGTCCCTTCCTGCCTGCCTATAGGCTCGGGAGATGCACTTACACACAGGAGCCATCCTGCCAGGTGGTTCTTGGATATGGCTTCACCGACCATACCATCTCTAAAAGACACAACCAGCTGTTCAGTGCATTTAACATAACATGCCAATGCACAACCTGGGCAGGACGGATGCAACTTGGCTTCCCCTTCCTTGTGGAAGACAAAAGGCATCCAGATGTAGGACCCTCAGCCTGAAAGTACTGCTGAAGTTCTTGGGAACAAATGAGGGATTTGGTCTGAAGGAAGCCTCGCTACAATCCCCACAAAACAGCCAGCAAGAGTCGACGGGTTGTTGGGTTCAAACACTCTTTCTGCAAGCAACTTATAGTCGTCTATAACAACAACAATTTCAGAGAAGGATGTTCCAGGGGCTCAAAAGGAGCCTTCACCAAAGCCTCGAGCACCAAGGCCACAGGGCGCTGTTTCCTGACCCCTACAGGAAGCTCTTCATGAGAGGGTGACAAAAGACCGCTCTGTCGCCAAAACCTCAAAATAAATGTCTGCCACTTTAACAGTGGCATGAGACAGCCTCTATCCACCAGACGAGAAAGAATAGATCCAAGTGCACATGACAAGGGATCTAGCCTCCTTTCCTCACACCAACGCTGGAACCCTGAACACATAAACAGGCAATGGAGAATCCCGCTCTTACCACTTGGATGGCCTGCACCTAAGCCTGCCACTCTCAGGAGCATAGCCCCCCAATTGCATCTGCCTCTGAGATTGGGTGCCATCAACTCAGTCATTATTGCATATCGCTTTGCCAAGAGATGACCTGAGGCTACCAGAATGACTGCCAACTTCTCCTATCTCACTCTTGTAAACAGTGAATGGATGAGTTGGAGCAGCAGAACCTTCTGTTGACCCATTGCCCTCTCATCGCAATGCCAATGTGCCATTGTTGAATAGCTAACATACTGCTTTTCAATGATTTTATTTGTTTACCACCAGTACTGATTACAAGGTATATTTAACAGTACCTTGATTGCATTGCTGCTAAAGTTCTTGTTCTTATGGGCATTTCTTGGTGGCAATTCTTGGGCATATGCCAATATTTCCCCACAACACAACTCCTGCCCTTATACATAGTGTTTAGGTTGCTTTGCCTTTGCTAATAGTAAACAATTGGTAACATGCCTCTGATTCATGATCAATTTGGATTCATCATTCAGCACTCCTGGGTTAGAGCAGATTTGGATGGTGTAGGTTGTAAAAGATTTGGTATGCAGGATGACTTCCAGAGTTTTATTCCACTGAACAGAAAAGTAAGCCAGAACCTAAGACACACTTAAAGCGACACTATGTAACTTTTCCCCTGTAGCGCCCCCTTCAGATATTTAATGTCTGGCTCTCGAGCCATATATGGCTCTTCCGGCTCATGAGCTCCCAGCTGATCTCACAGCTGATCGGCAGCGGGTCTCGTTCAGACCCGCCCAGTGTTCTCCACAGCAGCGTGTCACTCCGTCTCTACGAGTCGCGTAGCGGAGCAAATAAAAAGTCACCTGCGAGCGTGGACTGGCACTATATGACGTTGCGTAATCACTGCCAGACAGCAAGTTTAAGTACTTCCTGTTCCTCAGCCGGTCCCAACCATCTTACATTCAGGAGTTTTCTGGCCACAGACCCCCGATGGCAGTGGCGGAGGCGCAAATCAACATATTAAAAGTCATTATAGTGGCACAATTTTTTTCAAGCTGTTATTTTAAGGTGGAAAAGTTACATAGTGGGGCTTTAAGAGCTTGTTGCTTTATTCCGTAAGGAAGCATAGTACACATATTGATTTCCTTCTTTTATTGATGTCAACTGATTAATCTGAATGAAAAGGGTCACGTTTCCCTCAAATTCGTCATAAGCACCAACCTGGACCCTGTGCCCCTCTGTCCTGACAAGATTTCATGCATCATAGTTCCCCAAACAGATCTATTGTGAGCTGGCTGTTAGCTGCTCTTGACAGCCAGCTCGCCTGAGGCCTGGAAAAACAACATCCCTGTGACAATCACAGCCTTACCCCTTCAAATTTGTTTGCGTAAACACACCATCTGTGGCGAGCTGAGACATATTTAGCCCCTGGCTATGACACCGGCGTTCATTTTGCACGGAGACAAACGGCAGGATAGGGTCACGGATCAATGCCGCTGGCTGCAGTCCTCAACCAGGTGTAAAACATTTCACAAATCTGATTTAGACATGTCATGCTTCTAATGCAATTGTCCTTTTGTCAGTAAAGGCTACAGCTGTACAGTAAACTGTGCTCACATGTTACAGTATAACCCAACATGATACTACTGCTGCCACCACTAACATCCTAGCAACACTTTAAAGGTGCAACAATTTGAAGATTTAGAACAACATGGGGAGGGCTGAGCCGATGGCTTGCAATTACCGGTGTTGAACTGTTAAAAGAACTAAGGTCCATTTCCTGTGTCTGCTACAGTAGTAGACAGCCCGTTGTTGCCCTGATAATACCTACAAATACCAATTCCACCATATCAACATCTTCTATCATTATTAAATAATGGTTTTATTTGATGCATATTTTGGAATCTGCATATACATCCATCCATTATCTGAACCACTTACCCCATTCAGGGTTGTGGGGAGGCTGGAGCTGATCCAGGTGAGTTGACTTTGGCAGAAGGCAGGTTTCACCCTGGATAGGTCGCCAGTCCATCGCAGGGCACATATAGAGACGGCCAACCATTCATGTCCAGACCTACGTGCAATTTAGAGTCTCTAATTAACCTGAGCTGCATGTCTTTGGACTGCCGGAGAACAGACATGTTGTTTAGCGTATTAGGGGGCTATGTTAGCTTTACAGTCCAGCTGAGGATGATGGGAATCAGGTCATTAATATTAGCAGTCCCCTGATATGACCAGAGTGAGTGTGCGATCTCTTGACAGATATATCATATGTACATAATGAACATTTTGGAATCTAGGAATGATGTAACATTATTTTGAGAGCCCACACTGTAATTGTTATAATAACATTCCCTTAGTTCATAGTTTGATGATTATATAATATGCTTCATGTTCCATGATCTGCCAAGCACCTAGTCTACATTACGTGTAGGATGTGCTGACATGAGTTGTCTCCTGTGGTACAGTCACAGTTATTACAGCGATCCATCAAGGTCCTAATCCATTGACAGGTGAGTCACATCAGACGGTGACTTCAGATTAGATTGCAGTGAAGATGACATCTGGACAAAACAGCCAGACCGTATTATTAAAAAAGGCTCAGTCTCCAGCACGGTAATCCATTTTTTAAAATATCTTAGGAGTAAAATGCTACTTTCATGGCATCTGACTTCCATGTACCTGCAGAGCGTGTGAGTCAGCAAAGTGCAGCAGTCAGTATCTGTCATCAGCAGGGACCAACACGTCTGTCATCGTCTCACCTGTGTCGCCTTTGTAAAGCTCAGCAGGAAACTGTTGCACACTGTGTGTCATATTGACCGGCACTAGTCCCAGCTAGCTGACTGGAACATGTTACAGACTCGAAGGATGTGTTGGTTGACCCGTTTTACATTAATTACATAGCCTACTTATCTAATATTACAAACATACTTATTTTAACCGAAACCTAACCAAGTAGGTTCGTTGCAAAAACTAAACCTAAAGCAAATCAAAGTTGCTGGAAGTTTATTTTGAAAAGACACTGCACTGAAATGAGCGGAAACTGAAAGGACGTCAGTAACTGACTAGAGGGGTACCTTAGTTTAAAGCTTAAAGCAACACTATGTAACTTTTCCCCTGTAGTGCCCCCTTCAGGTATTTAACGTCTGGCTCTCGAGCCATATATGGCTCTTCCGGCTCGAGAGATCACAGCTGATCGCGGCTCGCTGACTCGATCAGCGGCAGCGCGTCTCGTTCAGACCCGGCCCGGTGTTCTCCACAGCAGCATGTCACTCCGTCTCTACGAGTCGCGTAGCGGAGCAAATAAAAAGTCACCTGCGAGCGTGGACTGGCACTATAAGACGTTGGTAATCACTGCCAGACAGCAAGTTTAAGTACTTCCTGTTCCTCAACCGGAAGTACTGGGCCGGTCCCAACCATCTTACATTCAGCAGTTTTCTGGCCACAGACCCCGATGGCAGTGGCGGAGGAGCAAATCAACATATTAAAAGTCATTGTTGCGGCACAATTTTTTTCAAGCTGTTATTTTAAGGTGGAAAAGCTACATAGTGGGGCTTTAAGGCCATTACCAAAGCGTCTGCATTTAGGGAGTTGGGAGAAAGAGTGTCAGAATCAGCGACAAATAAAAAACTCTATGGAAGAATCTGTCTTGATCTTAAATATGCTGTCTACGTAAAGTGCAACACCAGGACATAAAAAAAGAATTGTGCATATTACCACCGAGCTCTTATTCAGTGAAGATCAACAAATGAAACTCCTTTGTGAGTCAGTCTCTCCAGAACAGATCACCAGTGAGAAGCGTGAACGACTACATGGGAGCAGTCATGTCTCACAACGGCCATATCAGTGCAAATAATCATCAGGACAGGATGTGTTGCTGTTATGGAGCGGCCCGAAAACGTGGAGTCTGTCACCGCAGTCCATGTTAGACAAGATGACAGCGCTGCTGAGAGCAGCAGAGCACAACAAGAGAAGAGCTGCCGCATGATAACAGCCCTCAGCCCATCATCAGCTGCTGAGTCATGAGACTGGCCCTGGGAATATTAACCTTCTTCCATCCATCTGTTCATGGTGGGTACACATTACTGCACAATAAGTCCCTGTCTTCTCAGCTTTGGAGCTTGGCTCCACGAGTGCAGCTACACCGCAGATACACCGCAGCTACACCGCAGATACACCGCAGCTACACCGCAGATACACCGCAGCTACACCGCAGATACACCGCAGCTACACCGCAGCGGCAAGCGGCAGTACAGTGACAAGAGAGCGGCACGCGTTTGAGAAGAAAGTGGCAATGTTTGTAGACAAGAAACCCGTCCATTCAGGATTGGGAGCCTTTCCATTGCCTCTCAACATGGCGACAACTTCGTTTTTATAGTAGCTAACAATGCAAACTACAGCAGAAGTGCTGACAGAGCGAACAGGGTTTGCATGTAGGGCAACTCAAAGATGTAATAACCAGCTGTAAGCGCTGTAGGAGCCGCTAACTAGCCAGCGGGTCACGCTCACGTGCAATGACATGTGCTAAAAGCATTCATGTAGGAAAAAGCTAGGAGAAACTGGGATAACAACTTCATTCTCTGCTCAGGTAGCCGTTACTACGTCTTTACATATAAAGTTGTTGTGAATCATGTATGTTGCATTTTTAGACAACAGACAAAAAAAGAAAACATGCAGAAATTGTTAAAACACACACAGTACAATCATATTAACAATGAGAAAGGAGTAGTAAGAAGATGGAAAGACAAAAGAAACAGAGTTGGATAGAAACATAAGAGACAATAAAAAATGTAATGAAGCAAAGACATAAACAAGTATTTCAAACTAAAAGGTACAAATAAAAAAGGGAAACAAAGTACCGCTTATTTCCATCTTCCTGAACATTAATAATCTGCTGAAAGCTGAGACATAAAACATTTCCCAAAACAGGCGGCATACAAAATCTAATTTGTGGCGATGTTGGAGAGAGATTACGAAATTGAAGAAGAGATGGATGAGAGTTTAAACGAGGTCTGTTTAGCAACGTTTGACAGAACTGATTGCATTCATTCAATCACACATACAGCAGTGGTCGTTACAGACACACCTGGCTGAGTAATCTGCTCTCTACTGAATGCACTTGTATAGCTCTGCCTTGTGTTTTAAGATATAAGCACATATTATCAACAGTTCAAGTAGTGGCACCATTGTTTTCTCTTCATTCAGCTTATGTTTGGTCACTGCCCCTGGATGCCAAGTACCGGGCTTTCAACTAACTTCAACATCAACCCTCTTGCGGTATTAGTGGACAGCATGGTGCAAAAGACAGTGTGAATTGCGTTAGTCTGTCTAGGGCAGGCAGAATTGGTGGTGGATGGGTCAAACAAACACAGGACCTTCATCAAGGTCACCGCTGTTCCCGTCAAACGGAAAGCAGACGTTGACATTTCGTCCCCTGAGCTATTAGTGTCTTTAATAATAACACTTTGAATTTATATTGCGCTTTTCTAGACACTCAAAGACGCTTGACATAAGGCATCGAAGACAAACAGAAGAAAACTAAATAGAAAGACAAGGGAGAAGAGAAAATTGTAGAAGCTATGCGGGATGAGTCATGTAGTGGAGGGTCAGGTGCAGGCTGAGCAGGTGAAGGCGTGCGGTGGGTTTTGAGGGCTGGCTTGGATGGTGAAAGAGTGGGAGCCTGATAGATGTGGATGGGGTTCCAGCGGGGGTGCAGCAGCTGAGAGGCCCTGTCACCCCAGGTCCGGCGGGCTTTAGTTACTAGTAGTCGCTAGTAACTATGTTGTTTTTTCGCGCTAGTCAGTCTAGTTCAAGTCAACAATGTTTTTTTTGCTTCTACTTCTAGGAGTAGGGAGTGAGCATGTTTTTGCTTTGGAGCTTTAAGTTAAAAAAAACATTCACAATGGTAGGGAAACCCGGATTTTTATAAATTGGATCCACATTTTGGTAAATTCCACAATGTTCTGCTTTTCACAGCAGACATCCTTGTGCTTTAGTAATGTTATGCGTTTCATCAGTCTCTTCTGTTAATGGGAACATGTATGGAATAGGGAGGACTGAATGTTAAAGAGATTTTAGAGGCACCGAGGATAAACAAGTAAATGGAAATATGCCAGCAAACAAACACACGTAATCCGTGGGACATTTAGACAAAGATATTTGACGTTATGTGTTGCAAAGAGTGCTGTTTGGGCTTGAGTTCCTTCTAAGCTGAGCGTCCACACACAGTCCTCTAATAGCAGCGGCTGTAACAGATTGCAGCACAAAACAGCTGATTTTGAACTTCCAGACAAGAACAGCTGCGGCTGAAAAGAAAGACAGGTATGAAAACATAACTCCAGTCAATTTCCTTCCTCAACTCTCTTTGTAGGTCTAACTTCAACACCGATTAGAATTTCCCAAACCTTCCAACACTTTCCCAGATTCCTAGCTGCCCTTGTTCACAGCCTGAAAGTGTTCCTTCATTGCTCTGTCACTTGAACAGCAGAGAAATATGTCAGGAATTTAAGGTGCTGTGCCAGACTGGGTCACTTACTGCTGAGGTCATGTCCCTCTACAATGGATACAGCAAACACTTAAGACTGTTTGCTATATCTCACTTGTGTCCCTCTATCAAGTGTATCAATCCTGCTTCTATATCCGACTGCAGGAAGCCTAAACTCAATCAACCAGATCCACTTCTGACCAGCTGCCTGTTTACAGTAACACAAAGTCAGAAAAAGAAACAAAGACAGCCTGATAATGAATAGGTTATTCATACCATGTGTACTGTACACAATAACAGGAGCTTGGCTCCATTGTGCAGTTTATCGGTCAACAATTCACCAAACTTTATTACGGGAACAACTTTCTCTTTTCAATGTCCCTCCCACTGGTGTCATAGACTCTTTTTTCTGATATTTGTATCTTTTTATAAAGAATTACTGTAGTGGAAATATTTACTGGTTCGTATTAAAGTACAAAGTTTATTCACTATTCATAACCAAGTAGAGAGAAACAACGAGAAACTATAAAATATACTGGTAATTTTCAACTAAAATGCTAAAGTCAATCCACAGGCTGGATGTGACACATTTCTCCAATGCTAATACAGAAATTGTAGACTTTAAGTACCTACATGACATGACAATCACATTCCGAAATACAGTTTGGGTTTGAAACAATCCTCGATAACAGATGATAAACAGATGTTGGTTGATAACAAATGAAAAGCTGTTAGATATGTCAGGATGATTTGTTGTCCCAAAGAGGGAATCAAATGTCTGCCTTGTATCTTCACAAGAAACATACAGTTTCAGCTCACAGTGTCTTTTCAAAATAAAAGATCAACAAAAGCACTTGCTTTGGTAAGTTACGAAAGAGAACGAAGGTCAAATAAGTCAATGTTGACTTGTTTTCACAGATGTTCTCGAGACATTTATGTAACCTGCTTATTCACTTCCTGCTCCATTGTTATGTCATCTTCTCCTCCGAGTCCCATACAAATTGCATTTCTTCTTCATTGTGATTTTTGGGAATCAAGAACAATGGCTAGTGTTAGGGAGAAGCAGAAGATACAGTACATACCCACATTTTCTTCACTATCAGCAATCATTACTAGACGCCAAACGAGAGCCGGATTGTCTCCGCGTGATGTCGTAGCTGCCTAATCGCGTTTACGTTGCGAAAGCTCTCAGTGCAGCTTCTGAGGCCCTGTGCATCGGCTCACTCGCTACCCCTTAACCTCCCATTGTATTGTCTGTACTTGACACTCTGACCAGCTGGCACACCGAGGAAGTCAGTTATCGGCATGTAGGAGGAAAAGAAAACACAAGTGTGGTGCAAGGAGAGAAGTGAGTTGAAGAGAACATGAACTGAACAGGAAAGACAAAAGCAGTCCAGTGTCTGAGGCAGAGAGAAAAAAAAGGGGGGGGAGAGAGTCGAAGGCTGCAGGTAGTTAATCCTGACTGTTCATTTCATGCTCGGGTGGCCGTGCAGCCGTCTATGTTTCAAAGCCCTCGTAAGCTCGACCTGAAGCCCCGCAGTGGAAATTAATGACTCCAATAAAAGTGCCACCGTTTCCTGTGACGTTTCCCGCATTGTGCTTTATTGGACAAATCTTTATTTGGCCTTGATTTTATCAACTGAGCTTGTTACTGTAATTCTGGAAATAAATGAATAAGGCATGTTGTGTGTGTGTGTGTGTGTATGTGTTTGTGTATGACTACCTTATTTCCTTTCTGCAGTAGCCAATACACAGGACATGATGAATGATGCTGTGTCCTGGTAGCTGAGCGCCTTCTTTGTTGTAGTGTACCTGAACGCTGTGTTGGATGGCAGTGCAAGTAAAGTTTTCGAGACTGTAACCTTTGTAATGTCAGCATTTGGTAGAGTTGTTTACCCCGGGCCTACAAAGGAAAGTGTTTGCGTTGCACATTGACCGATCAAAATTCCATTCCTACCACTAAGTTTTGTTTGAATTTTTTTTCCCGCAGCTGGTTTGTGTAATTCGACCCTCAGTGTCTCCACACAGTCCATCTTCAACCACTGAATTCTGACCATATGTTGTTATGGGCTTGCTCGTCTTGTCTTTTTGCTCCTGTGGTTTGTGTGGGGAAGGTGTTTTCTTTCTTTACGAATACATTGTCATAGTCAAGTACCGAATACTTGGTTAGGGCCTCACGGTGTCTGATGCCCGAGGCCCCCTTGAGCGTCTCTGCAGGACTCACTGAGCTGTCAACTAACTCCATCCCAGCTCATCTGTGTTCGTATTCGTCAAAGCAACGAATGTAGTATTCACAGCACGAATGTAAAAATAGAGGATGAACCGATCAGGCAAACACGGGACTTTCACTTAGGAGAACGCTCTGTGTGTCGGTCCAGTTATTGACTTCCAGACATTACTACGGTGGGTAACGAGCGCAGCTATTTTACATAACAAACAAACGTATTTAACCCAAACCACGATCTTCTCCTTAGCCCTAACTGAGTAGTTTGTTTTGCAGAAGTATCCCTAAATATAAGTAAACCTACATTGAAAGTTAATTTGGATGTGTCTCCTCTAAAACTGATGCCAGGGGGTAGCTAGAGTGTCATAATTGGACACGTAGGTCATAACGCGTTGGATCAGGACTCGCTGCCTTGTTTGCTCTTGTATGTCTGAAGTGTTTTTTGTTGGTGGGACACGGCGGTTTGTCCTTGGTTGCAGCGCAGCAGCTCAGAGAAATGCTGTTCCAGTGGAGATTTAGATGTGGAGGTGTCAGCAGTTTTAATGACGAGCTGCAGAAAACCTCCACTCATTTCTGAGGCGCTGCCTGCGACACCAATCCCGCCGGAGCTCTGGGTTTGTGTGTGCGTGTGTGTAGTTGTAGATGAGTGAGCGTGTGAGACTATGTCTGTTAACCAATAGCTCTAGCACTAGAATGTCCCCCCCATCGATATGCAGAAACACATAAAGGAAAATGATATGTAGTATAATGCCTACAAAGCAGCCAAACTTAATTTGGTAACACAACAATCCATGAAAATGTTATGAAAAAAAAAATATATATAACAAAAAATGATTGAAGATATCAGGTGGGACTAATGTTGCAAGAGATGTTCTGCATTCGTTTGAAATAACTGGGAACGTGAGGGTCATGACGTGGTTCTGGGGCGAAGGTCAGACTTAACGGTTGAGTTCAGTCATATTGTGTCATTGAGTTGGAGTTAAGGAGCATCATTTTATGTCAATGAGGTCCTCAATAGTCTAAAAGAACCATGTGTGTGTGTGTGTGTGTGTGTGTGTGTGTGTGTGTGTGTGTGTGAGAGTGTGTGTTTGCCAACAACAGCCTGCTGCCAGGATGTGGTTGCATCCTGTTTGGTCTCCTCTCCTCTGATTGGTCTCTTCTATTCTGGTTGGTGGTGTCGAGTGGCAGAAGGGCAAAGAGGGTTGTTTCAAAAATGTTTTTTTCTTTCTTTGAACTTTGAACTGAATATCTGTTATTGTTATATATAAATAAGAAAGAGTAGGGACTCAAACGGGGTCCAATATGTGTGGTATGAATACACTAAACTATAATAAAAAGGTAACGAACGACTTATTTCATTGATTGAAACCAATTGATATATTGAAGATGCGATCAAATTAAGTTAATTATTTAATATAAAAAAGTGTGTTCAAATCTTTGTGTGTGAGAGAAAGCGGCAAAGCCATTAATGTTTATTAGAAGCTCTAAGTAACATTTACAAATATCAAGAGTATATGTTTTGATACGTTTCTGTAAACAATGGTACAAAGGTGCAAGCAATTAGCAATATGTGGCCAAACATAGCAACGATTCAGAGTATTATGATATACAAACCATAAAAAAACACATTGTTTTTGTCACTTTTCTGTGGTCGTTCTTTTCTTGTTGATGATTATGGTGAACTTTCTTTTTTTGTATCTATTAAACCCTACACTGGCTGATATTTCATTACTGTAGATGAAACATGACAAACGCATTGCTAACTACTACTATCCATGCACCACTGCAAATGACGTCAACTTTGCTGAGTTATGGATGGATCACAATGTTTTTTTTATATTTCAGCTACTTTTGCATTGATAAGTTGAATCTTATCTAAAACCACTCAATGGAAATAAAACGTATTGGACGCAAACTCCCAATGCTCTTAAACAGCTCCACAGAACTCTCCAAAAACATACATCATACGTCTTCATCAGAAACTGCAAATCAGTACAAATCGATAAAATCATCTGATTTCCTCGTGTTTAAGAGGCCATCTGAATCAAGTGCAGGGGTAGTGGACAACTACCCCAAGAAATAACTGTACAGAGAGTTCATTACTGGCTATAATGACACTGAATAGCTATTGCAAAACAAATCAATAATGGCAGACCAGTATCAATAGGTTTTGATTTCATGAAAAGTTAGAATAACTTTAAGGTGGGTCCTGCTTTATGGTCTGATCCGAAATATTCACGAAGGTTCCTGCGAGACAATACAAAATTTTAATCGTCAGAATTTCTAATGTGACCATGCTGCTATGAACTGTACATGAATCAACATGCAACATAGATATCTATAAACTAGACTCCTAATATATCACATAATAAATCTTTGAAAACACTATTTAAAGTTGTGTTGAGTGAGTTATACAGCTATCGGGTCCTTTAAATCTGTCAAGAATTACAAAGTAATCCCAAAAGATATATGTATATATATATATATATATATATATATATATATATATATATATATATATATATATATGTTCTTAGTTTGTACTCTAGGTTGAAATGCACTTATTGTAAGTCGCTTTGGATAAAAGCGTCTGCTAAATGACATGTAATGTAATGTAATGTAATATATATTACTTTGCTTCTGACAAAGGATCCCTTCAATCCAACGCAGGCGGTGGAACAATAGGTCTTGATACAGATTTGAGGACAGGACATTCCAGCTACTGGATTCAATGGCAATACTTACCTCAAAGTTTAGTCATGTCTATGAAATCAATAAAATCTCAAATTTAGTATTAAAATAGTTGGCAATGGATTTCATTATCGATCCGTTGTGTCACGCAATTATTACGTCACTCTACAAGTCACGGAGATGTTTAAGTATAAAAAAGGAGTTGAGCACAGAGCGGCACACCAGAAAAAAAGAGCTGAGTGGAGGGAGGACAGAGTGTAACGCTGCGTTGCGAAAGCCAATCAGCGCTGAGCCGCTCCTCCGTTGGTGAATGTAATTGGCTGCTGCTGCTCTCGTGGCGTTGGAGGCGGAAGTCATTTACGCCGTCGGTGTGACATTCACGGAGCTGTGTGCGCCTACGGGTGACGTTAGGAACCCAGACACCAGGGCACTAGGTGTTACGACGTGTGTGGCATTTCCACAAGAAGTATAACATAGAAATACTGGTTAATTATATTATATATTATATAAATATTTTGCGGGAATGACGCAATTGAACCACAAATAGTTGGGCGAGTAAAGCGTTGTCAGTCCTGAAGGGGTTCATACACATGCTGACCAGTGGATCTCCAGGCCCTTTCCATGTACTTTCCAGGACTTTAAATCAAATTTCCATGACCAAACATTTTGTGAAAACTTGTGTATACATGAAAAAGTGAGAAGATGTAGTATTTAAAATTAAAAAGATAATTCTAAAGCACAAGTTATGTACCGCATAGATGAACATATAAATATAACAGATTTGCATAACTTTTCCAAAACTTTTGGGTTTTTATTTTTTCCACTACTTTTCCAGGCCTGAAAAAAAAAACATTTTAAAATTCCATGACTTTTACAGGTTTCCAACGACCGTATGAACCCTGTTTCAATAAAGGGTTGCAAATTAGTTTTTTTATCTGATTAATAGATTAATAAAAAAAATTGTGAACAGATTAATCGACCATCAAAATAATCAGTATAATTAGTTGCAGCCCTAGTCATATCCAAATTGTTACCTTGGAGATTTGCCCGTGTTTGATGTGGTTGTAAACATTGTTCGGTACGTGTCTGAACTCGCCTGTGTGGGTTTCTCTTGTCTTGAGCCCCGGGAGGTAGAAGTTCATCTACATTTCAACTCCAATGAGGCACCAGAACACCAGCAGCTGCAGAAGCTCTCCAGCAATTACATCACATTACAACTCAAACCTTGAGGGGTTTTAGCATAAAACATTTCTCTCCGCGTTTATGTTCATTGATTCGTCTTTAATCATGTAATTGCACTTATAGATTTTCTTTTCTTTTACTCTGGTTTTTTTCTTCTTTTTCATATGTTGTATTATCAATGCATTGATATATAAAGGTGGACTGATCTATAGTTTATATTAATAATGGATCATGTGTCATGTGAGAGCGGTCGCTGGCAGTGACAAATCCAACTGGGAAATATATCAGTCGACTCCGCGGCTCCCCTCAGCGCTCGGATAGCAATAACGTTGCCGCTCTTTGCACATGACGGTGATCATAGAAGACATGTTGCACAATACTCGCCCATGTCAGCGCAACGTGTGTGACGTTCTCACTCATGCACACAGAGATGCCACCCACACGGCCTGATTTGTATCTGATGTGTCGTATTTCCTTTTGCCGATGAAGCGATAAATAGCCAACGTCAGACTGTTTCCGAGTTAATCCATATTCACTTTCAGCATCTTCCTCCTCTTCCTCAAGACGCAGTTAAATAGAAAGTAGCAGGATGAAGCTCTGAGGAAGAGCCTTAAAACACAACGCTAAAGAAACGCACTGCAACCCATTCCCCTAATGCCACAATTAAAGTTATAATGAAGTATTTTCGGACCAGAACGCAGAACCAAGTGTTATTTAGGTGGTGTGAGAGAGAGATGGGAGAGAGGGGAAATAAAAGACAATGAGAAGGGAAAGTAAAGAGAGGGAGAGGTTGAAGAGATTGAAAATGAGGGAGATGAGAGAAGGAGAAAGAAAGTGGTGATAATGTATGTGATGGAAAAAGGAGAAGAGCCAAATGGATACTGGGAGTGTAATTTTAGATCCAGACCAGAAAAAAAAGAGATGATGAAAAGAGAAGAAGCGGTGGAAAATAAATAATAGGAGAGGGAACGTTGAGACACAAACATAACGGAGAAGAAGAGAGAAAGAATAGAGAACATAAGAGATAAATGAGGAAAGAGAGAGAGGGGTTGGATAAAATGAACAACAGAGAAAGGAAAGTGGGTAGAAAGATGGAGCTCTAATGGGTGAGAAAGAAGGGAGACAAAGAGAGAGAGAGATGTTATCGATCCTCTGAAACTGCTCTAATGTTGGCCGCAGGTGCTGCTACTGTCTCCACACTGGAGACATCTGAGTCTGTGTGTGTGTGTGTGTGTGTGTGCGTGTGTGTGTGTGTGTGTGTGTGTGTCAGGGCTCACAGTCTTTACAGACAGAGACGGCGGTGACCTCATCACGTCCTGGGTACATTTAGATGCGGCGTCAGACTGTCAGCAGTTACACACACACATGGAGAGAAAAAGGGAGAGTCTAACACACAGCTCTGATCACTGTAATCCGCCCCACATACGCACACACAAACACGTTCTCCCTCTCATTTGATTAAATCTCCTTCTCTCCATCTGCAGGCCGTCATCCGTATCGTTTCATCAACACACAAAAGAGCTGCTTGGTTGCGCTACAGAGACTCACTCTGCCGGCTTCTGGAAAGCTTTCAGTTTGTTGATACCAGGATCAGTTTTTCCATTTAAAGAAATGCAGCAACACAACAAAGTTATTAAAATTCCCTTTCTGGCTTGATGTTTTGATTGCTCAAAGTCATACACACATGCATGTGGTTTTTCTGAGATGCTACAACGATGCTTAAAAGAATAGAGAATCAAGAAAAGAAAGAGTGATTAAATATAGTGCAACATTCATAACAGGTGTGGAATATTGACAATAACACTGAGTCTAGCTTGAGGCAGTAGCTAAAAAAGAGCGGCAACAAAAACCCATTATGTTTGGATGAATGACCAGAGGCAGTGTGTTTATAGAGGGAGCTTCTACAGAAGTGGCACAACACATCCACTTGGACTCAAGGATCTGAAGTGATGTCACTGTGACCTCACAGAATCCTTCTGGGGCTCCAACACGACATTTGCTGAATTTGACAATGAACACGCTATTTATGACAATTTCAGCCATATTTCTAAAAAAAGTTTAAAAAAAAGGAAGTTATAGACATTTTGTACAGACATGCTTATAAACTGCAACTTGATGCTTTGGGCCGGTATACAACCGCAGTATGCTGCTGGAAATGAAAGTTTTCAATTAATTTCTAAACGGATGTAAATATCGGACACGCACAGCCTGATAATTACCTCCCTTCATTCTTCAGCAAAAACTTCTAATGATACTAAGTGAATCATTATAATTCCTTACCGTTTGACACATTTAAATGAGCTAATCAATTTGTTATCATGAGTGCGTCCATGAATGAGGTGATGGAGCAGTAGAACTGAAGAGAGCAGAAGAGAGGAGCATGGTAAGAAGAGGAATAAAAAGACACGGCAACGGTTCCAAGTCAAACCAATAAGTTCATCGCTAATCAGCATTTGAGAAAACAAATAAAATGTTCTTATCTTTATGACGACAAACGAAGCACAACATTGGCAGGAGCCATTGTTGCTGTTGCAAATGAGCTCTCGACGCTAGAAAACCGTCGAGCAGAATCGCCCACGTTTAAACACACTGGCACAAAAACACCACTCTGCTGCGAGACCTCCAATTAAGTGTGTGCGTGTGTGTGTGTGTGTGTGTGTGTGTGTGTGTGTGACTCAAACCACTGCTCCCCACAATCGCCTATGAGTCATCCCTCTAATTAAGAGACCTGAATCACGACACCTCTCTGTGTCTCCAGAACAATTATCCAATTAGGCGAGTCGTGAGCCTGCAGGCGGACGTTTATCTCTCAGGAACTGGTCGAAAAATGTTCCACTTGTCCATCCGTCACCCCAACGTGTATGTTCGGTTAGTTTTAAGGAGACGAAACCGTTATGCGTTCATGAGTGCCCTGGTGGATGGTATAGTTACAGTAGATTGAAATTACATATTAGCTTACTTTGTATGCTTGTATTATTGCATGGCGTTATACATTAGAAATGTGTATATATATATATATATATATATATATATATATATATATATATATATATATATACACACACACACACATTTCTAATTTAAACAGGCAGTGGTCATTCTCGCTGACTGCTGCTTTGCCATTTATCCGTCACTTGCATTGTTTTAACAACTTTCGAAACCATGGACAGTGCGGCGCTGTCCGTAGCGCTGAAAAAGAGGACATCGATTGATAGAACGCGCTTTCGTTGTTTGTAGTACCGCCAACATCAGTTTCTATTCCGAGAAATATTTGTTCAATATTTGCTAAATTTGCATAAAGGCTTTTTGAGGATACATCAACTGCCAACTCGGACCCCATACATTACGCAATGGAGTAAATCAAACACACACAAAATACCACAACTTTATTTTTTCTTGCACCACAGCGTGTTGTCAAGTTGCTATATTATGTGATGCTCTGCCAAGTTATGTCACAGTGTAATGCGATCAAGGAGCACGGTAGGTGTCCATCCTCCGGTCCGGTTGGCTGTTATTGTTGTTCTCCACAGTACCACTGTAGCCGCTCTGGCCTCTAATCACAGTGATTACTTAACCACAGAGGCTCTTAAGTGCTGTTTATCAAAACTCCTCTGGAGAGCAATTACACCACCTCTGCTCTCTTTAACATCCACCCTCCTATGAAGCGCTTTCTTTGATCCTCCAGTCCTCTCCCATCCATCCATCAATCCATCCATCACGTCTCCTATTGCCCTCCTCTAAACCTCGTCCTTTCCTTTCCCGACTACATGTTCATTCATCTCTTCTTTCCTCTCTTTTCAGTTGGTCCCTTCTCATATCCTCTCCTTGAATTGTTATTTTCATAATCCAATCTTTTTGTAATGCATCTATGAGATTGTTTAGATATTTCACAAGATAAGGGAAAACGTTGATCTGCTAGTGGCGCTAAAAATATCGCTAGTCCTTAGGATTCATCGTCTGAGCCGCCCAGATATCCGTAGAAAATTAAGTGGCTATACATCCAATAGTATTTTAGTCTGGACTCAACTTTTGGATCGAACGCCATTTCCTTTTTGTAACGCAAAAAAACTTAATGAAAAGATAAACTTAAACCTTTTTTTAAACGATACCTCAATGTCTCATTTAGTCCATCCATACTCACATTTGTGCACTTCTCAACCAAATGAACTGTCGGTGAACAACATCACACCCAACTTCACTCCAGGGCGAACGCATTCTTTTAAAGGTCACACCGCCGTATGACTTCTGTGGGAGACAGCAAACAAGGGGGGATGGGAGAGAGAAATCTGTGTCGGGTCGGGTCGGGGGTGTGTGTGTGTGTGTGTGTGGGGGGGGGAGATTGGTTGGGGAGCGGTAAAAGGAATCACTAAGTAAAGCAGAGTCATCCTTCTGCCTTCAAGGGCAAACAAAGAAAAAAGGATTATCTCTCCGACTAGGTCGGCACTATTTCAGTGCGAGAGGATGAAGCAGGAGGAGAGGATGGGTTTCTTGAAACGTCGTTATAAATGAAATACAGTTAGTTACTTTTTCTATATATATATATATATATAAATATATATATATATTATTTTTGTGTGTCTTTTACATTGAAGCAAGTAAAAAACCCTGAAAGAAAATACACTGACGCTCATCGCAATAGAAAGACAGCGAGTGAGAGAATAGAAAAGGAGAGGAAGAGTGCAGACTTATTAGGAAGCAGAAAAAAGAAGATCTTACAGATTTTAATATGACAACTGTTTACCTTGCCGTTGAAAGGAGGAATTCTGTTTACTAAAAGAAGACCATTAAGATCTGTCGAAATATCTCCCTGCGGCTCAATGAAGCGCAATGCTTTCCAGACATCACAGTCCCCCTCTCTCTCTCCCTCCCTGCCTCATATGCTAAACTGCTGAATGGCAAAATCACATAAGCGATCACATTCGTGTTCAAAACAAGAATTCCTCAGGACAATGAAGGATAAGCAAGCGACTTCATGCTCGTACGGCATGGAAATCAACTTCTGTGGCGCGGGGTAATCCATCTCCGTAAGCAGTAATCACAAAGTGATTAAAAGACGACAAATAACCACATTGAATTAGTGGTGGGCAGTGAAGCTATAACTCTGATTGACACAAGCTGTCTCCATCAAATGTTTTTTCTTACGGTGATATATGATCTTCAACCCGTTGAGCTCGATTCAACACATAACAAACTACGTTCTGAATAACATCGACGCTGGCTCGACGGTCTGGTCCGGTCCCCTGCACAGAGCGAGATAAAGTCGGAGGGGTTCAGTGACACAGGCGGCTGATTTAGTTGTACAGTCTCATGATTTATTTATGGCCTGCAGTCTAAACCCCTGGAGTGGTGGCAGACACAGAAGTGCCCGCTGTACTGTACCATCAGCGCTTCCAGCTCATCCCCTCGCTAATGCAATTCGACTTGCTTTTGCAACAAGTTAATGAGAGCAAAAACAGAAGCCTGCTGTGTGACGAGAGTGGGAGACAAGCTGAGTTTAGAGGCTTGCAGAGAAAGAGCGGAGATGTTCTCTCACAGCATGCCCTGCATGACATTTTCCTTGGATGGCTTTAAAGTCCATCCGACGAGTGTTTATTATCTACGGTGAGAGCATTTTTGTCACTTACTGTGTCGCATTTGATCCTGAACACTGAAGGGACGTGTGACTGAATGTAATGGGATGTGAGACACATGACAAACTGACCTCATGATCCCACCGCGAGGAATAATACAAACAACTTCTGAAGCGCTACAGAAAATGTGTTGAAGGATGGCTAGAAAGGTTGATCGATTCATTTATCGATTTAGGGACTATATATATATATATATATAGACAGACGGACAGAGAGATACAGATAGTTAGATTGATGGACTCCTTTTCTCATCACCTGTATATTCCTGCACATATACACATATACTAGAAAAAACAGCAGATATTTGGTGAGCTTGAAAATTGCCATAATTGTGCAAGATTAAATAGAAAGTCCACATTATATACAATATGTACTAACATATTAATATTAATGTAATTCAGTATTTGTTAACATAGGCACCTCATTGATGCGTGTTAATCTAGATGAATAATGGGTCTGTAAATACACATTTACGCCGACATGCCGGCTGCGGTCGCGGAGCAGAGTCCCGCTTTCTGCGGCAGGTGCTTCACCTCTTCCCCGTGAAGACGGACGAGAAGAGAGCAAGAGGCAAACACTACTCACCGCGCGCTCCTACAGGCAGCGACGTCCCCTCCAACGACCGTGCGTATCCAGAGAGAGGGGGAGAGAGATAGAGAGAGAAAGTGAGAGAGAGAGTGTGTGTGTGTGTCTCCGCGGGAAGACAAAAAAGCCCGCTCAGTCGTGGAGTTGATGGTCGGTTTAAACAGCCTCCACAGTGCGGACAGAGAGACGGCGGCCGGCAGACTGAGAGACACCGAGAGAGGGGGGAGAACAGAGAGAGAGAGAGAGAGAGAGAGAGAGAGAGAGAGGGGGGAGGGCGGAACAGTCTTCAAGTAAGGCCTCTCTCTCTCTCTCTCACACATACTGTCTCATCTGGCGGTTAAAGCAATTACCATGAAAGATCAATTGTGGGCAACAAGTTTGTGAAACATTTAACCCTGAAAGTCACTCATATATTACTAAAGGGCTAAAAGTGAGATCAAACAAGAAAGAATAAAACAATATATTGATTAGATATGTTACACAAGTTCGGGGCCAACTGCTTTTTGACCTCATTATCGATTAACTATTAACAGAAATGGAACGAATAATGTTTTCTCAGTGATTAATCGCCTGAAACTAAGAAGCAACGTGGTTGTTGTGTTCACTTAGAATGAGCCCTTCATATCTCCACAAGGAGTAGGTCCTCTCCAGAGAGACTATGTTGCACCATTGTGTTTCTACAGTACCCTGTCACATCCTGTGTGCATCCTGTATTATTTTGAAGTCCTGTCTCTCGTGTCCTCTGTTTCCCTGCACTCCCTGTCCCTGTGATTGTCTGCCCTGTCCCTGATTGTTCATTCCCTTCACCTTCCCTCAGCCACTCCTCTGGCTCCCTGATTGTTAATGCCCGACACTTGTGTCTTGTTTCTCTGTATATTTAGTCTCGAGCCATTTCTCAATTCATAGTACACTGAGTACAGACTTGTGTTCTCTTGGAATCTGGTCCTGGGAGTTTGGTCTTGGGTGTCCAGATTTTGAAGGACGAGAGGACGGTCTTTCTGTGATTGGAACAGCAGCTTAGTTGATGACGTCACCACATCAGCTGTTCTTGCTCCTGAATTTACTCTAATTATTTACTATAAATTATAAATATTTTTTTACAGTCCAAATAAATATGACCCTGCTTTTGTCATTATTCTTTAAATATAATTATTTTATTTTGAATTATGTGTGTGGAGATGCGTGTATATATATATATATATATATATATATATATATATATATATATATATATATATATATATATATATATATATATACATATATGCGTTAAAGTTTAATTAAAATGTTACGTTATGAATCTTAAAGCGACACTATGTAACTTTTCCCCTGTAGCGCCCCCTTCAGGTATTTAACGTCTAGCTCTTGAGCCATATATGGCTCTTCCGGCTCAAGAGCCAATAGCTGATCGCAACTCGCTGCTTCGATCAGCGGCAGCGAGTCTCTTTCAGCGGCAGCCCGGTGTTCCCCACAGCAGCATGTCACTCCGTCTCTACGAGTCACGGAGCAAATAAAAAGTCACCTGTGAGTGTGGACTGGCACTATATGACGTTGCGTAATCACTGCCAGACAGCAAGTTTAAGTACTTCCGCCGGAAGTACCGGGCGGCTTGCAACAACTTACATTCAGCAGTTTTCTGGCCACAGACCCTTGATGGCAGTGGCGGAGGAGCAAATCAACATATTAAAAGTCATTGTAGCGGCACAATTTTTTTCAAGCTGTTATTTTAAGGTGGAAAAGTTACATAGTGGGGCTTTAACCCTCAGTTAAACTGATGTAACGTTATCTGAGAATAAATAATAAACTCTTTGTGCTCGTTAGATCCTCCAAACGGAATTATATCTTGCGTAACCGCTACGGAGACATCAGAGCCAGCGGAGCATTTAAAAAAGTCCGGCGGCCCAGATCAGGCTGCTCTCGGCGGCCACACAGCGCGCCGACCGCCCGCTCTGCAGAGCTCAGTGAGCGAGCAGAGCCTTAAATCTACGACGCAGATCTTTATTAGGCTGATTCATAACAAACAGACCACAGATTTGATTTATAAACTACTAACCTCTCGCCTGAAGACATCGTAAAAATTACATTCCTTGACTCAACAACATTAGTATTTATAAAAAGTACTGTCAGTTGTTTAAATTATCCTCTGCTATTGTTTCTGGTTGCTGGTGAAATGCATTCTGGGATATCGGCTGGCCAGAGTAAGCACAAGTCTCCTCTGATGCATCCTCCGGAAAGTGGGAGGATCAAGTCACATCCGGGTATTTTGACCGTGCTTTGCGAGAAGCGATATTTGAGACTGAGACTGATGACGTTTCACGAGTCACGAGAACACAAGTACAGAAAAGTACGGACAAGAACGCATATTGAGAAACGGCTTCTCTGTCTAATCCTTGCCCTGTGCCCGATAGTGATGTATTTCCCGTGTGGTCCTTGGACGACTTTTTTACAAAGTAAAAGAGTTTTTTCACCTCACCTAAACTCCTGTGCTTTCCTCTGCTCCGGAGTCTCTGCCACTGGCCTCAGAAACGTTTGTGAATGTAACATACTCCAGAACGGACAAACCAAACTTTGGCTCTAGAGAGCCTTTAGCATTGTAATGTTCCCATTGTAGTCCACCACAGTTCTCCGAATTTCTAGTGAGATCAACACCGAGGAACCTCCAGCCGCCATCTGATTCAAGCAGCTCCCAAAGTAGCAACATGGTGGCGTGAGAGAAGTAGATACATTTTAACATTTACCTATAATAGTCTGTACAAAACTAGTCTTGTATGTCATGTCTACCCCGTGAAGCTGATGTTTTCCATTCCTTATTCTTAAATGTACGTGCATGGTAGACACACTTTTTTTTTTTGGAAACCGACCTGAGGATAACTGCATTGTGGGGGGACAATAATTCTGCGTGGTTACATTGTACACAATATCACGCGAAACACGCTGAAGTTTCAGTTGAGTGGGGCTTTTCCCCCAGGAAGTTAAAAGAGCTGTGTGTGTGTGTGTGTGTGTGTGTGTGTGTGTGTGTGTGTGTGTGTCACTCAAATAAAAGCCAAGCTCGTTGGTGTAAAACATCTCCCAGCGGTGACCTCATCATGCCCCCATTAAAACTCTATCCAGCTCATTACGCCGTCTTATGGAAAGCGAGCGCTGATCTGATTTCCCCATATCTTTTCTTTCGATGCAGTGGCGGTGCTGCGACAGCTTTTTAGGGTGAATCATAACGTTCAATTAAAGCGAGTAAACGGACATTGCTACAAAATCCGTATACTTTCGTGAGATCAGTCTCATGTCAGTCACACTGAGTCTCTACAGAGGTTGTATAACATATTAATCACATCATCATCACTGCTGTGCCCCCTGCCACACGGTTTCTGTCATGTCGCGGCTTAACTTCAGTTTCAGGGTCCTGACTTAGTTCCCGCTGGCTTGCTGTCACAGCTTCCTGGAACACTCGAGTAGAACGGAGCTATAACGGTTACACCAGAAGTCTGCTGCGACCAACCTGTCTACTAGTCCCACCTGATCGGCTTCCCCTCCCAGTCATTAGCTCCACACTATAAACAGACCCAGTGTTCAACCTCCTTGTTTGCCGGATCATTAATGACGCCTGCAGTACACAGCCACTGTGTTCCCTGTAATCATGCAGTTTCCGCCTGCTCCCAGTTTGTTCCAGTATGCAACCACTGCTCGTATTGAAGACAGCTCACCAGCAGCATTGAGCAGGGACAGCTCATTGGGATCCGAGTCCCCCTCGGGGGACTTAAACCTGTGGGGACTGTAGGTAGGACCACGTGCAAGATCAGTGATGGTTCAAGTCAAAAGAGGATGCCCATCGTCTTTCTAAAATCTTCTTTTACTATCTTACTGAAATCCCTCGGTATGCCAAGGTACTTCTGTACTTGAAGTCCCGGTGAAACTGAATATTTCTACCTGCAGTTATAACAGAGATTTAAATTAAACCCATTGCATTTGATTGGACCACTAAAAGGGGGGCAGGCCTAACATGTAGCATCATGCTACGCTACAGAGGACAAGTGGCTCCACACACACTTTCCTTCATCTCGACTTCAAGTATCATGGTACTTGTACTCTATTTGAATATTTATATTTCATTCTTCTCCTCCACACTTTAGCTTCAGTTACTTTACTTTGACCCCCCAGTCATTTACAGTAAAAAAAGATGAATGTGTTGACGTTGAATGTTTGTGATGAACTGAAGAATGAAGTGTTCCTTTATGAGTTGAAGACAATCCTCTTACGTTAAATAAACTCTTCCAAGAAGCCTCTTGGAGCAGCTGTTTTTTAGAAAGATACGCGATTGTCACTGGAAGTATCTGAATATGATCCATTGCTGTAGATTAAACTAGTAGAGACAAGAGTTAAAAACATCTTACATTTTAACTGTCTATACTTGGAACTATAATACTTTTATTAGAGTAAGGTTGGAATGTCGGGCTTTTACTTCTAATGGAGTATTTTCTTGGTGTGGTATTATCACATTTATTTAAAAAGGTACAATGGCTATAATTTAGGGGGATCAATTTGTAGAAATGGAATATAATATAATTTATTTAGTGTTTAATCAGCTGAAATGTTTTTTGTGTTATCTTTAAGGAGCCATTTATATCAACACAGGAAGCGGATCCTCTTCACACGTTTTTGACATCTCCTTCTAACAACTCTGTGTATTAGAGTTTATCACCAAAATGTGATATCATAACATTAGAATTGACCGTTGCCTAATACTCATTTCGCCCATTACTAAGATCGGCGAATAGAAATGCCTGAATGCTGATCTCCTGATTGAATATTGGTGGATAATGATGAGTCAGTAAACTGTATTTCACAATGTGTTGGTTAAACAGTGTGATTAACCCGCAGTTCACATGCATGCCGAACCGTGCGGGAGTTCCTGCACAGCTGCAACCCGGTCTTCCCACGCTGTACAAAAAGGTTTTTATGTAATAGGTCCGTCTCTGTGCAGAACACTTCAACATGTGCCTGTTAGCATGTTTTTACACACACATTTAAATATTTCTATATACACACACCTATTGCCATGTGCCAACTTTATTTAGACAGGTGGTGTTCGCCGAACGGCGAACAGATCCAGAAATCGGCACCACGCGGAGATGAAAGAGCCAAGCTTTATCTTCTTCGCTGGGCTCGGCACAACACTCTCAGTGCCTGTGAGGTGGGCGAGCCTCGAACAATACCTGAAAAATGCACAGTGGTTCCAGGTATTTAGATCAGTCGGTGGGTAGGTCGAGACTGAAATATCTCAACAACAATTGGTTGTATTTCCATTTAAGTGCTCACATTCACGGCCCTTTGAAGGACGAACCCCAAATATCGTTAGCAAATCTGTGCAGCATCCACAAGTGCAGCATTCCAGGACACTGTGTGCAGCCGTTTGGGTGCAAACAGTTTACCATATAAGTTTACTTTGTTGTATCTTTGTGTTTAGTTTGTTTAGGTTCATACCGTCAAAGTTCAAGGAGGTCTAACCTTCCTGGAAGTCATTAGAGACGAACTGCCTCTAACATAATACATCAAGTTGAAGTTGTGTTTCACAGCTGAATTCCTTGTTAGTTTTTAATCAATGCTTTTGCTATCTGGCTTTCACAGGTGAAAAGGGAACTTTTGTTTTTGTTTTTCTTTGGTTTGCGAGCCATTCTTGTCCACAATGCAAAAAAATTTAAAAACTAAAAAAAGGAAAAGAAAACCACAATATAGATTTGAGTTTAAAAAAATTCAAATTACGACGCATATTAAACACAATATCCCATCAAACAGAAGAGAAAGTAGAAGCAATGATTCTGTCCCTAGATGGTCAAAAAGCATTTGACATGGTATCATGGCAATATTTATTCCAAACACTAAAACAGTTGAAATTTGGCCTCAACTTCCTGAATTGGATACACACACTTTTGTCACCACAAGCAGCTGTTAAAGTGAATGGCTATAGATCACAAAGATTCACACTGGAACGCGGCTACAGACAAGGCTGCCCCTTATCATCCCTGCTGTTTGCCATTAGTGTCGAACCCCTGGCCCAGCGCATCAGAGATGATAATAACATAAAGAAACTGTAATACACTAAGAGGAGCATAACCTATTCCTTTACGCTGATGATGTATTATTATATCTGACGCAACCTGCATCAACAATACCACATCTTAAGGAACCTCATCTCACAGTATGGATACTACATTGGGTTTTGACTTAAAGTGCTTCACGTCATGTGAGCGTCCTATGCGGATGTCTGCGGACGGCGTATTTATGCGGGTTCATATAAAACAGAATTTGTTTTGAAAACAACCTTGTGTGTACAACGTTATTTTTGAAAACGGAGGGGCAGAAATTTGTTTCTGTAAATACTCGGCTATGTGTAAATGTGGCCTTAAACTCCCAAATGTTATATATTACTTCTGGGCTGCACCAATGAAACTTCTGATAGTGTTGATATGGAATGGCACAATATTGAGAAAAACCTATGCTCAGAGCCCTTACAAATATTGCCTTTTTTAAATGCGCCCATTAAAGAAGTGGACTCAGATTACTCTCAAAATCTGGACCAAAATACTGACAGCTTCCAAAGTCAATCTCATTAACAAGCATTGGATGTATGAAGACCTTCACACCTAACAGTCTAGATACAGGCTTTAGAAAGTGGTCAGACATGCACCAGGTATTTAATGAGAATAACTTCAAGATATTCAAATTTATGTAGATATAAATGTGTACGGATGGGTGTATGTAAATTGTATTAAGACTGAGTAGATATATAAATGAAAGGAAATTGAGAGCCATACAAGGGGACGGGGTGGGATGGGAAAAGTTTGGCTATTTCACCATAGATATCCTGTAAAAAATAAATCCTCTAAAAAGAAAAGATATTCGAACAGCTGAAAAAAAATCTTGATCGTCCCAAAACAGATTTCTACAGATACCTACACCTCTAGAAAGGTTTTTAATGGTGATACAGATAGGGAAGGAAAAGAAAACAGTACATTATACAACATATTTCTATCTATGAATCTACATAATTCTCAACAGATAAAGCAGAAATTAACACGATCATATCACTGAATACCTGGGAGCAGTGGCGGCGTGTCCATAGAGGGCGCTGCCCCTCCTAAGATTTTGAGATGGAAAAAAAAGGAAAAAAAACATTATATACCAAATCATTTAAATAATAAATATACCGCGTTGACGCGCTAAATGTGTGTGAAAGACCGTCAGCCTGTCAACAACCACTTAAGTTAAATGTGACCAAAAATATATAGCCACTCATCATCACTGAGAGAAGCCTCTACCCCTTTCACGGGCGCCGGTCCATCGTGTGTGTGTTGCAGGGACCAAACATTTCAGTCGTTTTGGCAAGGACGGTGTCTCATTGGCGGATGAAATGTGAATCTTGGGGCGCAAACATTTGCGCCCTGGCCAATGACATCGTTTCTCATTTCACGTGATTGAACTCGGCCAATCAGAGACTATTATGATTCCCTCAGCCAGAGAGCTCTGGAGCTGCGCGAGTCTTCTCTTAGCTGTTAGCTGGAGGTTCAGTGAGTCATGCGCTGTTTAGTTTCCCCTGTCTGTTGTTCCAAAGTCCTGGGACTGAAACTCTCTGGACTACAACAGGGTGAGGATCTAAAGAGCTTCAGACAAATGTAAGAAGTACGAATCCTGCCGCAGTTATCTAGCTAAGAGCATGAAGTTAACTAGCTAACGGCATGAAGCTGTGCAGAGCAGCAGGAGACCGAACTGCATCGAAAACACACCGAAGAAGTTCTGAAAAACAGACACATTCCCTCCAGAATAATGGAAACAGGTTGGTCATGTCTGTGACATAAGTTAGAGTGACCAGAGGGTCTTTTCACAAGGGTTTTCACAAGGGTTATCACAAACTAGTATTTACCCCTTACACGTTTTGGAAATGGTATCTCCCATACGTTCCACCTTCTTGCGGGAGCTCTGCCGCGCAAGAATAAAAAAGTTCACCGTAATCAGCAGCCAACCCTGGTGTTTATGTGGTGGTGGGGATCGTAGCCAGACTCCCTACATGGCTAGGATTTGTGTGTTGGGAGACATGCCAGATACCCAAATTATAGTATAGAAGCACTTAAATAAGTGGAATTTTCATAATATGTCCCCTTTAAACAAATATTTCAATAGGACACCCACAGTAGCGCCATTGGGAGCGATACCTCAGGGCCTGGATGGGAGGGGCAAAAAATACCTCCTAAACATATTACTCACAGCAGCATTGAAGGGTATAACCATGAGATGGTTAAAACCGGATCCCCCGACATACGGCGCATGGATCAAAAATTATGAGACATCTACCAAATGGTGCGAATCACATCCTCATTAAGGCTCCAGATGTCTATCTTTACTAAACGATGGGGTCCTGTGGCAGATTTTTATTACAATGACTGTTGTGCTGTATGTTGCTCGGCCCTCTGGTTGAACTGCTCTCTTTTACACTGTCTCATACACAATCCTCTCTGTAAGCATACATAGCACATACAATACTACACTCAGGAGTGGACAATTATTATTTTAATTAATTACTTTATTTGTATTTAATTATCTTTAATGCAATCTATTCATTATTACCCTCTTTTCTTTTCATGAAGTGAGCACCATTTGATGTTTGTTGTTCTCTCTGTGTTATACACTGTACCTGAATACCATGTGTACCAAGACATACAACTGAAAATGACTGTATGAAAATACAAAATGTTATGTTGTTAAAAACTAAATAAAAAGTTAAAAAAAAAATATATATAGCAAATGTAATGTGCACCTGCATTTATTTCTACAGCTGTACAGATGCTGACATGGCAGTAACACTGAAAGTAGAAACTGGACACCTACTGGACATACAAAATGGTTCTCTTCCAGTTTTTCTTTTTTCCCCCGCTCTGCGGGACAACCAGCAGACGCCCCATACTTCAACACGTTGCATAACGGGCCGTTGGCAGCGCCTCAGACGCCCTGACAGAGCGGAGAATAGCCCGTTATACACAACCTGCATTCTTAACCTTCTCCCCACCATTTTCCTCTCCTCCCCTCCCTGTTCCTGACTTTTTATCTTGTTCTCTCAGCTTTCTGCATCTTTCTTTTTCTGCTCTCTTTCTCGGCACTCGTTTTTTCGCAGAAAACAACCTCCTGTTCATACCTCTCATCTGTATGCAGTCACACACAAACGTGGAGGTCTGGTTCAAGATGTGGGGTGAATGAAACTTCTCATGCCTTGTTTGCTAACAAACACTTCTACACTACAACGTATCCTCAAAACGTGCCACATTTTTTTGGCAAAAAGGGAAAACCTCATGATTTAGGTCAAACTTAGTACTTTGTTAAGGTTAGGGGGGCTTTAATGCCATGGTTATAAACACTTGGATAAGGGCAGCCAGCACTGACAGTCAATAGGGAATCAGGTATCCACCTCATCTGTCTATGGACTTTGTCCCTTCCACATACACACGCGTGTGTCGTTAAGGGGCATTTGGGTCTGTGTACGTTTTGTTTTTTGTTTCCTTCATACGGAATACAGAAATAACGTGGTTTCTTCGTTTTCTGTTTGAAACCAAAAACCAGAGAACGGAAGTGCTTAAATGAAAGTCAAAATGAAAGCCAGTGATAGATATTCGTATTTACAGTCTTCTACGATGCAAACAAATAGCAGGGTAACGTTCGCCCTCACGTGAAAGAGGTTCAGACAGACTAGAGTCAGAAAGAGATCACGTGTTACATCGGGTGTTTGCATATCTGCAAACTTTTCACCTTTCGGTGAAATTCATCGTTTTGAAATCAAAATGGGTCGTCCACGTGAATCCGAAGAGTTTTTGTTTTGGGGTAGGGGGAGGGGGGGTCACCTGGCCCGCTACTGTTGAGATTGCAGTGAAACGCAGAGAAAATGTGGTGTGGTGCTCTTCGCAATAAAATATCTTTGATTGGAGGTGTCGAGTCTCGGCCAATCAGTGTTTATTCAGAGTTTGGTGGTTTAGGTTAGCTTGAATGTTAGCCCGCCACATCTGCTGCTGTCACGCTGCAGCGATACTAACAAAGTACCCGTATTAAGAGCGATGTGATTTTGCATATTTTTTGTATCAATACTTCTTTAAAAGAGCCTGTGATCAGCGCAGCTCACAGCGAGTGGCGGCTCTTTTGAGACCGTCTTCTGCTTAAAAAAAAAAAAACATGCCAGAAGTGAAATGTTTCATTACTTTGTCTCCGATGCAGACAGTCTGTAAAGTTCTGTAACTCTACAGCTGCTCATACTGAAGGAACTGCGTATCATCTGGTCAGATACAGACTAAAGGCCTCATAGTGTATAATCAATGTCTTGCCTTGTCAAAGCCTGTCTACCATCCATTTCCCACATGATCACCAACATAATTAACTCTTCCCTCACCACTGGTACTGTACCCCCCACTCTCAAACTGGCTGCCATCACACCTATCCTGAAAAAACCCGGTGCTGACCCAACTGTCCTTAACCATTACCGACCCATCTCCAACCTCACCTTCATCTCAAAAACACTTGAAAGGGTGGTTGCCGCACAACTACAGTCCCACCTTGACGAAAACAACCTCCATGAACCTTTCCAATCTGGCTTCCGTCAAAAACATAGCACCGAAACAGCCCTGGTCAAAATCACAAACGACCTCCTCCGTGCAGCTGACTCCGGACTCCTCACCATTCTCATCCTCCTCGACCTCAGTGCAGCATTTGACACCATCTCACACCCTCTGCTCCTGGACCGCCTGGCTGGCATTGGAGTCACTGGCACTGCACTCTCCTGGTTCACTTCATACCTCACTGACCGCCAACAATTCATTCAACTCAAGAACTACAAGTCTAGGTGTTCGGGTGTCTCACTTGGAGTGCCCCAGGGGTCAGTATTGGGTCCCCTTCTTTTTATCATTTACCTCCTCCCCCTGGGCACAATCCTCCGTCACCATGGGGTCCATTTTCACTGTTACGCCGACGACACACAAGTCTACATCTCATCAAAACCGACCGCTGCCATCCCTCCTACCTCCCTCATCACCTGCCTTGAAGACATTCGGAGCTGGATGAGCAGGAACTTCCTTAAACTAAACGGCAATAAAACTGAGGCCCTGCTCATCGGCTCCAAATCCATCATCACCAAATCCAAACACACCACAGCTCCACCCATCATCATCGACAGATTTCCTGTACCCTTCTCCCCCCAAGTCAAGAGCCTCGGCGTCATTCTGGACAGCACCCTTTCATTTGCACCCCATATTAAAAACATCACCCGGACTGCATTCTTCCACCTCCGCAACATCTGCAGACTCCGCCCATCACTCACCCAGTCCAGCACCGAAATCCTGGTCCACTCATTTGTTACATCCCGCATCGACTACTGCAATGCCCTCCTCACCGGACTCCCCACCAAACTCATCAACAGACAGCAAATCATTCAGAACTCGGCCGCCCGGATTATTACCTGCACCAAATCATCGGACCACATCACTCCTGTACTCATCCAACTTCACTGGCTCCCTGTACAATCCGGATCGACTTCAAGAACCTTCTCCTCACCTACAAAGCTCTTCATAATCTGGCCCCCACTTACCTCTCCGACCTCCTTCAGGAATACACTCCCTCCCGCACCCTCCGCTCATCCTCTTCTGGACTGTTAAACATCCCCACGTCACGCCTCAGTACCATGGGTGCCCGAGCCTTCAGTTGCTCAGCACCCAGGCTCTGGAACTCCTTCCCCCCGCACATAAGACAATCAGACTCCATCACATCATTCAAGTCCCAACTAAAAACCCACCTGTTCAAACTGGCATACTCTTCATAACTGGATCCTGTACACTTCACTTGTTTTTATGTTGATGTTCTGTTTTAATGTTTTAATGTTGTTTTTATCTCTCATACTTTTATCCTGTTCGATTTTATTGTAAGGTGACCTTGGGTGACATGAAAGGCGCCTCCAAATACTATGTATTATTATTATTATTATTATTATTATTATTGTATGATGGCTCCATGTAGTTTCATTAATATCTGGCTGTATTCTAAAACTAATATTACTTACATGTGTTAAGTGTTGGAACAAGTGAACCATACATATATTGTATTTATTACATTACATGTCATTTAGCTGACGCTTTTATCCAAAGCGACTTACAATCTTGTTACATTCATACACCGTAGACGTAGCTACAGGGAGCAATTCAGGGTTAAGTGTCTTGCTCAAGGACTAGGGTTGGGTACCGGAAACCGGTGCTTTTGTGGCACCGGTTCCAACACATCCGGTATTACCCGGATCGAAACGCAAAGCACATTTCGGTGCTTCTTTCCAGTGCCTGAGCCGATTGAAATTGAAAAAAACTATTGTTGTGAACTTCTCAGGTGACTCCGCCCTGTCAGCAGGTTACGATAGCCAATCATATTTAACTTTGACAGCGGAGGCGTGGCCGTGTGTGACTAGTGAACCCGTGTGGAGCACACCAGCGTCAGGCTGGACGCGATGGGGAGACCGTCACCGGTCCCCTGAACACGGAGACCGATGAATAAAAGAGCAGCCAGAAGTCAGATTAGTACCGGAACGTTGATTTCAAGTCTTGCATTCATAAAAGTAGGCCAATAAATAATCAATTAGCCTTTATAACCATGTTTAAGCTAGCTCGTAGCTCGCGCTAGCTCGTAGCTAGCGCGAGCTACGTGCGTGACAGTATGCTAGCAGATGTGTTGGTGTACAGCGGTCCCGGCTGTTTACCCGGTGTTACCGGGAATATAATAACGGAGGAATAAAGAACGTGGGGCGTCACTTTGTTTCAGTGGACCTCCCGCTGTCAGAAGCAAAACTTTGTGTCACGTGTCATCTTCAGGACCTCTGATTGGTTGTTCTCTGCCCATCAACACAGTGACAGATTAACCCTATAAGGTCTGCACATGATATATCACATCATATAATGGAGAACATATATGGTGTATGTTAACAGTCTGGTATCTGTTGTTTGTCAGTGCTCCATGCTAACGGCTTCTACAGGGAATATGGCCAAAGAGGTTTTTAATGTCCTCATTGTTCGTTTAAAAAAAAAAGTATCGGTTCAGGCACCGGTATCGTTTTAAAAGTACCGGTTTAGCACCGGTATCGGAAAAAACCCAAAAAATACCGATCCCTATCAAGGACACATCGACTAGGGCGGGGATTGAACCTCCAACCCCGTGATTGAAAGACAGACCTGCTACCCACTGACCCATAGTCGCCCTATTACTATTATAGATACATATACCAGTCTCTTATTTATGGTATCATATTGTTGTTATAGTATAGAATTTATAATGTTAGTATTGTGATAACCAGGTAGAGGCAGAATAGACTCAGGGAAAAGTCTGAGGACTGTTCAGGCCAAAAAAAAGGAAGTTGGTTTATGAATGACTTTAACCATATTATATATGACAATGTATATTTACTGTTTATTGTCATTATTTAGAATTTAGATTTGTGGTCAGAACAATAAAATGACCGTAGTTGTAATTCTAAAAGTTTTGAGGCTTCAAAAGAGGATCCTTGACCTCAACCCCAAAGCCCTCTGTGTCCCTTGTGGAAGTCTGACACTGAACCTGGTCATTAGGGATGCTGCCAAATCCTCCACAATATCCCTGAACTTCTATGGTGTGTTACAGAGACTCTACAATCGTTTTAGTGGTTCTGTTCAACGGTGGGCCATTCTCCAGGTGATTTAACCATCAAGGCCTTGTCAACCACCAACCAGATGGGAATGCCGTGTGGAGGCTGTAAAAGCTGTACGGTATTAGCTTCCAGACATTGTGAATGCCCTGGAGGCTTTACATGACTTTGCCATAGAAAAGAATGATTCATAGTGTCAGGGCTCTCAAGTGTCACGCATTGAGCGTGAGACTCACGCATTTAGGTCTTAACTCCCGCCACACATCGTATTTCTCACGCTTAAAAAAACTCTCGGCTATTTAATGTTTTAATGTGCCGCAGCGCCAACATAAGCCGCTCTTACTGTGGAGAAATCAAACGCGGTGCCACTTATCAGCCAATCAAAAGAAAATGGGCTACATCGGAGACTGTTGGCCGGGTCGGCGGAACGCTACCACTCCATATGGGCCACTACTGTTTTACCCACTGCCGTGGTTGAGCGTTCACAAACCCTATTTACGCCAAAGCGACTGCGTCGCGGCCCGACCGGGCACAGGGCCGATCCAACACTGTGCCTCCGCGGCGCGTGTGACGCCATTTAGCTCCCTTTTTAGTAGGAGCCGTTTACTGGGGTTTATTAGGTTGTCCTGTGTTTATCCGTTTTTGGTTTCTCATTTGTCTCCTGCTTATTATTTGTTTGATTTTGCCACCTGTGGTTTTCCCTTCGTTTGTTATTAATTGAGTTTGTGTTTGTAGGTGCTCGCAGACCAAGGTGGTGGGAGTGGTGCTTCTGGGATTTGGGGTCTCCCTTTGTGTGTTTAAGTTATCCCCAGTGCGGACCCTCACGTGTGTGAGTGTGTCGAGGGCATGCACGAGTGACTGGGGTGCTTACTCTTCTTTTGGGACCCCACCCGCGCTGATCTACCTCACCCGCCACCGGTCAGTCCCCGCCCTACACCTTTATTTTCAGTAATGGCCCTTTTTATTATTAACTTGCATTTTATACATTGTGTGATTGAATAAATATTGTATATGGATTGGAACCACGTCTACCTGCTGGCTGGTTGACAATCAGTCAGCAGCCGATGCTTCTGGTATAAAAGGGGCAGAGCTGGAGGAGAACAGGAGAGTGAGCAGATGCGTCGTCGTGCAGTCTGCTCTGTGGTGTGTGTGTGAGTCAAATAAATATGCTGTTCAATGGAACCTCATCGTGGCTATTGGAGTATCCTTGGTGCTTGGGGGGAAAACCCACGGGTGACGGCCAGAAACCCGTCACACTCATATACATGGTCTTGGTAAAGCTGGACAGCATCATGGATTACTGGAGGCAGAGCGATATATGTTCAGTGCCCTTTCCTAGTCTTGTCATGGCGCGAGACCGGTACAGGAAGATCTCGTGGAACCTCCACCTCAGTGACCTCGACGATGACGTCACAACGATGGTAGAAAGGGCACAGAGGGATACAACAAGCTTTTCAGGCTGAAACCCCTGATGGACACCATGAAGACTGCCTGCCAGGCCTTTTATCATCCCCACTTGGCTGTGGATGAGAGGATGGTCGCCTCCAAGGCTAAAAGTGGAATGAAACAATTCATGAAAGGCAAACCCACAAGGTGGGGATTCATGCTCTTCGTCTTGGCTGACTCGGTAAATGGCTACACGGTGGACTTTTCCATTTACACTGGAAAAAGTAGCATCCCCTCCGGTCATGGCCTGTCTCACGACTCTGATGTTCCTGGTGCAACCCGGTTACCTCGGCACGGGCTACCATGTATACATGGACAATTTTTATTCCAGCCCTGCACTCTTCAAGGCTCTCCATGCCGGTAAACTGCGTGTGGGACGTACAGGGAGTACAAAAAGGAATGCCTTCGTACCGATGTGAACGCCCTCACAAAGAAGTCTGCGAAAGGCTCCATGAGGTGGATCCGCGACGGGCCCATTGTGGACGTGAAGTGGATGGACACGAAGGAGGTTTCGGCCTGCTCCACAATTCATGCAGCATACTCAGGTCAGACAGTGACCAGGAGGGTGAAGCGGCAAGACGGCTCATGGAGGAGGACGGCGATCCCCTGTCCCACGCCTGTTGCAGAGTACAGCCAGCACATGGGTGGGGTTGATCTGTCTGACCAGCTCATCCAGTACTACTCTGTATAACACAAAACCACTCGCTGGTACAGAACCATTTTTTTTATAATTTTCTGGACATTGCCACCATCAACAGCTACATCCTGCACAAGGAACTCTGTCTGGCCCAGCACACAAAGACCATGACACACAAGGCATTCATGGAGGAGCTGACTGCTGAGCTCTGTGGAAAGCCACTCCATAACCCTCCTGCAGGTCAACTTCCTGTGCTCATCGCAGTGGGTACCAAAATGAAGGGAACGGGTTGCAGGGTGTGTGAACTTCGCAAGAAGAGTGGTGTGCGAAAAGGGAGTGTGTTGTGTCCCTCTGCCTGCAGCCGGAGAGGAACTGTTTCATGGCATGCTGTAATTTCTTACTTTGACCATATTGGAAATAGTCTGTTTTGTTCTGTATAATACAGTTTTATTTGAAAACAAATGTTGTAATGGTCCCTTTTTCATTTGCACACACCCCATGAAGTGTTATCTGCAGTATAAAGTTATTGCTCAGTCCCATTTTAATCATTTTGGTGAATGGTGTGACAGACCACATCATTTCTACAAAAAATTTATTTACATGTACCTACCATTGAATTCAAATATCTTACTGCTTTTTTGAAGCAATGACCTTCGGTAAACCAATTTGAAATGGCAAAACAGTTCTTCAAAATGAGAAAAGGTAGGTTTCACAAGAGATATGAATAATTTTTTTAAATCGAACTTCAATTTTCAGCTTTAGGGCCTTACTATCTCTTTACACTTGTGCCTGAGGACAATTGTGCCTCATTATATAGAGAGCTGAGATTGTTCTGCAATTTCTTATATAAAAACACATGAGTATCTGTCTTAAGCAAGTGACTTTAAAGGGTAGATACAATCACAAAAATGCTAAAATCGAGAAAATGACTCCAGAGAGTTAAAGATCCGGCACCTTCCCACATGTTTTTGAAAAGATGTGTGTGTATGTGTTTAATTTGTGCTGAGATCAAAACTGCCACGAAACAATCAGAAAACTATTTATTTTCCTGATTCAGAATCTTCGGAAGTTGGATTTTTTCCGTACTTTATACTATTGGATTAGTGATTCATCAACATTTGAGCTGTATTTAAATGTAGCATGATGTGCAGGTGAAAGCAAATAAAACTGTCCTATGTATTGTTAGAGAATCATTGTTCACTCTTTAAAAATGCTTCATGTTTTATAAAAGTAACGCGTAGTTTGGGAAAATGACAAATATTTCTCTGCAAAGTGACTAGGGACTATAACTGTCAAATAAGTGTAGTGAAGTCAAGTGTACAGTACTTTCCTCTAAACTGTAGTACAGTGGAAAGAAATGTAGATCAGTGATTCTTCAGACAGGAAGACATTCGTTACAACTGGTTCAATCACAAGCAATCTCAGTCTTGCAGCGATTACCCCATTAGCTGATTGGGGGCCTATCACAGCGTTGTTGGTAAAACTTTAAAATGTGTTCTCCTCTGCTGCTGTCAGTTTTTCGTTAGCTCTGGTCATTGGTCCTCTGCTGATTACATCTAGTTGTTGGGAACTGAAACATGTCAGATTCCGATTGTTGTTATCTTGTGGAGAGGCGTGTTCAGTCGCAGCCGACGGGTTGCCCTGCTCAGGTACAGTGCAGTGTTTCTAGCAGCTAGCCTCCTCTCCTGCTCCACTAGCAAGTAAGGCCAGTTAGTTAGCTGCTATCAGCTGATCCCTACAGTAACGGGGCCAGAAGAGCAGGTGTATACCGAGTTCTGCAGGCGAAGAGGAAGCACAGCGCTTCTGGTATTTGCTACGCCAGAAATGTGTCCCCTCTACGATGGACAACGGCGTCATCTCCGCCCTGCAGTCACGGAGTAGCTTCATTCACACTATCGATGCTCTCGTCAAATCCCAGTAACCGCTGTATCTTTATTAAATTGTTCCGGCGGGGCCAACGGGGCTTTATGAGGTTAACCCAGGGGATGGCCTAGTACATATAGCGCTCTTCACTTGTTTTTTAAACAGAAAATCATTGACGGTATTCTTAGCAGTAGTGCTTCATTCATTGCAAGAACAAGAGTGCAACGTGTAGAATAGAATAGAATAGAACTTTATTAATCCCCAAGGGGAAATTTGCGAAACTATATGTACACTATAGAACAGAGGTGTGACCAAGTCATTTTTTTTGTAAGTCTCAAGTCTTTGCCCTCAAGTCCCGAGTCAAGTCCCAAGTCAAGACAGGCAAGTCCCAAGTCGAGTCCAAGTCCTGCAGTTTGAGTTTCGAGTCCTTTTTATCACAGAGTAATATATTTACACAAAAATGGTGCTAACATTGCACTATTAATATCTACTATACTCATATTTTGAAAGAATATTCTTCATTTTAAACCAGTCCTATTAACACATTTGAAAAAACAAGTGCAACTGTAATTATTTGTACAAAAGTGCTAACATTGTATTTTGCATTTTAACTAGTTCCACAGCAGTTTCTGTCCTGTATTTATCTCATCTCATTTATCTCACCTCATATTGTCTGTGTGTGTGTGTACATGGGAGAAACGTAACAAATACATGAACATAACAATAAACAGGGTTGTGCTTTTTATATGGCAGGGCCCTATGCTGCATTGCATTTGCAAAAGACCAAATTGGCCAAAAGTCTGTCGGTCATTTGTGCACGATGGGGACCACCATGTGATTCCACCATGGCTGAAAACTCGCTCCACTGGAGCCCTGGAGGCAGGCACAGCTCTCGACGTCTCAGTCCGGTTGTTGTCACGCCCTCACTCCCGGACCCCTCACCCAGACCCGGTCTGTCAGGGTTCCCCTCCGCGTGACCCGACGGTCCGCGTGCGGACATGAAGCTCCGGGCTGCTTCGTTCAGCTGCTAACGACATCGCTGTGCTGCGTTCATGGTAACTCGGATATCAATGTCATCGACGAAATTCTTAATGATCAATTCATTGATTGATTATGCCCATCCCGAATATACACGCAAACACACAGAAAAAGGGATCGTGGAGGGCTACAACTTTGGAGACTAACACTGCTGTAACTTTTGGGGAGAAATGCACTTAAAACCCCGGGTATGAGTCTATTTTAAGGCGAGCGACGGAGGCGGCAACGAGCTGCTGGTGACCGGCACCTGTCCGTGCAGCTCGGGGTGCGTGGAGCAAGTCGTATCAAGTCAAAAGGCTCAAGTCCAAGTGAAGTCACGAGTCATTGATGTTGAAGTCCAAGTCGAGTTGCAAGTCTCTTTACATTTTGTCAAGTCGAGTCGCAAGTCATCAAATTCATGACTCGAGTCTGACTCGAGTCCAAGTCATGTGACTCGAGTCCACACCTCTGCTATAGAATCAAAACAAATACATTTCACTCCACGCTTCAAGAGCTACAGTGCAGTCCTTCTGGCCTTCCTCGCTGCAAAGTCATCAATGACTTCATTGTATCGAATCTGAGCACCAACTTCATGGTTGATGCTGATCACAGCCAGATCACTGAGGCGTCCTTGAGCCATGGTTGACCTCAGGTATGTCTTTTAAAAGTTTTAATTTGGAAAAGCTACTGTAACTGGAAGGGTTGCCCTGATCCGCAGAGCAATACAAAGGTTTGGATATATCTCTGAGCTGCTTTGTTTGGATGAATTTGAACTCAAGAGTTGACATGGTCTTTGTAGGCAAGTCAGTTACATGTTTCAACTCCTGGGCCAGCTCCCTCCCATCCAAATCAGACTGCCCTCCATGGCTTACGGTGTGTGCAAGTGCCTCTGCTTGCTTCATCAGCTCTTGGTGTGGCAGGTAGCCTGGCCTGTACTCCCTTGTTCTTCTCATATTTGCCCCATTGTCATTTGACTGTCCTCTGCAGTCAAAGGTAATCTCCAACTCCTCCAGCTTCTTCAAAATCAGGGCAGACAAACTTTCCCCAGTGGAGTCCCTAGTGTGGCGAAAATGGGATTTTATAATCAGAGCACAACGCCACCTCCGGAATTACACCGGAAGATTCAACATGTCCGCAAAATGCAGGACTCCAAGGATACAAAGGTTCAGTTTTACAAACTTCTAGGCGGAGACGTGGTTCCAATATACAAAACAAGCTTTTATTTAAAAAGACACACTATACTAAAGAAACACTATACTAATAGACTCGTTAAAGAGCGGGGTAGGGCTAGGCCGCAAGGTGAGACACAGAGTGCTTTAGAAAAGGAATCCCGCTCCACAGGCGCGCATCTACACACAGGACAAGCCTACAAACGTGGCTCGGATTGGAGGGTGAGTCCCGTGGCTGACTACTACACTGTTTTGATGTGGAGTTTGACAATATCCCCGATGAAGGCTGAAACATTAACAGCAGGTACACACACACACACACACACACACACACTGTGGTTGAGTGACTGAAAGGTACACTTATGTGTGAGATATGTCAACAAACTCATTGAGCTATCCTTTTTGTTTTGTTCAGGCCAATTGCAGAAAGCTGCCTAGTTGAAGGATGATCAAAGTATTCTTTTGCATATAAAAGAAAAAGCCTGTGTGGCTCTGGAGGTTATAACAGCCCGAGTGGCTCTGGAGGTGCAGTACCACAAAGGCTGTTATAATCAGTACACCAGGTTTTTGACGAAGCCTGAAAAACCAGAGAAAGACCAGTAAGTTATTTATTATATTGCATTTCAAGGAGCTACTAACTTAACATTGCATTAGTAAACAGTCAATCTGCATTCTGTTGTATGTGCACACAATCCCAACACATATTTATTTATTTCCTTCTCGTTCATATGTGTTCTAGGAATGAGCCACATTTGATGTCAGCTATAAAATATTCTGTGAGAGGATCATTCGCCTGAGGCTGCTTGTCCACCAAGAGGAGCTGAGAATGGGCGGCTCAGGAAGGCCCTCATCGACCTGGGGAGAGCAGGTGAAGGTCTTGATGCTTCAAACTACAGGTAACTGACATGATGACGGTCCTGATGCTTCAGACTACAGGTAACTGACATGATGAAGGTCCTGATGCTTCAGACTACAGGTAACTGCAATGCATGTTTCTCTCAAGTCTTCTTATTTGTCATGTGCAAGTCCAGCTTTAAACATGTGTGTGACAGGCCTGAGAAACATTTTTTAATTCTTGCCATGTACCAGTTGGCAACAAGTCTGTGTCTGTGTGTGTGTCTGTGTGAGCCTTTCTTGGGCCTCTTTGGTGTTACATGTGCTGTATGGCAGATAGGTTCTAACCTGTAATGTCTTGTACCACCTGCACCACTCTCTGCTTTTCATGATACCTGTGACTCTTAATTGTCACTGTTTTGTTGTGTTGCAGACAGGATCTGTTGGTGACTCCTGGCATGTCATGCCCACGGCCTCCAACCTCTGAACATGTGAATGTCACTGAAGCACAAACTGTTGTTCCCCTTGCGCTATACAATCTAGTAAACTAGATTATAGGCGCCTCTGAGGAGCCACCGCTGGATCATTCTGTCGACATTGCTGATGACTTGCACTTGAAAGTGTTGTCTGTTTGTCAAGACATTGTGTACCTTGCTTCCAAGGGTCATAAGTAGACAACTAAGTTGCACAGACTTATGTTGTTGCTGTAATTGTGCCAACACAAAAGACTGAGCAACTGGAAGACAACTGTCCTGACACTGACAGTGAGGACTGAGCGTCCTTAATGTTATTTCTTTTGTAGTTTTGTACAGTTTTATATATCATGTCATATTTTTAATAAAGATTGTTTTGTTGGTTCATCTGTGTTTTCATTTGTGGAAGAATGAATGAACAAACAAATGGTCGTTGGTACAAATTACAGCCAAAAGACTGTAATTCCTACTTTTACTGCCACAGACTGGACTTCCTACGTCAGTAGGAAGTCCAGTCTGTGCCTCGTTTCTTCAGTGTGTGCTGGGAGTTCAATCCATGTTAGATCGTCAGTACGGCGTATTCCCAGGTATGTCAAACTTGATCTAAATGACTTAACATAAGCATAACAATCGTATATTTTCCTCATAGTTCTTATTGGACGCAGCTATGTATAACACTATTTAGAATCCATTTAGCCCACTTTTGAGGATGTTCGGGTGTTTTCCTCTTTATCAGTAACTGTGAATCTATCCACGGGAGCCGCCATATTGCCGTTCTGTTGACAAAAAGCAGCTCCCTCATTGGTGTAGAACGATCACGTGACGAACCGTGGCACCACTCGCGCCCAACATTATGAAGAAACTAGTTCTGCATAAAACATAGTTGCATCGACAATCGACTGGAATTTCAGCGACAAAATTTCAGAGCTAAAGATCGTGTAGATGGGTTGAAACGAAAACAGTGTTCACCTTACGGCCTAGGCTGCAACTTTCCGGGGGCGAGGGGTTGGCAACCCAAAATGTTGAAAGAGCCATATTGGACCTAAAAAAACAAAAAACAAATGCGTCTGGAGCCACAAATAAATTATATAAGCCTTATAATGACATATATAAAGACAACACATGCTGTATGTATCTATATTAGCCTACTATCAAAAGACTAAGTTGGCTACAAATACAATGAGCCTTCATGATTAAAGTTTATTTTTCCTAAGGTGCATCCTGTAGAATAACGCACCACGTGACTACTCTGTTGTGCGATACCTCCGATACGATAGGTGGCTCTGTTTTTATTACAACTCCAGGGCTCAAGTTTTGAAGAGATTGGTTCATTGGTTGCTGGATTAAATGTTACCCAGATACAACATATAGTTTTTTTCTCATTGGCTGTTGTGTAGCCCCATTTTTTTTGATTGGCTGATAACCGTCATCTCACAGCGGGCCTCCAGTGAGCGTTTGATTTCTTCACCGTGAGCGCGGCTCATGTTGGCGCTGCGGCACATTAAAACAGTAAATAGCCGAAAGTTGTTTTCAGCGTGAGAAATACGATGTGTGGCGGGAGTGCTGAAGTTAAGACCGAAATGCGTGACACTTAAGAGCCCTGCAACTCTTTGCGATGTTCGTGGCGATACTCGTTGCGCTTGCGTGCGCATGGACAAAGACGCAAAGTCCGGTTCCTAATCCAATTCACCGTAACGGCCACGAGTCGGATTATCAACCGGATAAAAACGTTAAATCCTCTGTTCTCCTCAGTTATTTTTCTCTTTCCCCTTTGGGATCCATGGCCCATCACAGCCGCCGGTATATAAACCGCCACACCAAAAAATGGTATTGCACACAAATTACAATATTGCACAGATAGTGTATAAAGTGCACTACGCATTGCTGCAAATGTACAGAGTGTGTGTTGCATGACGTCACAGCGGCAGCCGTTCAGTTCAGTGTGTGCGTGAGCTGTTCACCAGCCTGATGGCCTGCGGGTAGAAACTGTTTGTAAGTCTGGACTTCAGGCTCCTGTAGCGTCTACCTGATGGCAGGAGCGAGAAGAGCCTGTGCTGGGGGTGTGTTGTGTCCTTGATGATCCGGTGTGCTCTCCTGGTTACTCTGGTGGAGTAAATGTCTTGGAGAGAGGGGAAGGCTGGTCCTGAGATGTACTGTGCAGTTTTTATTACGCGCTGGAGTGCCTTCCTGTCCTGGGCTGTGCAGTTACCATACCAGACTGTGATTGAGCTGGTAAGGACGCTCTCCACCGTACTTCTATCTAGTTGACGTCTGACGACGAAGGTTCAGACAAAGACCTGAAAGCCGGACTGTGATACACTGTGAGTAAGTTAGTTAGTATGTAAATTAGTTTGTAAGTTACTCTAAGTTAGTAAGGAGGGCATCTCAGCTGGCGTTCTTATTTATGAGACATCAAGCTTGTAAGTAAGTTAGTTGGTAAGCATGTACATGGTCATCCCAGTCATGTTGGAGCCCAGTTTGTCACACGACAGAGACACACGTCTAAAAGTTTCTGCCCTAATCTGTGTGGATGACTTCAGGGGCCCCAAATCTGATCCCACCACAATCTCCAGGTCTGGCAGGCAGTAAGCTTTTTGTGGCGGCAATAGTCCTCCATATCACGCCTATGTTGGCCCCAGTAGAACCCCTGGCAGAGGCGGCGAAGGGCTATTACTAACCCTGAAGTTACTCCATTGCATGAAGCTCTTACTCTCTCAGAGCCCTGGGCACCACCACTAGCTGACTTCATGACAGTCTCATGTCCTGGACACTGCTAAACTGACTTCCTGAGGTCTCATGTCCCAGACACTACCACACTAACTTTATGAGGTCTCATGTCCTGGACGCTGCTAAAATGACTTCATGATGGTCATGTCCAGGACACTGCTAAGCTGACTTCATGATGGTCTAAATTATCACCTTGAATCAATCAGAATCATGAAAGTGGTTTCTCCTGAACCACAGGTGTCGCCCGCCAATTCCAAATAATCAAATTAATGTTCCATGTTTCTGCCCTACTGTTTCAATATAATTCACGATTCAGACAAAGACCTGAAACTGTCAGGATCCTTGTCTGACCCCTTGTGTGTTCACCTGTTTCCAAAGTCTCCTTTCCTCATGTGTCTGTGAGTTCTCTCCATAGCTAGTGTGTGTTTGCTGACTCAGGCCACATTTACACATAGCCGGGTATTTACAGAAACAAATATTTCTGCTCCTCCGTTTTCAAAAAAGTTTGTTTATATGAACCTGCATAAATATGCCGTCCGCATTATACGCTCACATGACGTGAAGCATTTTTAATCGCATACTGTGATGTTTGACAACCTAAAACTGTTTGACCTAGTTCACACGCAAACACAAAAACTGAGTATGGCAGCTCTCCCCAGTTTGGCCTTGGCTGCTGGCTGGTTGACAATCAGTCAGCTGTTCCCACTGATTGGCAATCAGTCAGCAGCCATGGCGCTAGTATAAAAGGGGCAGAGCTGGAGGAGATGGGAGAGGAGTGAGCAGACGCATGGTGTTGTGTTCTGCTCAGTGTGTGTAGTTTGAACAAAAATGGCTGTTAACGCAACCTCATCGTGGCTATCGGCTGATCCTTTGTGCTGGAGGGGAAACCCACGGGTGACGGCCAGAAACCCGTCACACTGAGTTTTCAGAAATGATAATTTTTCGTGATAAAAGCTCAGTTTTTGTGTAAATGAAAGGCCAAAATGCATGGAAATATATGCGTTTTCCCATTGTGTAAACGGTGTCAGGCCACATTTACACAAAGGTATCTACAGAAAAATATTTCTGCCCCTCCGTTTTCAAAAATAATGTACACACAAGGTCGATTAAAAAAAAAATGGTTATATGAACCCGCATAAATACGCCGTCCGCATAGGACGCTCACATAACGTGAAGCACTATTAGTCGCATACTGTGACGTTTGACAACCTATAACTCTGTTTGACCTAGTTCACACGCAAACACAAAAACAGTTTTTAGAAATGATTGTTTTCCGTGATAAAACCTCAGTTTTTGTGTACATGAAAGACCAAAACGCATTGTGTAAACGGGGTCTCAGTCTCTGCCCGTGTGTAGAGTACCCTTTCGTCCTGCCTGCCTCCAACATGGAGCCACGGAACTCGCATCGTGATCGGCTGCGTCTACCTCAAACGTTGCGGCACTCACAAGCGACTTGCCTGCCTCTGACGTCGAGCCACGGGACTCACGTAGTGATCTGCTGTGCCTTTGTGTCGGACCTCGGGATCCAGACCTCAACTGCTTGAATAAATAACATCTTATTCTGCCTCCTGTGGTCTACATTTGGGTCCTAAACTTGTGGCAAAGACCTAAAAGCCGACTGTAGGAGTGAGAGCCACAGCTGTGTCTTTCTTGGACCTCAAACTCGGAACTTGGGTTATCAATTCATGGATAACACACTGACGCCCCTCTGACTGGAAGCAGGGTTTGCCAGAACTTTGGCCGTTTCTCAATATGCATACTTGTGCGTCCTTTCCTCTACTTGTGGACTCGTGAAACGTCAGTCTCAGCTCAGGTACATGTTCCAATTCAAAGTTCACTTCTCGCAAAGCACGGTCAAAATGCCCGGATGTGACTTGATCCTCCCACTTTTCAGAAGAGACTTGTGCGTACTCTGGCCAGCATATATCCCAGAATGCATTTCACCAGCAACAGTAGCGGAGGAGAAAATAAAACTACTAAGAGTTGACTTAATAAATACTGTTGTCGAGTCACGGAATGTCATTTTAGGATGTTTTGTTGATGTGACTGTAATAAATAATTTACAGTGAATAATGAGAGTAAACTCAAGAGCAAGAACAGTTGATGTGGTGACGTCATCAAGTGAGCTGCTGTTCCAATTGCAGAAAGACCGTCCTCCGGAGTCCAGACTCCAAAAGAACACAAGTCTGTAGTCGTGTACTTTGAATTGAGAAACGGCCTTCATGTGTTGCAGGTGCGGAGGAGGCGGAGCGTCAGCACAACTGGGAACAGCTGACACGTGCCTGGAGGCATTTAAGAGCCGTCAACAGCACCTCCAGACCTGAACGCCGACTGTAGGAGTAAAGGTACGGTCACACTGGACGCGGCAAAAATTCTGTCGCGCGACAAGTTTACATGTTAAGTCAATGCAAATCTGACGCTGGTTTTTTTTCCTGCGAGCAGCGCGTCAGGCGCCACAGAGCAGCACGAACAGAGCGAATGTCGCGGGGCGAACTGAGCGAACAGTCGCAGCTTTTTTTCGCTCGAGTTGAAATTTCTGAACTCGAGCAGCAGAAACGCGTGAGTCATAGTTGCGTCAGCCAATCAGCGTTGAGAAGCTCCGCTCGTCATCGTTCTGCCGGCCGGTTTAGAAAGTGGAGGAAAAGATTCTTGTCGCCGTTCGTGGGCACCCCGAACTTTATGACACGACTCTTTACTTACCGTAGCGATAAAGATGAAGCTTAGAAGGAGGTCGGAGAAGCCGTGGGACTACCCGATACATTTAGAATGTGTGCATTTGCTTTTATCCTCGCTGTGTCGCGTCGGGTGTGTCGCGTCGGGTGTGAACGTACCATAAGAGCCACAGCTGTCTTTCTTGGACCTCAAACTTGGAACACATTGGGTTGCAAGGCTTTTAAGTTTTGAAGACAGGCAAGCATGAGACATTTTGATTGGCTGATAAGTGGCACCTCACAGCAGAACTCCAGGGGAGCACTTGATTTCTCCACGGTGAGAGCAGCACGGCCAGCTCATATTGACGCTGCGGCACATTAAAACATTAAATAGTCAACTTTTTTTCAGCGTGAGAAATACGATGTGTGGCGGGGAGTGCTTGAGTTAAGACCAAAATGCGTTAGTCTCCCACTTAATGCGTGACACTTGAGAGCCCTGGGGTTGTCAATTCATGGATAATACACCGAGTTAGTTAGTAAGGAGGACATCTCTGCTGGCGTTCTGATTTTTCTACCAAACATGAGAAGGGCAGAAAGTAGCTGACATACTGAGTTAGTTAATTAGTCTAATAGTTTATCCCGATAATGACTATCACAGGAACATTTAGTAAGTTAGTAATGTTGTATAGTTAGTTTGTTAAAAATAGTTTAGCCGATAATGACTTACATGGACTCTGACACGTTGGCCTCAGTGTCGTTCATTTTGAAAATGACGTCAGAGGGCAATACGGATCCGTATCAGACAGATGAGGAGAGCAATACGAGCAGGGGCGGACTGGGGAAAAAAAGTGGCCCGGGAGTTACTGTCAGACCGGCCCACTCAATACACGTATCGACCAGTCAGGGGCCTACTTGGAGATATATGCCCATACCCATAACATTATTTTGGACGATTACAAAGAAATTACATCATATATGTTTTTAATAACATTTGGCTCCACCAATTTGCCTGGATGGACACATGAAATAAAATGATACTGGCTATTGTAACAGATTGTAAATACACTATTTGTGTACTTTGAATATTAAAGTGTAATTTACAGTGTACCATAGGTTGTACTTTAATAAACTAAGTTTACTTTTTTGGACTAAAATGGGACACACTGAAGTTGTACTTAAGTACATGTAAGTATACTTTTCTGTACTAAGTACTGTGTGGCCCTGGGTCTTATCTTGTCTCTGGGCCCTGGTGCTGCTTCCAGCAGCAGAATCAATCTAAATAACATTAACATTGTTTATAATGTTAGTGTTGCATGTAACACAGTGATTTTAGCAGATTCTAGCTGGTTAACTTAAGCATTATTTGACATGATAAGATTGTCCTCTTTACAACTACCACCATGGATAGCTTGCTCAACGATTGTAAGCGCTACAACTAACATGTTAAATAGATAATCTAAATGATGACAACACCACCAGTTTGCTTATTTGACCAGATCATAACAGTCTCAGTGTTGGACCTTTATCTAGCTGATGTTGTCCGGGCTAGCTTGTAGGAAGCATTACCTCATGTGAAAAGCAAGCTAACATTGGCCAAATTAACACCACAACTTACCATCATATCACCAGGCAGTGGCTTTCCAAATAAATCGGATTTTAAAATATTTTTAGGCACCTTCCTCCAGACATCTCTTATTTTTCTCCCTGGGCTTATCAGCTCCACCTTTTAAAAGCATTTACGTGTTGGTGCCATGCTGTCGAATCACGCTCAAAAACATCTTTGTCTGCGAGCGAGTGACGCTTGGTACCGGGCAGCAAAGAAAGAATGAGAAAAAAAATATTTATATAAATCAAGGACGGAAATGTGTTTTGTTTTGAAAAATGACCGGATACATCCGTCTGAGCCTCTTACTCTTGACACATGTCAAGAGGCTCCGTGATAACTTTACCACAAACAAGAAACCTAAACGTTATTTTCAACTCTGCCGGAGTGCCGGTGGTCTGGGTGTCTGGATTAAAATCAAGGCAGAACATCCTTAAAGTTCTGAAAATCTGCAACGTCCAAACCATGATGAGTATGAATAAAGCTTGCGATCAGTAGTGTTGCATGCTGGGTGTTTGACACCATGAGTGTGAGTACACTTTGCGAGCAGGAGTATAAAACTCAGTCGGTAACCTCGGTAATCATGACTCATTGACTTTAGGTATTAGAGTAGTTTAACGTGTTCTGTAAATCATGACATTTCGCCGGGGCCGCGCAAGTCAGAGGGACGGCCGGTTGATGACGGAGGTGGGCCGGCCCCAACCCTGTCGGCCTACCGGGGAAATCCCCGGTGTCCCCTATGGCCAGTCCGCCCCTGAATACGAGGCTGGCATGACGACCCATTAGCTAATTAGAAAGCTTGTACTGTTGTCGCCATATAATAATTCATCTATATTCATAAAGAAAATGTAAGCTAAGTCTACCCTGAGGAAATGCAGGTCGAGAACAGCAAAATTAGTGTAATCTGCTTACGCTTCAACTCTGTTAGAAAACATTTTTGGAAATGGGTGCCCTTTTTTTGGTTGAGCACATGCTGGGTCTGCTGCCCCCGCGACCCGACCCCTGACTAAGCCGATGAGAATGGATGTCATAGGGAGAAGACCCAAATGTCAACAATTCTTCGAAAGAGATTTAATTCTACTTGAACCAGGTGACACACAGGACTAGTACGACAACACAAACACACGGTCCAATTACGCCACACTGGGGAATAAGAAGAACGGGCTTAAATACACAGGGAGGTGCAGGTGATTGGACACTGGGGAACGAGACACAGGTGGACACAATGAGGGCGGGGCTAGTTATCACACGGTAGGAAAAAAATCAGGACCAGGTCAGACCACATAGAAACGTGACATGAGGACAAGGAGTGAGGTTCTCTTGGTCGATCGCCTCCTTATCAGCTTTTGAGCGGTTGAAGAATGTTTTCTCCAATGCAAACTCTTCTTGAAGTATAAATTCCAGGAACTCAAAGTTCTCCTGTATGCAGACATGAAAATCCCTCACCTTACGGCGAATTTTGCCGTTTTGAAACCAAAATAGGTGACTTACATGAATCGTTTAGATCTGAAGAGTGCTTTCAACTGTTTGAGATTGGAGTGGGACACAGAGAAAATGTGGTGTGGTGATCTTCGCAATAAGAAATCTTTGAGATGTGTCGCGTCTGGGCCAATCAGCGTCAAGATGTCGACAGCATTTGGTGGTTTAGGTCAGTGGTCTCCAAACACCGAGCCGCGGAAAAAGTGAATCCAAAATTATTTTAATCAGTCGGAAAAAGATATATATATTTTTTTAAAGGACCATATACACCCGTGTGTACGTCTGAGCCGCGTTCAGGAGTGTCAAACTTCTCGGCTCCTGCGCGCCACAGCTCTGCTGCACAACAGCTGCGTTGTGCGTACACGGAGCGCAAACTCTCACTAGCAACGCCCCGCCCCGCCCCCCCCCTACAGACTAAAATCCTCAGTGTTTAACCAATGCTAATATTACTGCCATTTGCCAAGTGTTGGTAAAGTGAACCATACAGATGTTTTATTTATTACTATTATAGATAAATATACCAGTATCGTTTTTATTGTATATTGTTTTTAATGGTATTGCATCAGGTATCATGATGTTTATGGCAGGTATGGTATAGAATATCATGACAACCAGGTAGAGGCAGGACAGACTCAAGGAACAGACTCATGGCTAAGCAGAGCACACAATACTTGAAGACTTGTTCACGCACAAAAAAAGGAAGTTGGTGAATGACCATATTATATATAATAGCAATTTCTATTCATTACTATTATAGGGCCCGATCACTGACTTAGGCTGGGTTGCACCAACAAGGATTAACTTTTAAACCTAGTTTAACCTTAGTTTAAAAGTAATCCTGATTAAATTTCCATTTAAATCTAGTTTAAAATTAAATCTGTTGCACCAGTTATTTTAAACCTAGACTAAACCTGGTTTAACAGTTATATTTAAACCAACCCTGGAGGAGGTTTATCTCTGATTTATCAACAAGATGGCTGCATAGTTTCGCTGGATGGAGTTAGAGGAAAGAGTTCCTCGCAGGAAAATTAGAGATCGGCTAAACCCAATTGAATTTAATAACAGTGAGTTTACACAGCGGTATAGATTCAGAAAGGAGTCTGTCATATACCTCAATGGGAAGATTGGACCAGCAATCAAGCATGGAAGTGAGGAATTTTGCTGTGCCACCACTTCTCCAGCTCCTAGTGGCGTTGCGATATTATGCTACAGGGTGTTTTCAGATGGTTGATGGGGATCTTTTCGGAGTTCATAAATCCACAGAATTGTAAGCAGAGTGTCCAAGGCAATTGCAAGTTTGAAGGCTCAGTGTATATACACTTTGAACCAAGGAGAGAGACAACAGCTGGATTTTATGGGAGAGCAGGTTTTCCGGGAGTAATTGGGGCGATTGACTGCACCCACATTCCCATTACCAACCCAGGTGGTGAGAATGGGGAACTGTTTCGGAATCGAAAGGGCTACTGTTCGATTAATGTCCAAGTTGTGTGTGATCAGGCCCAGATCACACACGTTGTTGCAAGATGGCCAGGATCCACACATGACAGCAGAATCTTTGACAAGTCAACTTTGTGCACTGCTGGAAAGAGGGGAGATCCGTGGACACCTAGTGGGGGACAATGGCTATGCATGTCGCCCATACCTGATGACTCCTTTTGAACCCTCAGACCCAGGCAGAAAAAAACTACAACTACTCTCACATTCAAACAAGAGGGGTAATAGTGTTTGGGGTGTGGAAGCGGAGATTTCCATGCATACAGGGACTCCGCACAAAATTGGACACAACCCATCATTGTTGCAGTAGTTGTTTTGTACAACTTTGGGAAGAGAGTAGGAGATGAGCTACCCGAGGAGGATGAGCACCCACTTGAGGTTGCTCTGGAAGATGCTCAAGTGCAGAATGCTGCAAATGGCAATGCTATCAGGAGAACACTGATTGAAAACCACTTTGCAGCATAATTAAGGTCAGTATTGGCAGAATATTGTTATATTGTGATAGATATGTGCACTTATACAATAGATTAACCCATGCTTCTTACTTTCTCATCCATACAGGGAGGAACTAATAAGAACAGCAGGACGAGGGGACTGCCAATTTGATTGAAAAACATTTTACTACTTATTTCAATAAATACAATTACAGTTTCAGAATTCATGAGAAATGTTCTATTGGTTGTGACTGGCTTAAATCCAGTAGCCTTTGATATTGAAGAGTGAGGACCTCTTTATGTAACAACAGGACTTTTTTTTTTTTTTTTTTTTTTTTTTTTTACTTCGCATTTTCGATATCACAAATGCATCTCTCCTTCTCAAATTCAAAAAGCTCCTGGTGAGAGCTAAGCTTGGGATGCTTAGCAGGGGGTTTCACAGGTGATGCTGCTTCTGCTTCTTCCACGTGTCCATCTGGCTCCACTTGCTCCAATACAATGATAATGTCAGCTAAACAAAACAAAAAAACATAGAAACACATTAGGAGGCTACCTACAACTGTATATTCACAATGCACTTTACTCCTGAGGGCAATGACATAGGAAATAACTAATTTAATAGGCTACTATGAGAACATGGAACTGTTATTTCTGTAGTATGTGCTATTCAATTTGATTATTATAATAAACATCTGAGGGGTATATAATGCATCGGCTCTAACAAATGCTTTGTAGGCAAAATTATAGCCTACTTCATTTTTGTCACGTTATTGCTGCAACTAACTAACTTACTTGGGGTGACAGCAATGATTGTAACCTGCTATTCATAATATTTACATGTTCACAGTCAGTGCAGTACATAATCAACACAACGATTATAAAATATAGCTAGCGACGTCATCTAGTTCGTAGTTACTTACTTGCAGCTTCTGTGGCTGTGCCCTCATCTAATGCGCCGTCATCGTCGTAGGGGTTGGCGAGGGGGGAAATCTGCTGCGGGATCATCTTTTTGATCTTCTTTGACAGAGGATCCATAGTAATTCTTGGTGGTCCTCCACCAGTTAGAAATTGACTCCGCCTCTCTTTTGGCTTTTGCCTTGATGTTTTTCCAACAGGCTTTTAGTTGTCCCCTATCCCTCGTATCTTTTATGCCGGTAGAGCCATTAAAGCGCTCGGCTAACCGGACCCAGTTCTTCTCCTTCTTCTCGAGTGTACTGCTGTTATTCCAAACTCCTCCATTAGCAACATCTTTTCATACGTGGAAAAGTTTGAGTCTCTTTTGACGTGCCATAATAGCAAGCTAGAGTGACGGAGTTTAGCCACTGTAGTGGTGCTATAAACGGTAAATAACGGTAACTAACGGCATCAGTAACGGCATTTATCCAAACAGCAGATAGTTTAGGAAAAAGAGCGCATGCATTTATTTAGGGTTAGGCCAGGGGTGGTCACTTTTTCAGCATGCGAGCTACTTATAATGTGACTAAGTCAAGACGATCGACGGGGGGTGCTAGTGACTTTTTCTCTGCTCCGCCCCGACGATGCGCGCGCAAGCCAGCGAAGCTTTGCGGCGAGCGAGACCGCGAGCGGAGGACTGTTAACGCGACACGGAGTGACAGAATTGACACGCTTCTGCTGTAATCTGGCGCTATAGAGGAAGTTACTCGGGGGCGGGCACATTTATTTTTCTGTGATGCGATCGACCGGTCGATCGTGATCGACGTATTGAGCACCCCTGGGTTAGGCTATTTAAGTTCCGTATTTGTTAAACATACATTGTGATTTTGTTTACATTTCGTCGGAATCCATCATGGCGGACATTGAACATAAACAAATCCTGTTTTAACCCTGGTTTAAACTAGTTTAACTAATCCAGGGTTAAAATTAAGATGTGCAACAAATCTGATTCAGTTTAAACCTAGATTAACTCTAAACCAGGATTAGTTTAATCCTTGTTGGTGCAACCCAGCCTTAGTGTCAGAATGGAATATTTATAGATTACCATACAACGTGAAAGGATAAGAGGGAGCACAGCTCAAGTGCGGGAGTTACAGCCCAGTGAGTTTGTACTGGTGCCAACGGCCGACTGCAAGTTCCTTGCCAAATGGCATGGGCCCTATAAAGTGGTCAAAAAGGTGAGCAAGGTCAACTACAAGGTGTAACAACCTGGGAGAAGGAAAGCCTGCCAACTCTATCACTTCAATCTTCTGAAGAAATGGCATGCTCTTGACGATGTTCCGCTACCAACATTTACTGTTGAAGTCCCTGATCCTGTTGCTTCACAAGTACCTCTAGGCCCCCAGTTGGGGCCGGCCCACTGACGAGACATGTTCGAGCTGACCAGTCTGTTCCAGGAGGTGTTCTCTCCGACCTTCCGGGACCCACCGAGCCCCAAAAGATGAGGCTTCAGCCCTATCGCATCTCAGTGGCAAAGAATAAGAGCATAAAAGAAGTGGTGAGAAAGATGTTGAAAATGGGGTGTTACATCCCCTTTGTGTTCTAGAGGGATAAGCGGGGGGACGAACACAGGACAGTCAAAGAATACGTGAAAGAAGATCAAAAGTAGGAGTAACGTGTTCAAATAATATGCATTTCCTACACAAAAGACAAAGGTTGAGTGACATTGGAGAGGGTGGGACAGTTGCGATTGTGTCAAACAAATGAACTCAAGATAACAAAACTAGGCCAGGCGATGTACCTCTCCGAAAAGAAACAAACAAAGTGGCTTCACTTGCTTCTCTAACAAAGTTCGGGTCAAAACAATACAGAGGCACCAACAAGCAATAACCTACATGAGAGCATAAATGTACAGGGTACCCCAAACTTGCCTACTGTCCACAACCTCCACCTCTCGCAGTGTCAGTGTACACATTTACACAATCATAAACCACCCCTAAACGCTTCAGTCTTCTGTCTTTTTAAACAGGGCCCACTCAGTTGATTGGCCAGCTCACCTTCTGGCACCCAGGTGCAGTCAGATTGGCCTATTGAGGTGGTGATTGATGCCACCTGAAGGGAAAACAAGGGGGAGGGGAAAACACACAACACTGACACAAAACACTCACCCATATAAGCCCAAACATAATGTTTGGAGCTACATAGCACGAGATAACTCATCTGCAATAACATTTTCTTATGGCTGATTTCAAGGTTGTAGTCTTAAACAATCAGAGACCAACACATGAGACACTGGTTGTGGTTTTGCATCCTGGAAAGAAACACAAGTGGGTTATGGTCAGTGAATACTTTAATAGATTTCTCACTTGACCCAAGATAAACCTTGAAATGCTGTAGGGTGAACAACATTGCCAGAGCTTCCTTCTCTATTGTGGAATATTTAAGCTGATGCTTGTTGAACTTCCTTGAGAAGTAACTCACGGGATGATCGATGCCCTGGTCATCCTCTTGCAGAAGAACTGCACCAGCTCCAACTGCACTGTCATCAACTTCCAACTTAAAAGGCAACAATAAGTATGGTTTAGTCAGAAAAGGAGTGCAACACATTATTCCTTTACGGTTTTCAAAAGATTGTTTGCAGTCGCTAGACCACACAAAGGGCATTGCGGGACTGGTTAGCGCGGTCAATGGCGCCACTACAGAGGAGAAGTTTTTGCAGAACCGTTGATAATATCCCGACATCCCAAGGAATCGGCGCAGCTCTCTCCTGGTCTTTGGTTCAGGGAATACGACAATGGCCCTAATCTTGACATCCACAGGAGGAACCTGTCCTCGACCAACCTGCTTACCAAGATAGAGAACAGTTCCTTTTTCAAACTCACATTTGGCAAGGTTGAGTTTTAGGGATGCACTGGACAGACGCTTAAAAACTTCCCTCAACGTAGTCATGTGACCACCCCAGTCATTGGAATAGACAACAATATTGTCTAGGTGTGCTCTACTGTCCAGAACATCTCCCAGTACTGTTGATTAGCCTTTGAAAAGTAGCTGGAGCATTACACATACCAAATGGCATAACGGTGTACTGTGGGAAACTGTCAGGAGTCACACCCGCCGTGTGCGCGGATATGTCTGCTCTGACCGTTCGCGCGCCCCACTTTTTATTTTATTATCATCGCAGACTTTTTTTTTCTTTTTAATTAACATTCGGGGCTTTAACGTAGCGAAACGGACTGAATCGAAGCCGTGAAACGGCACCAACGTGTGTAGCTCATGTTGTCCTAAAGCGATGTCCTTATAAGCTGATGTGTCCAGTGGTCCCCAAACTACGGCCTGCGGGCCGGATTCGGCCCGCCTCCACATTTGGACCGGCCCCATGAACAATACCAGAGACGCGATCCGATTTTACAATTTTTTTTTTTTTCACCTGGCCCGCTGCAGTTAAGATTGCAGTGAGACGTGGAGAAAATGTGAAGTGGTGCTCTTCTTCGCAATAGAAGATCTTTGATGGGACGTGTCGAGTCTCGGCCAATCAGTGTTCAGATGTCGACAAGAGCGCACGATCAGAGCTCCAAATGCTGCAAACGCAGCGCTCAGTGAGTGGCGTACAAAATTGTTGTATATCAGAAACAGAGTGGAAATATTAACAGTATAAGCAATAAATATGAAGCTAAATAAGTGTAGTGTAACAGTAATATCAGTACAGAGTGGAAATATTTAACAAGTCTAAGCAATTAATATCAGGCTAAATAAATGTGAATTTGACCCCATTATAAAAATAAGATTAGAAAGCAATGATTAGAGCCAAAACTGAAATCATAAGTGCACTGTCAGCCAACACAGTGACAGACAGCTCCTCTCCCAATCATGTGAGCTTTAGGGGGGTTCTCATTTTGCATTGTAATCTACAGATTTACACAGGCAAAGCTGTGAGTGGCATCCCTCCTGGTACTTAAATGAATTCATCAGTATTTAAAAATAAAAGTTACACACTTATTAATTTCCCCCCAAATGTGTTTTGATATCCGACAAGGCATTTGAGTTCTTGTGAGAATTTCGACATGTCACTGCCTTCGCCGCTGGGGAGTCCCCGGGTTGCAGCCACCGGTTCACCGCATCAATCAGTTGATGCGCGAATGGCCGATCGTCGGGATCCAGCTGGGCCTCATGGAACCGCCACCGGTGGTCCTCCGGGGACAAGCCGAGACTGTCCACGACCATCCGCACGCCTTCGCTGTAGCCTCGAAGGTGTCGAGGTAGGCCTGTGCGTCGTCCGCCACCGTCATCCTTTGCAGGACCACCCCTGCTAGCCCTGAGGGCCCCGCCGGTACCGGAGCCGCTGCTGGTCGGTCGGCGAGCAACCTCTCTAGGGCCACCGAATGTATCTGGGCCTGGTCGTGCATCCCCCCTAGCATATGCCGGGTTGCCGCCGCCGCCGCCTCCTTGCGCTGTATGTTGGCGATCCTCTCCAGCAACTGCCCCAAGGCCAGGAGCGGCTGGGACCACGTAATTCAGAATTGGCAGCCTGGAAGAGCTTCTACAATAATACGATCCACAGTCTGCTATCGTTCTCTCCTTTAGGGAGACGTTTATTCACTGATCAAAAGCAAAGTACAAACGCTCACCAGCGATTGCAATCCCACGGGGAGCTCTCCTCAACATGCAAGTCGAGACCCAAAAACACACTGATCCCCAAATCAAGATTCTATCTTTAATACACAGATCTCGTTACAGGTCCATATCCCACCCCCTGACCTCTTCTTGGGTCTAGTCTCTCATGAGAATTCACTCCTACCCCCGGGTGGGGGCTGTCTGTCGTCCATGCCCCTCTTGGTATGTGTAAATACCGATAACAAGTGTGAATGTTGAATGCTGCAGACTCAATATCTCTCTGTCCTCACAGGCAAAGTGCCTTCTTTTCTGATGTTTTGCCGGAACCTAGACATTACGGTCCCTTCAAAAAATCTGATTTATATTAACAGTCTGTGGGTCCATGATACCGCTTGTCGGGCTCCACTGTAACAGGACGAGCGTATCCGGTGTATAAATCAGGGTTGCACAGGCAGGTTGACATTTGGGAAATGTTTATTTATCTCTTTTGTCTCCGAGCACAGTCCTCTGCTCCGGACCGCCTTCCGCTAGCTCTGCATATATGTAGAGGACGAAATCACACCCAATTGGACGCAGCTGCGGTCACTTTGCCACTCCGGCACTGTTCCTCGAGCCACGCCCCCACTTCACCCACTCTGCATCTGTGCTTCCGCACACCCCTCTGCCACAATTGTGTGTGTGTGTATATATATATATATATATATATATATATATATATATATATATATATATATATAAGAATTTGGCTGACGATTCCAAACAATCGGTTCACTGAGAACCCGTTCTAAAACAGAACCGGTTCTCGATTCCCATCCGTAGACAGTCACTATAATTGTATTTTTAAAAGAAATATAGTTACATTTATAGTTTCAATATTGCTTTAGCACCCTGCTGGTTCAAGTTAGTAAACTATGTGATTGTATGATTAAAAATATCTGAGAAAATGTCTGACATCAGTTATTTCTGTTGTCCTTGCCCCATATTTGTATCATTAAAATCTTACTGGAAAAATGTTTCTTACCACTGCGAGTGTCTCACGGATACCAAGGTCGGCACAATCCTTAATGTCTATCATGGCTTCTTCTGGGGATCCACCGAAGAGCACATGCAGGATAGCTGGGCTGAGTCCTCCAAGGCATGGGCCATGCCTTGGAGGAATGAATGACCAATCATTCGGCCGGCAACAACAAATAAATCACTCTCCAAAAGGCAATAAGATGATCTTGTTCCCCCTCAAAAAGAAGAGCTCCTCCTGGTACTTAAGTTAAGTGAAAAAGTGAAAGAACATCGAAAGGGCAGAATGTAAAGGACATAGATATTTAAACTTTCATACAGAATTAGTGAGAAACTATTAATCAGCCACTGAATACTTTGGGTGATCCTGTAAAAAAATCTTACATGATCATAGCAGCTTTGTTTTTTAAGGTTTTAGGTAGTCTCTGGGTAAGTACACAGATCTGTTGTCAGCCTGATACCTGAAAATCAGCCATCAGCTAAAGAGAATATCCACATCAGGGTTTTTCCTGCATGGAGAAAATTTGGGCGCGCGCCTAAGCCTTTTTGCCAAGCGCCTAAGGCAAAAAAAAAGGTGCGCGAATGGACGGAGCGGCCAGCTGTTTGTGTTGCTGGCAAAATCTACCTTCACTTCGGGAGGCACTTTCTGTGGTGCCCACAATGTCTACCTCACCACTGTTCTGTGATGGTCTTTGGTAAAAGACTTTCGTTATTGGGGCTAGTATATTTTATATTACATTACACATTCCCATAAACTCAGCCACTAGAAAAGAATGGTTGAATACATAGAATAGAAAACATTTATTAAAAATTCAACTTCCCCTAAATACCAATATTTAGGGAAATATCCTCTTTGTATGTGTTATTGAAAACAAACAATTTGGCTTTACAGAGATTGTTGGCATTAAAATAACCAATAGTAGAGACCATAATTAAGACACATCAGACGTACTTTCTTTTATTTATTTTTTTAGTAAATGCGGTCCCATCTGTCGCAGACAGGGACCTGGAATGTTGAGGAGATATGTAAAAACTTGTGCGCGACACCGGGTACCAAGCTACTAGGCTCCGTCTTCTTTGTCTCGATGCTCGGCCTCCTCCAGCATGGTGGCCTAGGCATGGGGCGCACCATCTCGACCAAATCCTTCTGCACTCCAAGGCTCTTCATGGTCTTGGTGTTTAGTGACACCAGTAACAGCTGACCCCAGTATGCTCCAAATCTCGGCTGACGCTCGCTCCGGTACGTATCGGAGATCCGTAAGTGCATTCGCCTGGGGCTCCACGATGGAGAAGTAACCCTGCAAGACGCGCAAACCGACCAGCTTCGAAGTAAGTGGCTTTGGGAAGATCCAGGAACCGTGCGAATGGGGCGAGGACCCTGAGCTCAATTACTACTGCGAGGGACTCCTCAAAGTTGCTAATATCTGGAGCGAAGACCTCGCATGCCAGGGGGGCAGCCCCGGGCTCCACAAGGCGATCCCGGATCTGAGCATAGATGGATAGCCCATCTTCACCACTGTCTCCCCACCCCTGGCTTTTAATTCAATTCAGTTTATTTGTATAGCCCAGTTTGTGCTTTACAATCTGTACACATAGACATCCCTGACCCAAAACCTCACATCGGACCAGGAAAAACTCCCAAATAACCCTTCAGGAGAGCAACAGAGGAGGATCCCTCTCCAGGATGGACAGATGCAATAGATGTAATGTGTACAGAAGGACATATTTAGAGTTAAAATACATTCAAGGAATCTGACAGTTTATCAATAGTTCATATTTAGGCATATTCCACGATGGAGAGTTTGGAGACCTCCCAAGTGGAGGCGTGGGCGGAGTCCCAGCAGGGCAGTGGCACAGCTGGCGACAGGAACTCACGATCCAACCATCGAAGGTCCATCAGCAGATGGGATCTATGCCGTCTCATAGGGTCCGATGACCCCATGAGACGTGAAGTCAGGAGGACTCCGGGGAGAAAGCAGAGTTAGTCATGTGTGATGGAGAGATGAAGATTCATCCATAGGAGAAAGAAAAGAGGAGAGAGGTCCTCAGCAGCTATAAGCCTATACCAGCATATCCAGGAGCTGGACCAGGGCAAACCTGATTCAGCCCTGACTATAAGCTCTGTCAAAGAGGAAAGTCTTAAGTCTACTCTTGAATGTGGTGACTGTGTCTGCCTCCCGGACTGAAATTGGAAGTTGGTTCCATAAAAGAGGAGCTTGATAACTAAAGGCTCTGGCTCCCATTTTACATTTTAAGACTCTAGGAACTACAAGTAGCCCCGCATTTAGTGAGCGCAGCTCTCTGGTGGGGCGATACGGTACTACAAGCTCTTTAAGATATGATGATGCATCATCAATTAAGGCTTTGTAAGTTAAGAGAAGAATTTTAAAAGTGATTCTTGATTTTACAGGGAGCCAGTGCAGAGCAGCTAGTGCAGGAGTAATATCTATTTTCTTAGTTTTAGTGAGAATACGAGCTGCAGCATTTAGTCCCCTGCATAGTCAAGTAGATTCTCACCATGACATGGCGTACTAGCTTGCTTGCAATGACTGTTTCCAGGATGATTTGGACAAGCACAGGTGAGAGGAAGACGTCTTCCTGGCCCGATGTTCTTACAGTGATGGCGAAGCCTCTTGAGTGGGTTTGCCAGCACCGGGTTAGCGTTGGTGACTCCTTTGATGGACACGGCAAAGGCCATTGCGCAGAAACCCTGGATTCGATCACTCTCCCCCCGCAAGCCTCCGCTCGCGGTCCGGATGGAGGTACCCTCCTGCCCTGTCCACAGGTACAGCACGTCCGTCAGCTAAGGCAGTGGTCAAGAGGTCATAACTATGGCACATCCGGGGCACCAGGGACCGAGTGTATAACCCTGCCTTCGATCCTCACCGGCCAGTGTGTTGTCTGTGCCATGACCTCGGCCGCTGCCTCTGAACATTAATGTTGGGTCCATGAATCCGCTCAACAGCAGACGCACCATGGCGGACTCCCTCTGTGCGGAGTCCCGGGCAGTCGTGGTCGCGAGCCCGTCGCACAACATTATCAGGGCGGTCGCCGGTTCATTGCATTGGTTGAGGCAGAGATAGTAGAGATCGATCCTCCTTTGTTGAAGCTCGAACCTGGGAGGCTCAAGAACGTGACCCAGATTGACTCTACACAAGTTCCTCATGTCAGTAGCCATTATTAGTCAGCTGGGTACTCCAGACATACTTTCTTTTCAAAATGTTGGCCCTGCATTTTTATTATAACTATAATAGTTTATCTCATATCCACATCTCCCCCCCCCCCTAGTCCTGCAGCATCAAGTCTATCTTTAGTGTATCGGTTGCTGAGCGATTAACATCTCTCTTATTCTGCCTGTTTTGTGAATCTGGCAACACTGAGATCAGTCGACCAATGACTGTTCAGGTGGACCGTAAGGGAGATACCATTTCCAAAACGTGTAAGGGGTAAAAACTAATTGGTGAAAGACCCAGAGTAACGCAAATATCTAATGAAGCTAAATCCCGGACATTTTTGGAATCCCTGCCGGACGCTTTTTTTTGGTCTCAAAAAGAGGACATGTCTGAAAACCGGACGTCTGGTCACCCTAGTTAAAGCTACGCTTCCCTGTCATAGTACATTATCCAGACTGCTACCCTGAGCTGCTGTTGCTATGGCCATCGACATTTTCAGTTACGGTGCGTTCACCTGCAACGCAAAAAAAAAAGTGTACGTAAACGGTGAATACAACACATTCTCATGACTTTCAAAATATTTGGGATTTAATTTCCAGTCTTGGAAGTAACCATTTTAAAATTACATGACTTTTCCATGACCATTCGAACACTGCTAGTACACATACCACAGCATTAATACATGAATTACTCATCTCAGCGATTGTTATTAAGTCTACACAAGGGATTTAGCATGGAAACGTATTCCCTGCAGAAACCTACCATCCACTGGGTGTTGTGGTCCTGGAGGGGAACTTGGGTCGTTTGCGATTCTTGGTGCTGCAAAGAAAAGAAAAAAAGCAGTGAACGCCACATGGCTTCCAAGTTGAGCTTAATATAGAGTTAGTATTTTGGCACCTTGACCAACAGTATTTAGGTAGCTAAACAACTGCTGTTGTTGTGCTGCTTAATTTTAAACAGAAACGTACAGTTCTCAAGCTGTTCGGCCGCAGGGCTCTCAAGTTTTGAAGACAGGCAAGCGTGAGACATATCCGTCAGCGCCGCACAAGTTTTTTTCAGAGTGAGAAATACGATGTGTGGCAGGAGTGCCGGAGTTAATACCAAAAATGCGTGAGTCTCACGCTCAATGCGTGACACATGAGAGCCCTGCGGCCGCCTGGTCGTAGCCATGAGTGTTGCTAGCCTAGACAGCTTTTTGACTCATCTACAGCAGGCCTATTCAACTAGCGGCCCGTTTGAATTTAACTCTGGCCCGCCAGACCGTCTGCAAATCAGTATAGCTTGGTAATAAAAAATAAAACTGACGGACAAGCCTCTTTTATACATTGAGACATCTGACCCAGAGCCGTTGAGTTTCGCTGTTGCCTCCACCAGACCTGTATGGTGACATCGTTATGTTACGCCCTGTGTCGGTTGCCGTAACGCTGTAAAGAATATATACTTTTGCTTAGCTTACCCTATTATTGTGTGCATTGATATTAAGTGTATAGTGGAAAGGTCGCGGAATGTTAAAAGCTTCAACAAGGGCATTTCTGCACCTGGTATGATCGAGTAGAGGATCGTGACACACAAGATGTTTTATGCACCACCCCCTCCCACACCTCACGCATAGAGATGTTTGGAACAAAGACTTCTATGTACTCACAGCCCAGGAGAAGCAACTAGAGACCTTCACTGAGCGCAGTTAAGATAAGACACGGTCCAGATGTAGCAGTAAGGTCAGTAAGCTGAGGTCAACCACAGGGCCTCCCTTTTGACATGCATGTCCTCATGAGCATCCTTATTTACTGATAGGAGCCTCTTTATTGCCCTCCTGAGAAAGACCTCCTGGAGAGGCCGCGTCCCATCCCGGAAGAGACAAGAGTGTTACACTCCCCAGTTCTGTAGGAAAAGCTATAAGGAAAATGTCAAGTCAAACATAACTCTTCCTTTCCTACACTTTTCACAACATATGCTCTCATCAGCGGGCCAATGAATATTCGTATAACGGCAGAAGAGCAAGAACCAATGAGAAGACACCGCCCTCTTTGGTTCAGACCAATCAGAAGTGGTCTTGGTATGTATTTCAATGGCCGCACGCGCTCTGTTCAGCGCTCTTTCTTCAGCTCTGAGGTCTTGAATGGTGTCAGCTCTGAACTTTGGGTCCATGCATGTCTGTCTGTTTGTGTCATGATTTTTAATTAAACGCTTACCGCTGTTTTCTTCCAGTGATATCCGTCCAGGTGTGTTCCTGTCCATGCTCAACAACGCATTAAACTACCGTATATGACACACTCCTTACCAGCGCTCTGGTCTGGCTGACCACTGAAACACCGGCGCTAGCTGACGCTACCATTAAGCTGCAACATGTCTCTCAAAGCCGAAGCGTCGGGAAGTTGTCTGCAGGGCTCTCAAGCCTCACGCATTGAGTGTGAGACTCTCGCATTTCGGTCTTAACTCCCGCCACACATCGTATTTCTCACACTGAAAAAAACTATCGGCTATTTAATGTTTTAATGTGCCGCAGCGCCAACATGAGCCGCGCTGAAGAAAAAAAAAGGACCACAATCCCCGGGCACTAGGACCTGGGGGGAGGCTGCTGCGTGGCTTCCTCACCCTGCAAGGAGCGTCTCTCAAAGAGCCAGGATGAGAGTCAATGAGTTGAGCTTTAAGTAAACGATGCACCAAGTGAACTATGAATCCAGGTAGTTACAGAATGTCATAGTTGTTAATGAGTGTCATACATCCACTGAGAGATGTCAGTCAGGCAGGCAGAGATTCGCGCCGCCACCTGTGTTTCGGACGGTGGGAACGAGAAGATCAGTTGGGTGTCATCAGCATAGCTATGGTAGGAGAAGCCATGCGAACGAATGATGGAGCCGAGAGAATTGGCGTACAGAGAGAAGAGGAGGGGACCCAGGACCGAGCCTTGAGGAACCCCAGTAGTGAGAGGACAAGGATCGGATACAGATCCTCTCCAAGTTACCCGGTAAGTGCGGTTGGTGGAGAAAAGAGCGAGTGCTGTGCCTGAGATCCCCAGGTCCTGAAGAGAAGAGAGAAGGATCTGGTGGTTCACGGTGTTAAATGCGGCGGAAAGGTCTCGAAGGATAAGGACAGAGAGGCTGCTCTAGCAGAGTGAAGCTGCTCAGAGACAGCATATATAATATAGCATTGTAATTTCTCAAACAGAAGACTGTTCTAGTTAGTGTGAAGTGAGACTGCGCTCAACATGTAAATGTATGAAAAAAATCTGAACATTAAGTACAAATGACAGGATTTAGCTAATCTTGAGTTTGTTTCTCAATCCATGTATTTTGGCAGAGGTCTGGTTTGATCTTCATCACCACTCGCTGGAGAAACTCAAAGGAATACTTCATGGCTTGTGGATACTCAAGATTCACACAGTATATCATTCCCATAAGCATGGCAAAGCTGCATTCCACATCTTCCAAGTTTGGAGCACAACAGTCTCCTCGACTGCAACGTTGAAGATCTTGCGTGGAATTGCATCTCGTTCCGCACTTTCATAGCCTATTAGAAGGCCAACTTGCATCCCCGTCATGGCTACATCCAGAGTCTCACCATGAGCCTTGAAAAGCAGAAAGTGTTTGACTAGTGTTTGACTAATAGTGTTTCTACATTTAATACATTTGCTATAGTAGTCAGGCCACAAACATGTTACTACCATTATACAACCTATAAGACATATATTCACAGGGCTCCAGACTAACTTTTTTACTAGGAGCACAGTGGCCCCTAACTGAAAATGTTAGGGGCGCACACTATGAATCGATATCCATCAGCAGCACTCTCTTCTTCTCTCCCTCCCCCCCCCAGATGCACCGATCAGGTTTTTTGGTGCGATTATTGAAATAACTGCTGCCGATCGCTGATAATACTGATCACAGATCACTGAAATCAGTATCTGATCCGAAAATACCGATCACGGTGTCGATGGAAGCATTCTATGGTGTCGCATTATTGCCTAGGACTATGAGGAAATACATACATAAAGCACCTCAAACATTAATGAAATTACAGATGTCTTTAAAAATGTAGGACTAATTGATACATTAAAATTGATTGATTGCTATTGTAGGGGATTTCAGATATGTATGGAACACATCTGAATCATTAATTTTCAGGAACTCTTGGGGAAATCCATTTACAGAACTTTTTTTAACATACAAAAGTCTGACTTTTTTTTATGGTAGCAAAATTTAAGCTAAATCTCAGAAACGATCTATAAAGATACAGAATCAGTTAATTGTTAACTTGTATATGTTAGTGTATGATTTGTCGACATCTTATTTTGAAAAAAGGATGTTGTTTTACGTGGTTCTTTCCGCTAACTTTATCAAACCCCTCTGCGCTCCCGATGTAATGCGCTTACCGTGAACATCAGCGCGGATCACGTTGGCGCTGCGGCACATTAAATACGATGTGTGGTGGGAGTGCGGGAGTTAAGACCAAAATGCGTGAGTCTTGAGAGCCCTGGAGGCTCGGAGCTGCATCTCATCGCACAGGTCGCGGCACCTTTTATGTTTCAGCCCGGCGTTGTGTCTGATCAGCGTGTCGTGTTTTAATCGTGTAGAGCCAGTCTTATCAGCACATGTCGTGTTCATGTTGTTGGGATCGACAGCAGGCTGTACGGCTCATTGAACTGGTCTCCCTGAAACACCTGAGCCAGGTGAACTCGGCAGACACTCATCGCGAAAGCTGAATTTCCTGCCTTTTTTCGCCGCGACCGTTTCATCATAATCTGAGTGGGACTCATTCTGGGGATTTGCCTTCTCTACATCATGAGGTTGAGGAAGAAAGTACAAACTGACAGTCTGCTTCCCATGGTCCATTGTTTAGAGAGACACCACTATGGAGACTCTTTGGATTTGCGCGATAACTCCCAAGACCCGCCTCTTCTCACACATTAGCCTATAGCCGTGCTCTCTCCCCCCCCCCTCTCACACACAGGCCAGCCGCCTTCTTTTTCTTCTTCTCGAGTTAATGTCGGTTAGCAAACCAGTCATTCAGGCATTACCGCTAAATATAGTGGGCTGAAGTATAGAACAAGTTTGTCAGCAACAAAAATATTTAATAGAAGAAAAAAAAACCTGCTAATTTACTGGTCGCGCATGCGCGAGTTGATGAAAAATTTACTCGCACTGTGTCTAATTTTAGGCGCAAAATGCGACCATTTCTTTGCAGTCCGGAGCCCTGATTCATACATCTTCACATGCCTACACAGAATAAAAACTTAAATGCATCATAGGGCCTACATAATAGCTGACCAATCAAACATGTAATTGCAGTTTTGCATTAAAGAAATAATGTCTTACATCACACATCCTGATGACGTCCGATGGATCTTCAGATAAGTAGTGTGCCAGACCAAGCAAAGCAGCAGTCCGCCTCCTTCATTTGTGTCCTAGAAGACCGACAAATATGCAGTGAGATGAAAATGTTGTAGCGCAAAACAAAATAGTGCATCAATTTAAATAAATAAAATAATCAGCAACCCTTACATCTTTCTCAAGGGAGTTTAAAATGTCTTTCAGTGCCTGCTTTTTCCCAGACATGGTTGCTGTTTTATAGACCTCAAGCAGTCTTGGGACCAGGTCATCCAGTCCATTAAGAAAAGACTCAAGAAGGTCTGTGGCGACTACCCTCTTGAATTCTGCACTTATCTGAGGACATGCAGGCAGGTAGTAAATACTAGTCAAACGACATTTCTGAATAGGACAGACAGTTTACACAGTAGGACAGGCAACATACTTTTTTGTGGAATTAAGCTACAATCCTGTGACTGCCTACCTGTCTCTCAAGGAACAGCGCTGGCCATCTGTAAAGGACCTCTGCAACAGGTGGCTGATCTCCAATTATCTCTTTTCGGCGCTGAGAAAACATACTAGTCATCAGGTTTTCTACCAACTGATGATTGGGGTCTTTTTTCTGCATTTCCACTTCCAACAACTTGGTCAGGCCATCCAAAAGAATCCCCACTACTGAGAGACGGTAGGCTGCATGTGTCCAATGTTGAATCCGAGAGACGCGAAACAGCTGTGAACAACACTTGTAATGTTGCCCGCTCCATACATACATACACTTGAGTGAAGAAATTCGAGAGATTGCTGAGGAGAAAAGCCGATTGGCGGTACTGCATCAGATCCCGTCACAAATGCTAGGATGTCCCCTAACTTCTTTGCTCCATCTTCCTCTGTGGAATAAGCAAAGCAGGACAGCACAGAATTAAGCACAGCACACAAACTACATTTTAGAACTTTGTTGGGGTGGGAGATAAATATAAATGAGAGACCAAATACGTTAAATCATAAACTTTGGAATGTTAACACCAGAAGCGCACATATGAGTTTCCTGAGTTTTTCGCTCTCTCACATACATACACACCTTCAACATCTTGTAAATAGTTCCTCCAGAAAGCAACGACTGTTTCCTCATCTCTTTTCTGGTTGCTCCCCTCCTCTGACCATCGGACGTGGAACAGCCCGTCAACCTGGTCAGCGGTGAGCGGCTTTGGATTGTAGCATATCACTGGACTGAAAGATTCTGGATGCTTCTGGATCTGCTCCAGAACTCCAAGCATTTTCAACCCATCTTTAAACCTACAGTAAATGACAGTATGGGAGGAAAGGTGGTTCAATGAAGAGTTCACTATTTAGCATGTGTTGGACATCAAACAGGATTTTCAATTTCGCTATATTTAAAATACCTTTCAAATGGTCCACGGACTCGATTGATCACTTGAAACATCAAGACATCTTCTACAAGTCTATCCCTGTCGTCAACACTATCCAGTGGCTTCAGACAGCCTGCATTGGCGAGATAGTCAAGGAGAGGTTCAGTTGACTGGGTGAGTTCCTCCAGAGTTGTTGATTCTGAAACCTAAGAATGATTAAGTTTATTTTCTTTAAATCAGATGGTTGATTTACTGTCCCCCACCAATTACTGCGCACCCAACTTCCTCATCCAAATTCCATTGCAATGGAAATTGAAGTTAAACATTATTCCAGTGACTACTTTTAGCTAAAAACTCTTAATTTACTCAGATTTCACCACTGCTTTGCTAGAGGTGATTGTAACTATGACGTTAGTTGCTGATAACATGCCAGTGATATGATTTTATTTTTAATTGGGTAAGACTACTTCAGTCCAAGAAGCGCAACCTGAGGACTTCATCACATCCAAAATTATATATTGTGGCAGACGCATAATACCACAGTGTGAAACGGATATAAACTGATCCATTTAATTGAATGGGGGGCACAAATGATAAGACAGATGGAGAATGCATTCTTACAAATATGAATATTCTGTGCTTGGACCAGCTAAAATCTTTCAATTCACCATAAGCACTGAATATGATGAAATTAAAATGTAACAAACCTTTTGTATTTTGTCACGGATTTCTGAATTTACAATGTCCCCCACGTCTGGTCTAGATTTCTCTGGCCCTTGAACTATGCAGTCAAACAGTGTTTTGGACAAGCAATTTGGTGAAGGCCCTCCATGTACCAGACTGACTGCAATAGCCCTTCCTGTGATAAAGTATCGCTCCTCTCTGACAGCTGAAAAAAAAGAGGTAGAATTAGTTGTGAGTGCATAAGCTTTTAACTGCTGCCATGGAAATCACTTAAAGTCACAGTCTGTAATCTGAGGCCACGTTTACACATAGCCGGGTATTTACAGAAACAAATATTTCTGAACCCTCTGTTTTCAAAAATAACGTTGTACACACAAGGTCGTTTTCAAAAAAGTTCCTGTTTATATGAACCCGCATAACTATCACTCGCGCTCACGCTCAGTGCGGGTGAGACGGGCCGGTGGTGCGCCCGACCCCTCGGGGCCGGGACCCCACCTCGGCCGGCGAGCTGCCGGCCCTCACTGTCACTGCGCCACGGGGTTTTACCCTCTGACTCGCGCGTGCGTTAGACTCCTTGGTCCGTGTTTCAAGACGGGTCGGGTGGGTTGCTGACATCGCCGCAGACCCCTGACGTCTTTTACGAGAGCCGATCCCCGCCCTGGCGACACAACGCGGTTGGGGCACACTGTGAAGCATTTTGTGACGTTTGCCAACCTAAAACTCTGTTTGCCCTCGTTCACACGCAAACACAAAAACGGCGTTTTCAGAAATCTCCACACGGAGTTTTTGTGTAAATGAAAGGCCAAAACGCATGAAAATATATGCGTTTATATGCGTTTTTCCATCGTGTAAACGGGGTCTGAGTTTGGCACCCTCTTTGGTACCAGGGTAGCCATACTGGCTTTTTAAATTGTTAGGCCAGCGGTTCCCAAACTCAAGAATGCCGCGGCCCAATTTGAGATCTGGAAATCTTCCGCGGCCCACCACGTCGACCGGGGGGGGGGGGGAAGGGGGGGGGGGTCAAAATGCGTCGTTATTGTGTGGCAGAAGCGTTGCAAACCAGCATCGCTAAACCTAAAAAAAAATAAAAATATACCCTAACCCTATTTCTAAAATGTGTTTCTTCATAGTGGCTGTGATGCTCTGCTCACTCATACAATCGTAATCGCCGAAATGGATATGAACTGTGGCTTGAAGACCTCCAGCAATATGTTTGTGAATGTGTGACGGGTCTGGTGAGCGAGACAGAGCCCCGCTGCAGACGTGAAGAGAACACAACGCGCGCGTAGGGAAACCAGTAGGTTTTAAACCAGTCGGGGTGAAACACCGGGTCAGCGCAAGGTGCTGGTGCTGAGGGCGGCGTCGGTCCGGGGCGGCCTGCGGTGACGTTAACCGTTGTGTTGTTTCGGAGACCAGCGGCTCCCCAGCACGTGTCATCACAGGGCGACCAACACAATAATAACACGGACGGTCTGACAAGTGACTTCCGCCTCTCCCTTCATGCTCCAGAGATTTCCGGCTATTGATGAGATACAAGACACATCACGGATCAAAAATAGGTCCGATAAAAGAATAACATGTAATTTAAATCATAAATATGTTTATATTAATTTCAAATTTTTAAAAATTTAAAATTAAAACATTTTATTTATTGTAAATGACCTCTCGTGGCCCACCTGCAGCACCTTTGGGAATCGCTGTGTAAGGCTATTATTTCAAAGGATTAAAATCACTATGAGGTTCACACAAAATGGAGTGGGAGCCATGATCTATTTTACAGGGTATATAATTCTTTCATGAAAACCAAAAACAAGATAAAGGCTACCTGATGCATCAAGAGCCAAGTTGAGGTTCCCTTCTGTTCCCTCAAACATTTCAGACTGTGCAAGAAATTCTCTTCTTGGACCACCAAGATCCAAAGCTTCTTCAGTTGTTCCTTTGTCATCAGAAAATCTCACACTTATTCTGTGTGTCGGGTCAAATATCGTTCTTTTGAAAACCCGAATGGCACCATCCAGCACAGCAGCACGGTTTATGTTGAACCGGTTGACCCTTTCACTAAGCTCAGATAAAATCTCTTGGATAGGGACACTTCCAGATGAACTTTCTTTTCTGAAAGCAAACATCAAAAGGGAAAATAATGTTTAGATCACTGCTCCAACCATACATACGCAGTTATAGTGTAGCCATTTGTGCATACACACATCCACCCAAATTCTGATTTTCACTTGCGGACAAGAACAGTGTTAGCCCCGATACTTGCCATTATTCCGTTAATTAATTAACATCTCAAATGAATGCATTGAACAGTGAAATTATATCACAGAAGGTGCCCCTAGCCTTCCAGTGACACTAATCGCAACTTTGAAGGTATGTGCGCAATCAGTGGCATCTGTGTAAACTCATAAGCCGAAAGGAGTGCGGAATGCAGTCATACTGCGATCTTTCTCTGCCACTCCTACCTAATTATAACCGCTTGCCAGGTCCAGGGTGGTAAACCACCTTGACCCGCTCAACGCATCAAAGGATTCTTCAATCTGCGGGAGAGGGAAAGCATCTTCGCGTGTTCTTGCATTAAGCTGCCTGTAATCCACACAGAGCCTCAACGACCCATCCTTCCTCACTATCACCAAGGGGAAGCAGAAGGGGCTACTACTTTCCTGGATAATGCCCTACTGCAACAGCTGTGCTATATGCATTTTGACTTCCTCATACTGACTTGGGGGTATACGCCGGTAGCGCTGCCTAACCGGGGCTCCATCTAGGACCGGAATCTCATGCTCTATTACGTCTGTAAATCCCAAATCCATGTCTGCCTTCGCGAAGACCCCAGAATGCTTACTCAGAAGCTGCCTCACTTTCCATACCTGTTCAACAGTCAGCCCTGGAAATTCTTGTGCGGCTAACCCCGTGGACAGTTCCTGCTGCTCCGCAACCCCACCCACTTGTTCACACAACCAGACTTGCTCTTCTTGCGGCCCGACTCATTCGAATGCTACCCGGGAAGTACCCCTCGGCACCACTTCCACTAAGTGAATGGAGCCCAGGCAGGTCTGAGCCTCAATGTTCACATCCACATGCCCTATATTCACCACTGGTACTGCAACGTGGCCATTCTCCACTGCAACAACTGCACTGGAAACGAGTAACTCCCCCTGGAGGCCCCCCTCCCCCAATGACTCCACACACACAAAGGAGCCCGGCAAAATCGGCCCAGATGGAACTGACACGGGTACAAAGCACATGGATACAGCCGGAACGTGGAAAGGTATGGTGGAATAGGCGAAGCCTACAGGTGAAACAGTCTGCTCCCGCTGGCAAACCCCAAACTTTATCCAAATCAGGTGAATTCTGCTTGCCGCCAGATGCCGACGTAGGGTCCCGCACGACTAGAATACCCCTCCCTTTCGCCATCTTTCCCAAGGCGCAGACATCCCTCTCAAAATACCCCGTGTAAGGAATGCCCAACCCATTGGCCGCCGACAGGGAAAGCCACTCCCTGTCCCGGGAAACCCATAGCGCCCCCCCCCCCCCCCCCCCCCCCCCGGCGCAGTACCCCTACTCAACAACTGTCGCGCCATATGGCCCGCACCCCAACATTTGAAGCATATAGGCTGACTGTCCGCGTCGAACCTTGGCGTTTCCCCCCCCCCCCCTATTCCCAGATCCGACAGATCAGAAACTTTCTGTGCCAGTTAAACAATCTGAGACTGCTGCTACTTTAAAGTCTGCAAGATTTCCACCATCAGTGGGTCAGGTTCGGGGAGAGTCTTGTGCCACCCTCTCCTTCAGGGCCCGTAGCTCCTCAGTCTATTCCAGCTGACGATCCCGCTCCTGTAGCTGTGTAGACTTTCTGAGACCCACTGCCTTGGTTTACAAAGCTATTGTCGTTTCACCAGCCCTGCTTCTCCAGCACTTGGGCACACCAAACTGCCACTGCCCACGTGACCCTACTCACAGTGCCAAACTGTAGCACTCCCTTTTTGCTCAATGTCGTCGGTTCAGCTACCGTAAAGGTAAACACACAGTCACAGTTCATGCTTCTGCTGTCTCAAGTGGGCAAGAACAGCATTTATTGGGTACAATATGTGGCAGCTGGCTTTCCAGTGGTGACAGGTAAAACACAAAGCAATAAATAAACAAAACCAACAAAACGGAAACGAAACAAGAAACCAAGGCAGTGGTCTACTGGCTGCAAAAGAAATAAAATGAAAACATAATTAGGCATATTTTTGTGGCTGTGCAGGTGGAAGAAATCCTAACATGGCCCCCATCTATGGCACCGACAGCATAGTGGAATGCCTCATGGCCAGCAAGGCAAGCAAAGCCGGCCCCCACCTCCTCCGCTTTGGGGAAATGAATCACCCTGTGGATGATTGTGATTTCATCCACGACGTTGTGGACGATCCTGCAGACAGTGGAAAGTGGCACTGCAAAACTGTCAGCAGTGACCCTATACGATGCTCCCCAGGCCAGCCAGTAAATGGCCACCAGCACCTACATCTCATGACTCCACCCATGTTTTTTGTTCCGGGGAAGCATTTGGATCAGCATGTTGATGCTGGTCCTGGAGAGCCTGAAGGCTGGCCTCAATTCCACCTCAGAATGAACCAGGGCCAGAATTGGCACATGGTTCTTTACGTGGACATATCTTTGAACTGGTTATTTAAAATGAAAAGTTTTTAATTGTTGTAATATTAATTTGTGTGTTGTCTGGTATTTGATTGTCAGGGCTACGCCACAGGTAGCGGAGGTGCAGAAGCTCATGCGCAGAGAACAAAACTTAAATAAGAAAAGGCGCTCTTTAATGAGGCAAAAACAGATTACAAACAAAAACAACAAAGTCCAAAAAGGGGCAGGCAGGAACTCAGGGTAGGCAGGCAGGATCACACACGACAGACATGACGACAGGAAAAAGACAACAATCCAGCAACAGACAAGGGGAAGAGTGGCACAATATATAGAAGGGAAAACAGGTGTACGACATGAGACTGTAACGAGACAAGAGAGGCTGAGGGCAGGTGAAGGGGATGAAACGATCAAGGAAACAGAAGACACAGTAGACACCGAGGAGACAGAGTACACATAGAACAGACCCTTACATTAATAATAAATACTGATTTCAAATCCAGTCTAGTAGAGTTATAAGTCCTTCTGAAAGCACAGCTGTCCTGTTTCATGACTAATGGTGATGTTTGTGCATCTAATTGTTTGAGGCCTGTACCGTTACGACAGCCCTGCAATGCATGTGAACATCAGCAGTGTTCAAATGTAATTTCTTTTTGAGGAGTTTCTTCAATCTAATATGAATAATAGACAAAATATTAGAAACACCTTTTAGTCTAACCCAGTACAGTTAAACAGCTGACTTTAACAACTGGGAGGACCGGTTACAAAGAAGTTAACAAAAAGCGTAATATTTAGACACACTTACAAAGCAAGAGAGTTACGCTATCAAGGCACGACTCCTCGACATCCTCCACCGCATCTCCTTTCAAGGAAGCGTCTCCTTAGTTCGGCAGCCTCCTGTTCAGGTCTTCTTGATACAGCTGACCGACAGCGAGAGCAACCGCAACCTTTATTCTCGTCTGATCCATTATTTATATATATATTTATATATATATATATATATATATATATATATATATATATATACATTTATATATACAATGCCGTTCAAAACACTTTTATTTATTAAATGAATACAAGATTAATGCAAAATATAGTCAAGACCAATGTTCCCTCTAATTTTTCATGTGTCTGGGCGTACACACAAGCTCCCTGAGCACACTGAGGAGCACTGTGAGCAACATCAAATGTGCACACTGTGGCCACACACCAGTATCACACCTGTTCAAAACCTTCATCATAGCAAGTTACATCACTTATTAAAAGAATGAAACTACAGCAGCAATTTTCATTAGTTTACTTTTAATATAAGCGATTTGGCCCACTTAAAATGAAAAAGACAAAAATGGTGTTGTTCATGAGATGTATAGTATGTTATATGTTATATTTGAGAGTCCTGCTTTGGCCATGGGAAGAGTCCAGGTTTGGCCTGGCTGTGGTCCAGTTGTGGCCTGGCTGAGGGTCCTGCTCTGGAATAAATGAGACATATACACCTTTCAGACATAACATTTTGTTAACATTAAAACATTCACATTTTGCTCAATGACATGTGCTGTAGCTTGTGATACAGTGTAAATTCCTGTAACTCTTTGTCTGTAAAATATCTAATTACACCGATTTTTTTTATTATTAGCATGTCCACTACCCATACATTATCTAGTAGTAACAGCATTTAATGATTAATATCCATTAATAGAAAATCTTAATAAATGTCTCTAGAATATGCAAAAATGTTGACATTAATTTTACCTTATTTTTCACGTCTGTCCTTCTCACTTCATGGTTGTACACTTTGTCCAGGTTGATGGCTTCTTCTGCTTCTTCCTTTGACTTTATGTGCATCAGCTGGTCCAAATGTGCTACTGTGACGCCCACCAATGTGCTTGTACGTGTGGTGAAGTAGACTTGATGTATCCAAAGGGATACTGTTAAATACTGTATTTGTAATAAGAACAGACCACTCGATTGTACGGAGGTGTAGTTTCACCATGTCAACAGCAGGGGGCATGGTGATTGTTCATGACGCTTTTTACGTCAGACGCTTTACGACAACCAGCCGGTTTGCGGCCACAGCGGTGCGAAATAATGCCATTCTGCAAATTAAGGAGCAGTGAGCAGACGTAAAGAAGTTGTGCTGTTGTTTCTGTGTCCTGTTTGCAGGTAGGTGAGAGTGGTGAGAATGTTGTGATGTTGTTTGAATTAAAATACTGTTTGGATGAATGTGAATGAGTGTTTAGTTTGATTGTCCGGTGTGTTGAAAACGGCGCCAAATCGTCACGTCTGTCAAGACTACATGTTGTTTGGTTCTATGAATGTTCCCTGTGTTAAAATGTAAATAAATATATGCCATTCTGCAAATTACGGAGCAGTGAGCAGACGTAAAGAAGTTGTGCTGTTGTTTCTGTGTCCTGTTTGCAGGAACAATATTATCTGCACCACAGGTACCAATCCTGGTGCCTGTAACGCTACTTCAAGACGATTTTTGGATGCTGTTATTGTCAATGAGAACTTTAACTTTAGGCCGCAAGGTGTACCACGAAAAGTGCTTTAGAAAAGGAATCCCGCTCCACAGGCGCGCATCTACACAATATTTAGCTCATAAAAAAGAGAGTGGTGCTTTGCTACCAAAAAAAAGTTTGTCGGTGACTTTCCAGTTGATTCTCGATGCGTCTATGTTTTATACCGAACTAGTTTCTTCAGACCGTAATAGGATTTTGGTAAGCGAGTGGTGGCACGGTTTGACACGTGATTCTTCTACACCAGGCCTATTCAACTAGCGGCCCGCGGGCCGGATGCGGCCCGTTTGAATTTAACTCCGGCCCGCCAGACAGTCTGCAACTCAGTATAGCTTGGTAATAAAAAATAAAACTGACGGACACGCCTCTTTTATACATCGAGACACCTAACCCAGAGCCGTTGCATTTCACTGTTGCGTCAACCAGACCTGTATGGTGACATCGTTATGTCACGCCCCGTGTCGGTTGCCGTGACCCACTCTCACCAACGCTCTGGTCTGGCCACTGAAACACGGCGCTAGCTGACGCTATCGTTAAGCTGCAACACGTCTCTCTCAAAGCCGAAGCGTCGGGAAGTTGTCTGCAGGGCTCTCAAGCCTCACGCATTGAGCGTGAGACTCGCGCATTTCGGTCTTAACTCCCGCCACACATCGTATTTCTCACGCTGAAAAAAACTATCGGCTATTTAATGTTTTAATATGCCGCCGCGCCAACATGAGCCGCGCTGAAGAAAAAAAAAGGACCATAATCCCCGGGCGCTAGGACCTGGGGGGAGGCTGCTGCGCGGCTTCCTCGCTCTGCAAGGAGCGTCTCAAAGAGCCAGGATGACAATCAATGAGTTGAGCTTTAAGTAAACGATGCACCAAGTGAACTATGAATCCAGGTAGTTACAGAATGTCATAGTTGTTAATGAGTGTCATATTGTTCTCCATTGAATGGTAAATTAGACATTGAACTAGTTCATATTTATCTCAGTGATGGAGTCCAAAAGAGCAGAATTTCAGAGTCATCGTGATAAAATATCCCTTTGACTCTGACGTGTCTCCAACAATGGATCCAGGGCTTTAAGAGAAGATGTGGTGTGCAAAAGGCCCTCTGCTTATTAATGAGGGCCTGAACACTGACAGTGGGGCAGAGGACCTATTGTTCTTAATATCGTTAGTATTATTGTACATGTCTTCGGCACAATCTATGTTCTTCATCAGGATGTTGGGCAGAACAATCAAAGTACCGTAGTTATAAAAGCTTAATTTTTCATCAAATCACGTAGATGTCGTGTGGAGGCTCATTATTAAAAGGTGATTCAGGCAAATTATTTTTTTGGGAAGTTTATATAAAACAAGTAGCCCTTCGGATTATGTTGTACCCTTGAAGCCCCTGTTCTAAAGTTTTGTTCTGCGGGGGGGGGGGTATTTGATCAATATTCTGTGCGGCCCTCACACCCCCAGTGATTTTCTTATTCGGCCCACTTGCTACTGAAGTTGAATAGCCCTGTTCTACACCAATGAGGTAGCTGCTTTTTGTCAACAGAATGGCAATATGGCGTGCGCCTTAATCGAGCAGTACGGAAGACGAAGAAAATACACCGGAATATCTTAATAAATCAAAAAACAAACATTGTTTTATGCATATTACTTCAGTCAAGCACAAGGAGGTACATCATGTCACCACTACATGATGGAATAAATACAGGACAAGCCTACAAACGTGGCTCGGGTTGGAGGGTGAGAACTACACTGTGTTGATGTGGAGTTTGACAGTATTCCCGATGAATGCTGGCTTCCATCACACGTGCTACCGTAGATTTAAGGACAACAAATCCATGGCAAAGGTGGAAAGACGTTTCGCACGTGAGAGACAAGAAGCGACGGAAGACTTCTAGCAGGTCAGGGCTGCTAATCGTAGCTGTGGCCCCGTTCTTCCTGCCCTGTGCAGAATTTGCCAAAAAAAAGGAGAAGTTTGTCAACTGAGCTGGCAAACGACAAAGGGATCCTCTGTCAAAGGCTGAAGCATGAGCAGCAGGTGAACACACACACACACACACATACTGTGGTTGAGTGACTGAAAGGTACACTTATGTGTGAGATATGTCAACAAACTCATTGAGCTATCCTTTTTGTTTTGTTCAGGCCAATTGCAGAAAGCTGCCGAGTTGAAGGATGATCAAAGTATTCTTTTGCATATAAAAGAAAAGGCCTGTGTGGCTCTGGAGGTGCAGTACCACAAAGGCTGTTATAATCAGGACCAGTGGCGGCTGGTGACAATTTTGGGGGGGCGCAGTTGGGCGACACAGTTTAAATAGCACTCAAAAATGAGAAGAAAAGAGGTTTTGAGTAGAATATTGTAAAAAACAAAGCTTTATTTCAAAACACAGCGTGCTCAACATGGTCCAACAACATCTATCAACACACTGAGATGTTGGGCATGAGAGGTTCTGGGCAGAAAGAAACATGGGGTTGGGTTTCAGAGGTTTACAGAATAAAAGAGGTTCACCCTCACAGGAAAGAGGTTCAGACAGAATAAATTCAGCCAGAGATCACGTGTTACATCGGCGCCGATCAGATCGGTGCATCCCTAATATATATGAATATATATGAATGAATACTCGACACACAACCCATTCCGATCATTAGTTATTTATACACGGGTGTGTGCGTGCATGACACCGGACGACGTTGTGACGTCATCAAGTAAGCAGCTGTTCCAATCGCAGAAAAAACGTCCTCCCGTTCTCCCGTCCACTCGTCAAAAGAACACAAGTCTGTACTTGTGTACTTTGAATTGAGAAACGCTGTATATCTTCCCTGCACTGGAAGACATCGGGGAAAAGAGCTGCCTGAACAGTGAATCACCACCTTAATGTGGTGGAGGAGTTTGAGAGGCTCAGTGATCCCGGGAGCTAAAAACCCTGATGAATAGCAGCCCACGGACTTTAGTCACCTCGCCCGGACAAGGGAAACCAGGGCACCCTCCCGGAGCCAGACCCAGGAGGGGAGCTCATCGGCGAGCGTCTGGTGGCCGGGCCTTCGCCTATGGGGCCCGGTCGGGCTCAGCCCGAAGAAATATCATGGAGCAACAACCCTGTGGACCCACCACCCGCAGGGACAATCATCTGGGTCGGGTGCTATGTAGACCGTAGACTGAAGATATTGTATTAATAAATATAATTTAGAACAGCAATGACATTTTTGTGTCAGCCCTTTCGTATTACACAATACTGTTAATTTTGAACAGACATCAGTGTGTTTAATTTTAATTAATTATTTTAGATTATCTTTCCACTTGTGATTTGTATTTCCATTGTAAGTTGGGTCTTACATTTTGTTTAGACGTGGTATTAAAAAGTCTTACATTTAACTTTTTTATTCCTGTAGACACCCTGTATCAGTTCCATTGTTACAGCTGCAGCTTGTAATGCCACTCCTGTTTCACTTTCCCATTCAAGATGGATTTTGATGCTGTGAAACAATACTCGGAGGCCAGTTCTCACCTTGCCATTTGAATCAGTGTGTTGGGGAATAAAGCAAAGGTACAATTATCCCAACTCCAGCTCAGCACGTAGCACTCTTACAGTCTTTTCATTCCCATAGTTGGTTTGCTTTTGTTCATGTCAATTAATGATTACATTTTAAAATGGCCAAATAAAAGAAATAATGTAGGTGAAATCATCGGAAGCAGTGTGAGAACTGTCAGAAGGCATTTAATGTGAATTTATCATAGCCTTAGGCCGGGATTAATACTTTTCCTCAGGAAATGGTCCTCACAAGATGTTCTGCATGAATAGTCAATACACAAGCACACATGAAGCGGTGTGTCATGAGGGCCGAGGAAACAAACACATGTAACCGTGATTCGTCCATTCCTAATTGTATAAGGACACAAGCCTTCCAAAGCAAATTAGGAAAATAATAGAGAATGGCAAGCCCTTATCCCATCAAGCCTGAACCTGATGTTGACGGGACAACATTTGGCTCAGCAAAAGTCTAAATAACATGAAATTGTCTCTTAATAGCTTTTTTGGTAAAGATCAGCTTGTTGCTCAACTAAACACTCATCAGGTGAAGACATCAGGCTGCTTGTGTAATCTCAACAGGGCTCAAATTAGAACATGTAGAAGCTTTAAATGTTTGAAATCTCCTTGTCACAGAGTTTATCTGCAGTGGTGTGGAGAGGGCTATAATATGAAGCGGTTTTGCAGTGGGACAATGTGAAAAGAAAAATATACGCCTAACGTGATTAATGTAAACATATATCTCATGTATACCTGCGGTCCCCAACCTTTATTGCACCACGGACCAGTTTTGAATAAGACAACATTTTCACTGACTGGCCTTTATGGTGTGGGCGACAAATATGATGTAAAAAAAAAGATATGACCGGCATAAATGAATGAAAAGCTTGTATATAAAATATTTCAATATTAATTAAGGCTCAGTCATTTCCTAAAGACATGCTCACTAGTTCTTACAGACAAATGCGTTGTTCTGTTTGTTGGGACTATTGTCAGCAGCGGTGTAATACACCGTAATATGTGTGTGTGTTTTATGTGTGTTTGGTCTTATAGTGGGATTTATTAACAATAAGAGAAACACTATCACCAGACCTAACCTTCACATCTGATGACGTCATATTTTACTGTTTCTAGGAAAAGTGACCGTTTTACACTTTATTACCTTGACGAAACCTTTTGTTTGTTTAGAATTAAGAACAAAAGTCCTGATGAATTAAAGTAAAGAAACTACCAAAACATGTGTTACGTACTTCTTCCCAAATACATGTGTAAAAAGTCCAGATTATTACAAGAAATCAGGAAAATGCTGAGTTTGTCATTAATGTGCAAACATTTTATGTTTTGAAGAATTCCTTCATTTTTAAATGTTATTTAATCTTTATTTCTTACTGGTTTACTTGAAGGACGAAAGGAAGGAAGGAGGATAGGAAGCAGTGTTAAGGTGGCGATTCGCAGAGGAAAAAGATCCTACGAGAAATAAATGCAAACTGCACCAGTTATTTGCTTCCCACAATAATAGTGTGTCTGTGTGTGTGTAGGTGTGTGTGTGTGGCAGCCTCAGGGTTGTACATTTTGTGGTCGAGACCCTAGAATGTCAAAATATTCCATCCCATTCTGTGTTATTTGATTAAGTGTCTGAGAACCACTCAGACTGTTTTCTGTTCTCACGACTTGTCCCGTCTCAAAAAAAGAAGAAACTCAAATCTGCAGCTCTTTCCATTTGCTTTACTTGTTTCAACAGCTCTTGTCGTCTCAACTTTTTTTTTTCTTTAGACAAAATGGAAAAAGCTTCACAGACGCAATATAAATTACAAGACACCTTTTTTTCTAGTGACATTAAATCGTTTTAAAGTGGCAAGACTGACATTTGTTACGTTTGTTTGGATCAATACTTTGAAGAGTCATCTTGGTTTGTGTCCGCTCCTCTCCTCCAAGCGGATTCATGTCAAATACATCGTTACTCCGTTGTCCCAGCAGAGAGAAACTTAAAGTGGCGCTGCATCCATCTTTTCCAATAGATAGCCTACTCCATCTCACTGTCGTCCCAGTGAAGAAAATGGCAACCAGAGCGGACTACTCCTTTTCAATGAAACCCATAAATCCCAGCCCACGTCTCGACTGATTTACATTAAATAACTTTTAAAAATGAAGGAATTCTTCAAAACATAAAATGTTTGCACATTAATGACAAACTCAGCATTTTCCTGATTTCTTGTAATAATCTGGATTTTTTACACATGTATTTGGGAAGAAGTTCTACTTCTGAATTGCAACCTGTTACTGTTAGTTACCAAGTTACTGTCATAATAAGAGTAGCAGTCACGTGGCCTCAGTCCGTAGCCTCTATAGCTGCTGAGGGAAAGCTAGAGCTGGAACAATTTCCTAATTAACTCATTAAGTTAATTGACCGTAAATCAATCCACTATTTCGATAATCACTTAAACGGTAAAGGCATTCATTATTTATTTGTTTTCTTCACATAGATGTATGTAAAGGTCGTCAACACCTACATGTTGTGGTATCACTCATCACCAGGTAACAAATAAGCAGAGATCACAGTCTTTGGTTTCAAACAAGAAAAATAAATTGCCCAGAACATGGGCAAGGAAAAGGACCCACTAACAATATAAACTCAGTGTTGTATCTGAATATCAGAGAGAGAGTCTCAAAACTGCTCTCATTGATGTGTGTATTCCACGATGTCGGGAATGTGTTTGTAATGAATCTCCTCCTGATGATCAAATGTATGAGAGCTAATGTGCTGTGGAATGTGCTGCTGTTGCAGAGTTAACTGGAAGGAATAACATTGGTTCTTCCAGATAAGGTGCCACGGTAAAGCCCTTTTTGGGTCATAAACCAAACCAAAGTAATCTTAAGTAAAATATGGAAGTTCGGCCTGTTCCTGCTTTCATAAACTAACCCTGCCCTCTGGGGGAAAGGCTTGCTACACTCAATGAGCGCAGAAGGACCCAGAGTTCCAGAAACGGCATCTTTCTGACTGACTGCAGGGCTCTGCTTTGACAGTCTGTTGTCTCAGTTTTTGCACATTTCTTTTCAAAGGGAAACATGAACGTGTCATCAGCACGGTGGCTCAGTGGTTAGCGCTGTCGCCTCACAGCAAGAAGGTCCTGGGTTCGAATCCAGGTTGCCCCGGTCGTCCCAGGTCCTTTCTGTGTGGAGTTTGCATGTTCTCCTCGTGCCTGCGTGCGATGACCGTGTGTGTGTATGACTGGACTCTGAACTCTGTAAAGCATCTTTGAGTATCTAGAGAAGCGCTATATAAAATAAATGGTTATTATTATCCCTCACATTTAGACCAAGAGGTCAAAATGTCAGCAATACTTGTCACATAAAGAACTGCATTCATGTGTCAGCTTGCGGCCCTCATCGGGGTCATCCACAAGTCGAAACGCGTAGATCCAACAACAGTCAGACCTCCTGACTCGACTTACTCACAAGACTTTTTCTGAAGCTGGCCTCTTTACATTTGTTGAAGCCTTTCTTTGTCCCTGCACCATGTGCTTCTAGGATATTCCTGGAAGCACTCGAGGAACAATGCGAAAAGGCAAAAAATAACCTTTAAAAGTTAGTCAGTCTTCACTCGCACACATACATACAGACGACTTCATCCTTGTAATGTCAAGTTATATGTTGAATCCCTAGCCCTACCTGTTCACAAAAACTGCTTCCCATGCAAAGCTTTAGGTCAAAATATGTCGCAGAATGTGGTTTAAAATGGATTGTCTGGTCATCAGTTCTTACCTTGCTGGACTTGATGGGAGCTTATGACAATCAAGATAAATGCTCAGAAATGTCCATGTTCCTTAATGATAACAAAGGAGAGTGGACGCCAATGACAAGAAGGCTATTCATTTACAGTAGAAGAATACTGTAAATGAAATGTAGACTCCTGTTCTCATAAGCCTTTACGACCATCCACGTCGTTCTACTTACGACCCTTTTCTGAATTGGGTATCTCGGGGGCAGCGCTACTCAAGAGGCCATTGTTCAAAGTGGAACTTCTACTGGTCAGATCATCAACTTGCATGGTTTCTTTTATCATTGCTATGATATCCGATTCTATCCGTCTTTCCTGCCAGAAAACCATCCTGTCTTGATGTGGATCTCAGCCTTCCCCATCTCAAAGTGAATGATGGAACGTCTCTGAGCTCCTGGTGATCCTAGCCAGTACTTCTTTTAACACATTAGTGTTCACAAATATCACATTGACATACATAAATCATTTAATTCCAGGTGTCTTAAATTTCTCTCAATCATCTGTGTTCTTTAGACACCTTGATATAGGAACAAATATCTAACGTAAACCAATACACCACAAAATCTATAATCTCAGCAAATGTGCAATTTAAGATACATGAAGCTCAACAACAAATACACAAGAAAAAATACACAACCTGTTGGCTACATGCACAATACAAATATTCGATCATTTGAAACAAATAAAAATAAGTTTCCATATCTATGCGGAGAAGTGAGGTAGTGACAACGATGATGCCCTGGTAGTAACAGCGACCTGTCAATCACAGTAAGCCCGCCCTCAAGCATACATCATGCTGTATTGAAGAAGACGTGTTACGAGAGATTGAGACCATGAACTCATGTTTACAATGTTTACTGAGGGAAAAAATCAAAAGAGAAGTCAAATCGTTTTCTCCTAAACTTCTATACAATCAGACTTCTGTGTGCAACCAGAGGAGTCGCCCCCTGCTGGTCAGTAGAAAGAATGCAGGTAATGTTAAGGCCTGGCTTCACTCGTCAGAACCAGAGGTTTTTGCCCGGCTTGATTCAGCAGCTGGATGTACCTGTGGAGGTTTGTGTATTTCCAGCTACCAGATTTTGAAGGACTCTGGTGGTAGTGCATCAGCCCAATGAGTGCAGATACAGTTCAGGCTGTTGGGTTTAGAAGAGTGGAAAGTGGAGTGGTATCCAGAGTCATAACTCCCAGTTACTCCATGCACTGTGCATGATCCTATCCTTGAGGAGAGATCAACTTCAATAACCTTCTAAATGCCCAAACTCCAGAACATGGTTATCTTTCATCCTTAAAGGGACTTGTGTCCTCCCAGGAAGCGCTGCCTCCTTGTCCTCTGTGTCACCCTCTTCCTATAGGTCGATGTTTATTGTGTTAAGGTTGAGGGTATCCTATCATGTCTCGGGCTCTTCCTTTGCGCTCTATGGGGAGTCCTTTTGTCCTGTCAAGCTACAATGGAAAATTCACGTTTATTTTTCTTGTCATACAGGAGCAAGTTCAGTTATTCTGGCTGAAAATACAGAAGGAAATGGAAAATCTGTACCTGTACATCTAGTAATAGACACAGAATAGATGATTATACGTTACGCAAAACATACAAATGAAAAGGTATTTAAAAAAACTTTAACAATGAATATTAAATAATGTGCTGTTATGAAATTTCTATTGGAGTTGATTTTATTTTATAGCAATAACCTTTTTCTTAAATGTTCATCCAGTCACACTTTAGTTTTACGTTGTATTTTTCAAACCAGATTTTCTGCACATACCTTTCGCTTGAGTTGAAAATGTTTAGAACAACTCTCGAAGAGCAGAGTGTTTTTGGTCCGTGTGCTGCAGCGATCAGTCCGTAAGCACCAGCAGGGACCTCCACTCGCCTCAATGGCTTCTTCTTAATCTGTCATTTTGTATAATTCATATTTAAACACTATTAGGCTGCAATGTCTTTCCAGCAGCGGGGTTGATATCACAAGACAACTCATGAAGTGCACTTGAGGATAAAACCAAAAGAACAGGACAAAACGCGAGCGTGGAGTTATCTTTTCTTTTTTTTTATCCTGTTTAGGGTGCATCTCCTTAGAGGATCTTCCTATAAATCCGCTGACCACATCTGATATTCATATTTTGGTTTATTGTGAGGAGCTTCTAGATCTCCATCCCATCATCTTCCTTCAAGGAGTTGACAGACACCATTGTGACGTAACCGTGCTTGTACGTGCGGTCCTGCCCAGGTGTCCTCTTCTTTGACCTTTGACTTCAGTCACCCCTCTTGTTACTTTGCTCTTAAAGCAACACGGCTTCTAGAGCGATGCATGCTGGTACAGCGTGTACCACGTGGCTTGCGTTTCGTGTGATTTCCCCGTTGCCACGTCACAGAATCATTATTCACAGCGTCAATAAAGACTAGTTTAAACTAATAACCGTGACAGGCCTTGAAGCATCGTACGCACGTTGACTGTCATTACATCGCGAGACTGTCCCCACAACACCGCTCAGCTCATCATGAACCGTCTTTAGGCTTGATAACACTTTTCAGCTGACTAAAGAATTGAGAGCCTGAGTCAAGATACAATAAGGAAGAACAGGGTTGTTATCACCCCATATGTCTGAGTCAAAGGAAGACGAAGAGCCTCCAGTCGGTAACGCTTGGGTAAAAACTTTATTAACAAAACAGAAGGCAAAGCACAGCTCAAGCTCACAGCACAGCAGCCCAAGATACCCTTGTGTCGATCGCGTGCCACACGAATAATGACAACATCCATCATTGTTACGGTTAATTATTAAAATAACACAGCCACTTGGATATACTGCATAATATATGTATTTATATAAATTTACTCTATAGACCTTTTGCGACATTAACAGCACCTACAGGACAGCCTTGGTCATGCTCATTCGTTTGCATTGTAGCGCCATCTAGTGACAGGGACAGTGGTGGGTGTGTGTGTGTGTGTGTGTGTGTGTGTGCACGCGTGTGTGGGGGGCACCGTGTACCATCTGTAATACAATCTACACCTTAAGTGTTTGGCAATCAGGCTGAAGGGGTGCGTAAGATGGCAAGGCAATGGGCGTTAAAAAAAAGGGGAATACCACATATTTTAGGAATCCCAGAAATCCCACGCTCACCTAGAAATGGTGCAAAGATTACGTGATTTCATGTTCATATGTTTGAATCCAGTTATTTAAAATCATGTACACTTCACCTCGCCGTTTTGAAAACCCAGCTGCTCTTTTATAGATGTATAAACACGCTTATTTCCATTGGTTTCAATACATTTTTAGCAGAGTAATCACTTTGATTGAACATGTAATTGTCCCATCGGTCCTACATCCGGTCCAGAGCAGACCGACCTGGATCCACCTGAACAAAGATTCAAGAGTCTGCCAACTGATTTACGCTGAATGGAAACCAAACGCTGCTCGGCAGAGTCGGAGAAATAGCCTAATATTAAACCTCTTAAAACTGTAACCCGAACCGTGACTGAGGAGCTAAACAGAGCGCAAAGTGTACATGTCATCAAGGAGTTGAAACTTGCCAACTCACTTATTCCTTTTAAAATAGGTGGTTTCCCCGTTAAAGGGGGTTATGATAAATACAGTTCAGGCCGTCGGTACAAACGCTAAATCACAGGTTCCCTGTGTGGTCACCACACAGGGTGTTGCAGTAGTCTATTTCTTTTGGGAACAGATAGGATGCACTTCCTGCAGGTCAACAAGTCATTTACTCTACAGTCTATTACAAAACAGGACACTAAATTATATTCCATCGTTTACATTGATACATCTCATCCGGTGTGACATCAGTGGGTCAAGTTGTGTGTTTAATTTATTATTATTATTATTCCCAGTAGGCCGTGGTCGTACTGCCCTCTGGTGGTGCCGGAGGATAGAGCCCAGAGGGGGACCGGATGCTGGGAGTGGAGACGCATCGCCTAGAACCCCCACTGCAGGATGCTGGTGTCTTTCCCCCCGGTGGAGAGCAGGTGACTGTCGTCATGCAGGAAGGCAACGTTGGTCACGTGACTGCTGTGGCCGGCGCACTCGTGGCTCAGAGCCTGCATGTGCCGGTGTGTGTGTGTATGTGTGGGAGGGGGGTGGGACACAGCAGAGGGATGAGTTAGCCAGATGCTACATGGTGAGGGTTGACATTGAGCTGCTATACAACTCTTAACTTCACTGTGGCTAATATCATGTCGGTCAGCAAATAATTCAACAACTCGTAACGAGTCTCCTTCCCAATGTTCACGTATGCAGGGGTAGCATCGAGAGACATCTCTTCCTCAGAATAATGTTACCAGTAAAGCTGTGGCTGTGCATCACTGACATTAATACAATATTTGATAGTGATAATTTAGTTTTCGTCAAACACAATGTGTGTATCAAACACAATGTGTGTATCAGGAGCTTTTAAACAATCCAGATTTGTCGTAACTGTTTATAGCATCTGAGTTTCTGGGCCAACGGCAGCCAGCTTCTCTGAAACGGGCCGTTAAGTTTACAGCTCCTGTTTAAGAGGCTTTGGCTGAAAACCTCAACTCGTTTTTAAAAAAATGAGGGGGGGGCGCTCACAAAATAAACACCTGGTAGAAAACAGTGCCTATTATAGGCCTGCGGGTGATCCCACAGTGGAAGCCTTGTGGCTGAGTATTTAGTCATTTCTGCTGAGCTTTCCCTCCGTCCATTCACACTCAATCACAACGTGGGCAGAAATGTAAAAAGAAAAAAAGGACAAGCGCGACGTCTACGCTAAGTCGAGGGATGAGTGGTCGGGCGGCTTTCGACTCGTAAATTTGTTGACGAAGAAAAGAAAAAAAAAAGAACAAGCGACTGACCCTTGGTTGAGAGCAGGGGAAGGAGAACAAGTGCACTTTGCCAAAGTCATCTGCGGAGGCCAGCAGGGATCCGTCATGTGACCTGCACACGGCGTTGATGTCTGTGCCGTCTGCTCCGTCTGGCCAGATCCCTGAGAGAGAGAGAGAGAGAGGGAGGGAGAGGGAGAGAGACAGTCAAGGCTATAGAGATGTAGATACATGATAAAACACCAAAGGTCAGCTTGTTGTCTCACCTGTAAATGATCAGAAGGCGCACAGACAGACAAAATAAGAACCACTTACCAAAGGTGTTGAAGCTCAGCGTGCAGGTGGACGTGGCCCACTCCTGGTTGCGCATCATGTCCATGCTGGTCACATGTTTACCACTAGATGCCTCCCCTAGAAAAGAAATGTAACTAAATCATTACTGACGGACAGTGGTCCAGTCTGTGGCTTTGACTCCAAGAGACGCCCCTCCTCCCACTGCGGGTGGTCTCTAGGGGGAGGAAGCGCAGATCAACCGCGTATGCCACCCATACATCTGGAGGACGGGAACTTGAAGATTATTATACGTGTCAAGTTGTTTTTGTCATCAATCAAAACATAATGATGGCCATTCCCAGCTGTTGCAGCAATTCTTCAGTTGATACCATTTGTTACAGATGTTGGTGCTATATAACATTTGTTTAGCAAGAAATGTGTTTCTGTTCTGGAAGACGAAATCAACTTAATGTCTATAAAACACAGGAACACCATAAATCATCAGCATGTGCTACGTCTCTGGTTTGTGGTGGCAGATTCAAGAGGTCATAACAATAGTCTCACTCAGTGAAACAGCTGATAACACAATGCATGTGATTATCTGAGTGGAGCCTTCTTCCTGAGGTCAGATGGTCAGGAGATGAGGAGAGAGAGTCTGCTTCATAGTTTGTCTTCCCTTTTACCTGCAGAGCAGTTTTGTGAATACCGGTGAGCCAGCTTTTTTTCAGCTGCAATTCTTCTCTTACGACGCCCCCTAGGGTTCCTAGATGGAACCGCAGCATGACGGCTGCTCGCTCCATACCAGTGAGTTTTGACTCACTTCGACATTTTGTCTATCGTTTAAAAAATGAGTTAACAAATCAGAAATCCTTGTTGCAGCAATACAATGGAAGAGGAGGCCCAGTGTGGACCTACAGAAGAGGATCTCGTAGTCTCCTGAGTTGGTGACGAGGTGCTGGCTGTCCGCTGACCAGTCCAGATGGGTGACGAAGCTGGAGTGGCCCTGAGGAAGAGGGAGGGAACGTGACTCAAGAGATCACACCTTAAACACTACATATGGGAGAATAAAGGAGTCCTTCACCCCCAACATGGACCATTTGTGTATCAATTACTCACCACCGTGGTACCTTCAATTATTGGAGAAAACTTATTTTTTTCACGCACCAAGAATACAAAATAAAAATTCATTGAGGAAAAGGGGCTGCATTGTTACAGGAGAGTTAAAAACTATGAAATCAGACTTACGGTGCATTTGCCCGCGCGGCTGTACTTTCGTCCGCCCTCCGTCACGGCGTAGATGTAAACAAAGTTGTCGTGAGAAGCGACGGCCAGGAAGTTACCGTCTGAGGGCACACAGAGCGGCAAGTTAACGGAGGCGTGGCGTGTTTGCGCCCCGTCACACCAGCTGTGCCGGATGTTTTACCTGGAGAGTACTTGACGTTGGAAATGATCTCATTGCCATCGGTGTGCATAAAACGAGATCCGTGGTGTCGGTGTCCAGCACCAACCATCTGACACACACACACACACACACACACACACACACACACACACACACACACACACACACACACACACACACACACACACACAACATTAGAGAAATCCCAGAGCCCAAGATGACATCTTATAATTGCTTGTTGTGTCCAACCATCACATGTCTTCACGCCGCATGAAGCAGAGAAGGTAGTAAATCTTTGAAATGATGGAAATGGTGAATCTTTGTCATTTTGCTGGTGGCTTTGAGGAGAGCGGATTGATTGTAATTGTTTTGCATGTTAATCATTTATAATAATTGTGCAAATCCCAGTTGTTTCACTTCAATGCATCGCACCAGGAAAGGGTTGAAACATTAGCGTGTCTGACCGGAGCTGATAAATACTATTGACTACTGCCAAGCCAGATGTCGGTGGGTGGAAGTGGGAGAAAAAGGCTTCGGGTTTATTTTCCGATCAGTAACTGAGCCCCAACCTTCCAGTCATGGTCCCCACAGCCAGGACAGCGCCGCTGGGATGGAAACCTGCAGACCTCCCTGGATCCTGGAGCGCAAAAGAAGACAAAGCAGTTTCTTATTATTTAAAAACACAATTGTCTCATTGTTTTGTCAAGTCAGCGTTGTATGTCTTGACGTTAAAACAGACACAACCCAATCTACATCCCACTGCCGGCCACCTCGATGGTCTTGCTCCAGAGGGGCTGATGGGAGTTGGCGTCCCAGAGGTGGACCTGCTTGTCCTGGGAGCAGGTGACAAACTGCTCCATGGAGGGATGGACGTCCAGACCCCACAGCTCATCCGTGTGACCCTGTAGCACACGACACGTCTCATTGTATACACAAGCCAGAAACACGCCCAGTGTGTGTGTGTGTGTGTGTGTACCTGTACAATCGGAGTCAACGTGTCGGGGAATGCGGCTTTGACGATGGCATTCTTGGTGGTCCCAACGAAGAGCTCTCCTGGTTTACCTTCGGCCAGCGCCCGGACAGGACCGAGCGGCTCGCCCACCTGGAAACACACACACACACACACACACACACACACACACACACACACACACACACACACACACACACACACACACACACACACACACACACACACACACACACACACACACACACACACACACACACACACACACACACACACACACACACACACACACACACACACACACACACACACACACACACACACACACACACACACACACACACTATGGAGAGATCTTAAGAGAAAATAAGATCAGGCGGACAAAGTTGTTTACATTATTTATTTTGTAACTCGATAATGTCGAGAGACGTCATCTGTTACGACGCTTCCCTTAAAAAGCGTCAACGGAGACGGTTTTCTGTCTTCGTCCCTCGTGGTGCACGGGGCCCCTCGTCTCCCTCACCTCCATCTCGGCCTTCTTCCTGTAGTTGTGGTCCCACAGCACCACCTTGCGGTCCTTCCCTCCTCCGGAGACCATGGTTCCGTCCTTCAGGACACAAAGGGAGAAGATGCCGCCCTCGTGGGCGCCCGCCACCACCTGGCTGATGCGGCTGCCGCCTGCCGATGGGAACGCCGCACAGGAAGCAGAAGCACGGGCGGAGGACACAGGTGATGAGCGTCAAAGCCGTGATGGAATGAAAGGGAACAGCTCTAATGGCCACCTTTTAATAGCCATCAATAACTCTATCTCCCTGGATGTGTACAGATGTCTCGGCAAACGGCACCGCTGCAGGAACATGGTCGTACTTCAGTTCTTTAGCGGTCGTAGACTTGATAATTATTTTGAACAGAAAGGTCGTGATCACTGATCTCTTGAGCCTCTACAGCTCAAGACTTGTGAAATGGAGAGCATACTCAACAAAGTACGCACTGTCGCATGCAGCACGCATTCAACTGGAACATACCACTTCCTCATCACATTGAGCTTTGAACCTCTTGCTTATTTACTGCTGCGCAAAGAATTGTGGGTAAAAAAAAGGCCAGATAAGCATTGCCGGCTGTATTTGACATCCTATGTTTTGTGACATATAAAATATTTGTTTTGGGGGCGCACTAAATAGTCAATAGTACCTTTGGCCCAGACGTAGATGTTTCCACCGGAGTCTCCTGTGATGGCGTCTCCGTTCTCAGCGAACGCAACACACAGCACGTACTTCGGCTTCTCGTGTTTCTAGAGAAAGAGAGAGAGAGAGAGAATGTAGGATTTATAGCACATATTGGTGCACACGTTTTAGTTTGCTGTAGCTAATGAAATAACACTTTGGGGGTTAATAATCTATTAACAATCGATGTGCGATCGATCTTTGGAGTGGTTGCTATGACGGCGGTACCTCGAACAGGCCCTGTTTCTTGGTGAGAGTGTTGCCTTCAACGGTCCAGAAGTTGATGTGGGATTTCCCACAGGTGACAATCAGGTTGGCATCCATGGGATGAAACACGGCGCCCAGCACAGAGTCGTTGGAGCACTGCAGAGAAAAGAGGCGCCAGTCAATCAGAAGAATTTGGAACATTGCAACCCTTTGTGTCCACGTTGGTGAGCCAGACTGTTAAGAACCAGGAGATAAGACACAGCTGTGAGAATGGGATCAGGAGGTCAAGGATCAGGGTACCTTAACGTCAGCCAGCTGCTTCTCCTTCTGCCAGTCCCAGACCGACAGGACGTGGTCGTTGGCATCGTCCACAGCGCAGAGGAAGGTGCCGCCGTTCTGAGAGGAGAACCGATCATTAAAAAGACTCCACCAGTCAGCGGAGGACTGAACTTCGCTCCAAAGCCTCGGTAAACAGGACGCGAGGCCGCTTACCGACTTGGAGAAAGCCACGCAGGTGACCGCTCTGTCGAACACGCCCATCCCGATCACATGGAGAGTGTTGAGGCTCACAGAGTCCCACACGCGGACATGAGGCGCCAGCAGCTGAACACAGAGAGGAAATCAGAAACCGTGTCAGACGGACTCATTTGACACAAAGACGTGGGATGAGATTAAGAAATCACATGTGCAACACCGCCAGAACAAACACATCCATTTCTTGCTATTTATAGAAATGTTCTTCTCTGTAATTCGTCGTCTTTTACATTCTCGCTTTTAAAATAAACTGTGCAAATTGAGCGACGGTGAAACTCTGGAAGAGGATGTGTGCAAGTGATGGTTTATCACAGTACCTTTCCATCTTTAGAGTTTCCAGCCATCTGCCCAGTTGCTATGGTCACCATGTCAGGATGCACACTCAGGCTAGGAGGAGAAAATAAAGAATTATTCCTTCACTTTGTTTGCGTATCCTCTGGCTGCTTCGTTTCCCCTGACGGACATCAGAAGGAGATACGATCACATGCACACGGGATCCAGGGGGACCGGGGAAATCCAGGTGGCGCAGGAAGTTGTTCAATCGTTACCCTACAAGACCTTATGTTCAATACATAAAGTGGACCTGGTCGTCATAACGTCACCCATTGGTTTGTGGACTTGGTTTGAATGCCTTATTTTGGCCATTACCATCTTAATTGTTTTGAAACCAGGGACCACGTTATATAACTGGAGTGACAGAGGTGTGGCATACAGCTCTGTTAGTGACCCGTCAATCACAAGGTAGCCCCGCCCCAAAGCATACTCCGCTTTACGGTCTATTTAACCGAAATGGAGCATCATTTACTAAATGAGCATCATGAAGTATTAAAGAAGACTTTAAACTAGAGATTAGGACCATACACTCGTGTTTACAATGAGTACTGAGGGAATACTCTAAGAGAGAAGTAGAGTAATTTTCCTCAAAGACTTTTATACAAGCCGACTTATTCTTCCATCCAGGAGTTGCCCCCTGCTGGCCGGTAGAGAGAAGGCACTTCCGCATCGGCTTCGCTCACCATTTGACGTCGTCGTTGTGGCCCAGGTAATGCCTCTGCTGCTGCTCCTCGGTGTTGTACAGCACCACCACGGAGGCGTTGAAGTAGACGATCTCTCCTGTGGGCAGCAGGTAGAGGTTGGAGCGGCAGTCACGCCCGCGGTAGCCGTACCTGGTCCACACTCGAGTTAGGGACCAAGACAGGGGTGTGTGTGTGTGTGTGTGTGTGTGTGTGTGTGTGTGTGTGTGTGTGTGTGTGTGTGTTGTGTGTTGTGTGTTGTGTGTTGTGTGTTGGGGGTCCAAGTTGGAGAACATTTGATATTCAGACATTCGGTTGATGCTCTTTTACCTTTTTCGTGCAGCTTTTAGAATTTCTACTAATCAGAAACCTAAAGCACAACTCACTTCAGGGGATTAAAAAAAAAGAATAGGTATATAACATATTTGTATAATGCCAAATAACAATACATAATGGAGCCTGGCTGTTTATTTCTCCGCCTGAAGGATACACCCACTGCAGTTTTGGCTTGCGGTCGGGTAGCGCCACCTTCTGGTCGATGCTGTAGCTCTCCCTCTGCTGGTCGGGGATGTGCATGGTGACGGGACGTCCTCGGAGGAACATCCGCACGTAGCCGTCCTCTGGAGGGGGATGAGAAAGCTGCTCGTTAGCCTTCCCCGGTGAAACCGAGAAGGAGAACGTAATGGCTGGACAATCCTCACACAAAGATTTGGGTCTCCACGGCCGGTCCTGCTGCGACCTTTGATTAAGCAGTACGGACCGCAGACAGTTTACGATAAGGATGAAGTCTGTGGGTGACCTTTGAGAAGCTAAAAGGGGCCGGCTTTTCTTCCTTTCCTGGCTAACCAAATAAAGCTGAAGGAAGGCCACTCCCTCAATTATGCCCACTTCAAACCTCAAAACCATTTAAAACTAGAAAGTTATATAAAATAAATTCAACCCCAGTACAGCGAACAGGAAATGCTCACAGAGCTGAAGGTTTGAAACGCTTCTCTTTCTGAGCTCTTTCACTAAAAGGCTTTTATGGCTCTTCACTAATTCTAATGGATGTTCAACATTTCTAATGATAATATTAAACCATTCAAGGACTCCTGAAGGCCACTTGAGTGCTCATCCTCTTTATAGCCAATTCAAAAGTGTGATTAAAGGGGAAGGGGCAGGGGGGGGCGGGGGGGCATCAGCAGCTCCTCTTACCGGCATTGATGGTGCATTCTTTGGATTTGCTGAAACAGAAAAAAAAAAAAATTAATGAAATTGTTTTCTGTAAAGTTTAGCACTATAAGTATAGTACTGTAGTTCCTGTCACACAGAATACATAGAGACATCAGGCGTTCCAGTAAGATGCTGAATTATTTATTCTCACCGCTCAGTTTCACATTATCTGGACAATAGATGTGTCTGTGGGAGTCAGCACGCAGTCAACATTGATCTTATGGATGAAGTGGAACATTCAGCATGCACCAAACTGGTGGAATTGAATGGTGACGTGTTATTAATAAGTTGATTTCTTTATTACTATAGAAAGAGGAACTTGTTCAGGTTGTGTCCTCCTGATGGCAACAACAGAATAATATGGCCTTCAGGACAAGTTTGCTGCTCCGTGTTTCTGAGATGAAGAGAGAAATAGGATCGAAGCGGCGACTCCTAGATGGAGACGCAGTGTCAGCATGGCGCTCAGCCAAACCGCGTGACATCATGGAGGATCACAGCAAAGAGGACGTCGGGAGGTTAACTCACTTCTACCACAGCATACCCACGTCGGCTTCAGAATGACAATCACTGAGTATAAAACATTCTGATTCAGAGACGTCAATCAGAACCTGCTGTCCCCGAGTCGGCCGTCTGTCGACCAATCAGAACGACTGCCTCGCTGAGCATATCAGTGACCCGTCAGGGCGCCGTCGACCAATCAGATCGTCGTCAGGATGCTGAAGCGCTGCTTCTGATGATGGGTGTGCATCACTATAGCAACAGCAGTAAAATACATAAATGAAGTAAGGCTTTATAGAGAGAGAGGGGGGGATTGCTGGTTTGTTAATGCTACCTGGCAACAGGAGAGCCTGGAACGAAGAGTTCACCTTTTCAGAGGAAGCGATGAAGACGAGTGCAAAGAGGCTCCGCCAAGGTTTTTTATGAGAGGGCAATGCATTCATCAAATGACACACAGCGTATTGACACCGGCCACTGAATGTAAACAGAACCTTTGCTGCTTGTTAACAAGATCACTCACCAGGACTCCATCAAGCACCAGGGCGAGCGTCTACTTCACCTGACATTTGTTTTTGGGGAGTTACGTCAAGTGAAAGGTTTTCACAAAGCGCGTTTTGATCTTTTTTTTGCCACAATGTGATAAACAAGTACAAAGGAGACACGGGTAAAGAGAATAATCTTCCATCATAAAAAGATCTGAGCTTTTGTGTGTGTGTGTCATTGAATGCAACACAAAGCATCTGAAGGAGATCACAAAGAAGGCAGCAGAGTGAGCAGGCAGCTGATCTGAGGACATAACTATGTCGAACAGCAGGTCCCTCTCCAAAGTAACCACATAAAGGCTCACTTGTCTCTCGAGCTGAGAGTGTGTGCGTGTGTGTGGTGGGCCAGGAAGATGAGGCGTGGCACAGTTCTTGCCAACGCCAGAACCATATTGAATCAGATCCAGTAATGCGTGCGAGGGGGTAATACAAGGGTATACAGTCCCGGTCACAAGCTTTCCAGGAAGAGCACAAACAGACCTCTCATTAACATGCACGGCAACAAGTGTATCGTTTGCCGTTTTTCTGCCCGCCTGTACTCTGACAACTCATTTGGTTTGTGAAAGAAAGGCACTAATGAGCAGCCAAGAATCCGCCGGGGAGAGCCTTCCAACCACAGACAGACACGACTATGGATGAGCTTCTCTGAATACAACACGTCAACATGAGCCCTCAGCTGGGCTTCAAGTGGAGCTCCATAAATTAAATCTGCATTTTTAGTGATTGTCTGGTTCATTTCTATTCAAAATACTTCTGCCTGGAGGTGTTCAATTCAAACTGAGATTTGGTGGCCTTTGAAGAGAAAAACAGTTACTCAAAGATTTCTTTTGTCAGCGCAGGCGGATTAAAGAACAATGGAAATAAGTTTCAAAGGTTTTAAATGATCTGGCATTAGCTGGTTTGTGAATGGATTCAATTTGGGCTTGTTCTGAAACTGAAAACATTTTATTAACTCTAGCTGGTTTGCTTTTTTTTTTTCGTGTGCACGATTTTATGTAATAATCCATTAGCTGTGAATCCCAAACTTCCAGTAGGTTTAACTATGGAATGTACATAAGAAGTGGACGTATTCCCCGTAACGACACTCACTGGCTTGTGGACAGCTGTTTTGAAGCCATGATGCCTGGCTTTGCCAGCGGCATCTTGTTTTTTGCAGTCAGAAGTGGCACGAGAGGGAGGTGCCAAGCACAACTGGCTACGCTGCATTTTGAGGCTACCCAAAAAGTTACAATTAACTTTCATGAACTATAAACACTGAAAGGGTTTAAGTTGCAAGACAAAAAACATCAACAACTGTAAATGACAAAGTAGCCCCGCCCTGAAGCATACCCTTCTTCATGGTCTATTTGACTCTAAAGGAGCATCATTTACTAAATGAACATCGTGCTGTATTGAGGAAGACTTGAAACTAGAGATTGAGACCATAAACTTGTGTTTACTGAGGCAATAAATCAAGAGAGAAGTAGAGTCATGTTCTCATGTACAAACAGAGGAGTAACCCCTGAAGGTCAGTAGCAAGTTTAAGGCACTTTTCAGACCCAGAGGTTTCCCTCCTGAGAAATTCTTTCTTATATTTTATACCAAGAGATTTCTCATCATGGTAAGTGACCAGCGTCTCCCGGTCACAGTGAGCCCTTTACTGCAGTGATGGATGACGTGGTAAATCAGCTTTCACAGCCCTCAGCTGTGGAAGTGGTGGGAACGGTCAACCGTGCGTCCATTTCCTGCTCCATTATAACTGAACTGCTGCAGTGGTGGTTTTGATAATGGACACACGCGTATCTGAGCAACAAAGAAATACACTAACAGACTTCACTCTGAGCTTCTCCACAGGACAATCCACTCTTCAGTTACTGTGACATCAGACAAAAGAAACAGATCGTTTTATATTTTCCTCCATCAGAATGTGCATGGTTTCATTATTCATGCTAGACGTTGCACCTTGTTTACGTTACAGAGGTAATAACATTGGGGCTACAACTATATAGGTGTGTTCATTTAAATTGAACATTTAAAAACATTTCCTCCTGGATGAAAAGGTGTTCCGTCCCATGAAACGGAGACAAAGGGAAAGACACAGCTAGGGGAACATGATGGAAATATCTTCCTCAATCATCGTCTTTGCATAAATTAAACTCAACTTTGTACAATGCCCTTATATTTAAAAAGACTTGTGACCATCAACTTTAAACCTCATTTTAAATACAGTCACAGTGATGGTAAACGGGTTTACGTGAGGCAAAATGCTTCTCTGCAGAGATGAAGTCATGATGTGTGTTGCATGTTAAGTCCAATCAATGTTATCAGAGTATTTGCAAGCCGAGCAGAATACGTAAGTGGGATAATCGGCCCTGTGGTCCCAGTGCTGCAGGCTGTTCTAGAACATTCAAAACAACCAATTAATTAATTAATTAATTAGATCGCGGTTGGAAAACTTTAAAAACGGTTGATCAACAGAACAAATCTACTTGCACTGTTTTAAGAGCAGAAGCTTCGTGCTGCCGGGATCACTTGTATTTTACAGAACAATGCTTCACTAAACCCAAAGCTGAGCGGGGGACCCGTCGACTGTCACACACATGCACTTATCGCGCGCGCGCGTGCGTGTGTGTCATAACCAGAGAGAAATGCAACATGTTTGTTTCACATCAGGAGAAGCCCAGAGACAAAAGAGCCACTAATGACACTTAATTATACACATATGTGACATAATGACTGACTTCTTCAGTAAGGGAGCTCCTACAGAAAAAACAAACATGCATTTAAAAAATAATCATAAAATTGTAACAACAGCAAAAAGGTGCAAATTACTTTGTCTTCCCCCCCCCCCCATGAGTACAAGTCACACGACCCTGCCCTGTTGAACTACACGGTTCTCCGACGAGCAATCCTTCTAAACATGACATGTTCAGTGTTACCGTTCAGTTGCGTTCACGGACCTCCGCCGCGGCCCCTCCCCTAGCGGGGGAACCGCCCGCATCAAACGGCCTCACAACAGTTTCATGCAACACAACCACTTCCTCAGAGCCGGCAGCACCGACACGCTCTTTAGAAGTTTAGACTGTGACGAATAAAGATGGTGGGGCCTGCATGCCTTTTTACAAAAGTTCCTTTCGTTGGGCAACCTGTAATCCACAATCAAATACAAGGAACAGATGACGGGCGAGCTGGAGGAGACACGCAACTAGAAAGTACTTTTACAACTTTTACAAAAACAATATATTGTTAAAAACGCTTTCCTCCACAAAACACACATATTTACGTAATGCCTCATGAGTGTCCCTCGCGTACAGAGCATCTGTATCCGTCAAACACAGATAACTATTTACCTGGATGATTTCTTCATGGCTGCGTGCTTTCCCGTTACCGTGACAGTCAACAGTGGCGAGCAGCGTCCCGAGCAGCAGCGACACACACTTCCTGCTCCGCGGAGCCGCGGCCCGCAACCAATCAGTCCGCGCAGCCCCACGCCCCGCCTCCCTCTGCCCAGTTACCACGCCCCTCCCCCAGCCTTTACCAAGAGCTGCTGGAAATCTGATCCATCAGCAGAAAGACAGTAGAGAGAAAGAGAGGCGCATGAGCAAGATGAGAGAGAGAGAGAGAGAGAGAGAGAGGTGCATGAGCAGGACGAGGAGAGAGAGAGAGGTGCATGAGCAGGACGAGAGAGAGGTGCATGAGCAGGACGAGAGAGAAAGAGAGAGTGAGAGAGAGAGAGGTGCATGAGCAGGACGAGAGAGAGAGAGAGAGAGAGGTACAGGGGATGACGAATGAAGAGAATAATCGATGGAAGACCAAAACAAGACTGAAGACCACCAAGATAAGTCCAGGGTTTGTTTATAGATGAGATAAAGAGAGATATTTTTTTAAGATACATCTGTTATTTTTTCCGGCCCTCTGTGCTCCCATCGAAGATAGACGTTGCAGCGAATGAGGGAATACCATCATAAATAACAATATTGGGAGATGACATGGGTCGTCAGACTTATTTCACAGCTTCAAACAGCTGCAGGTATAATGTGTGTGTGTGTATGTTTTATCCATGAAAGGTTGAAGCTGCTACACCTGCATGACAAATGCATGAGTTCATTTCATCTTTGATTTCTATAATGTCTTTGTTCCCGTCACTCGTATTGACAACTAGTTACAAAATGGCATCCAGAAGTAGGAGGTAGGATGTAGGAGGTGTTCACATGTCTCGGAAACAACAAACTACAAGCACGAGACGCTGCGACGCCCCGGGCGAGGCCGCTGTACCTTTTGCCTCCAGAGGAGCTGCTGGAGGAGGTGGTTCGACTCCGGCTCGCCGCTCCCATCTCCCTCCTCACCAGGGTGAGGCGCTCTGTGGACATACTCTTCCTGAAGGTGAGGGAACACAGAAGAGCAGTTAAAGAGAAGTCAGTGTGTGAGTGTGATGTTTTTGTGTGTGTTTTGCATACCTCTTAATAGACTGGAGCTTCTCCTTTTTAGGAGAGGACGGCGAGGACAGGAGGCGCTTGTGCTGGACGTAGCCGTTGCTCAGAGGCCTGGAGGGAAGAGCCTGCAGGAGCTGGCGCACTGAAAGGGAACACGTGGTCTTCAGCGAGGAGACGGGAGCCCCGCTTCTGCGTCTTCCTCCATCACCGTTCTTACCCTTGGTAGGCGGGGCCGAGGCGGTGGCGGCCAGGGGCCTCCTGGCGGCGCCATGGACGTCTCTGGGCTTCACCCCCGGGCTCTGGTCCTCGCAGTAGCCCAGGCGGCGCAGGGCGTCGGCCAGGGCGGCCTTCAACAGCTGGATCTCGTCCTCCTGCAGCTGCAGCTTCTGCTCCAGGTGGGAAACCCGGTCCTCCATGTCCATGTTGCTGCCGGCTGACACCGTGTCATCTGGAGGAGAGGGTCAGAGGGTTGGAGGGTCAGGCAAAGAGTGGGAAGAGCTGGTTCATTGTGAACGAATAAAGACAGTGTGGGGAATACTTTATATATACACAAACACACACACACACACACACACATAATATATATATATATATATATATATATAGTATTCCCCACACTGTCTCTTTATATATATATATATATATATATATATATATATATATATATATATATATATATATAAATAAATAAATAAATATAGCCAGATGAGCCTCCTGAATTTGCACCTTTAAAATGGAGAAACATTTTTTATTCAGGATTGCCGTAAATTATCGACCGGAAAATAGGCAGAGAAAAAGCCACATAGCAAAACAATAAATACGACTCGTCGTCACTGAAATGCCGATTACCATGTGACCTCTGTGTTTGAGGTTAATTTGCGTTGGAATTCTTTACTTAACAAAATTACAAACACAGCAAATTCCCGGCCTCCAAAATAAATACAAATTTAAAGAAGTCCCCAAATCCTACTGGTCATGTGCAGACGGGGATATTATAGACGGGAACAGACAAGGGGAGAGACGAGGTTCAGTCTGAGCCGTGATGAGGTCGTCCACCTGCAGAGCTGAAAGAAAACAGCTTTGTGAATCAACGGTTTAGAGTTTCTCAGGTGGCATAAGAGCAGACGGGAAACATGAATGCTTTAATAATTTAGACTGTGTGTGTGTGTGTGACAGAAGGAATACAACAGCAGATACCAGGTTGGACAGCATGGGAGAGACGAGAAGAAAGAAAGACAAAGGGATGAAGAATCGGAGACGACGCTTTGCCCTCCGCATTAACAAGCTGGTTTCTATTTATGTTTGTGTCGTTCTATCATTTTGTTCACATCACCATCGCAGCCAGAATGTCAATGTGGACATAATGCAGGTTTGCAATAATCAAAAATATTTGTTTTTGAAAACGTTTCATGAGGAAGGGATTACATTCACAGTGTGTAATGAGAAGGTCACAGGGCCTGCCAACCTAAAGACATTCCCACCAGCTGAGGAGGACAATAAACACGGTTCTCAAATTCATTTCTGGAGAAACCTTCTAAAAGTAATATTTAATATATAAAACCACACACACACACACACACATGTGCACACACACACACACACACACACACACACACACACAGCTGTTGACTCCAGCGCCCCCATGAACTCTTTCCAGCCCGATTGTCCACTGATGACATCATCAGAGGCCCTGCTCGATTGTCAAACGGCAAACTGCCAAGGGCGGATTATTAATCTGCGGCCCACATTCCAGATTACAGCCAGATAAAGAAACAAGATTCTGGGTTTGGACGGAACGTCCCGACCCACCTTTTAAACTCGGCTCCGTCTCTGTTGGAAAAAATAAATAACATTAGTATCAGAAAGCGCTGAACATGTGGGTGTGGCCTTCAGGCAGCTGCTACACTGAAGACTCCAGTCGTTGTCCGATTAGCTTTACGCGGTACAACCAACCAACAGACTCACATGGCACCGGGACATCTACAGGCCGGGAAAGAAAAACACATTTACACACTCAGCTAAAACTAACCAACCTAACCCACTAACATAACCTCACCAACTCAGGGACCATCTTCCGTGCACTTCCTAGTTTTCATGATTTGTATTGCACAGTTCGGTTTGGAGTAGTAACTTTAAAAAAGCACTGTGCCAGGTTACACTGATCCAGCGAGAGCCAATGCGATGCTCCCAGCATGCATCAGTCCAGCGCTGTAAACTGAGCCCGGGGGCAGAGAGAGGACAGTTGTACTGTAACTGCATCACGTCCTTCACCCAAAGGAGACCGCGCCTGCTCCACATTTACATCTAGCTGGAGGGAGATTTACATGGACTTCGTGTCGAGCCTTCATCATCGTTTCCTCTTCCTTAAAGTCTGCTCATCTATCGGATGTTTTAGACGGGTTATGCAAATGAGATATAACTTGGTTCTTTTTACATTTATTTACTACAAAATGAGGAGAAGCGGTGCTTTGTAGCAGATGTAGCTCCTGTATGTTAGCCATGATCAGAAAGTCATGCAAGAGCTTTATTTTATAAATATTAAAATGCCTAATTTCTATATACACACACATATTAATATATATAAAAAAAGTATAACTATATATATATATATATATATATATATATATATATATATATATATATATATAGTTATACTTTTTTTTTTAAGAAAGAAATCTCTTAAGCAGGCGAGGCCAAGACAAAGTGAACGAGAGAGAGGGAGAGAAAGAGTGAGAATGACAGATTGTCGATGAGGAAATGGCGGCGGGATGAAAAGGAACACGAAGGACTCGCAGTGAGAGGAACGGAGGAGAGAGATTCATCCCTAGCTGAATCGCGGCGACATTCTCATTCACCCAAACCACCAGAAGGTGTTTTTCAAACGGAGACACCGAATGAGGAGGACACAGAAGAGATCGTCGTAGAGTCTGAAACGCCTCGATACGCTCGTTGTCGATAGTACTTGCGTGTAAATAGTACCTCCGCGAATACTTTACTTTATAAAGGACATTTGTGAAATCATGTACAAGGAACTCCTGGAAGCAGCTGGCACTTAGCTCAGAACCAAGGGTTGGCTTCTCACCTGCAACACTGTCTTTACATTTTTAGTTTACATATAGTCAGCACACCGGTTTGAACCCCCCCCCCCCCCCCCCACACACACTGCAGAGCCTCCTACTTTTCTATTTGCCCTTGAGTTATCACACACACCATAACAACGATTCCACCTCAGTGACATTCCATCACTTTATAAGCAGAGGCCGCATCTTTATTCAGCAGGCGAAGTGCACGCCCACCGACCCCCCCCCCCCCAATACACACACACACACCTAACTTTACTCTCCTTCCCATCACAGATAGACACTGCTGCCAAGTTTTACTTAAAATATTTAAATCCAGCGAGCATGGCTGCTATCAGAGAGTTAAAACGGTGCAGTGGACAAAAAAGATGGAAAGATATGGATGATGAAAGAAATAGCGTGTGTGTGTGTGTGTGGGAGGTCGGCGGCTGCTGAACTATTCAAGGTGCAGTGAGACTGGTCTCGTCCTACCTGTCATTGTGAGTACGCTACACGGTGCCTGGTCACTCCTCCTGTCAGTCAAACCAGGCGGTCAGTCCACAGCACAGTCACTCCGCTTCTCCACTCTTCTCCCCACACACACTCACTCCCTCCCTCCCTCCCCATCTGTGATCATTAACAAACTCCCATCCTCGTCCCACTTAACCCTCACTTGCTTCCCGGACCACTACCTCTTCATCACCCCCCCAGCCCTCCTCCTCCTCCTCTCTACAGCTACTAGGCAGAGAGGGTGGAGCCTGGCTCAGGGCCACAAATGCACACACACTGCACCAGCACAGCCAGGAAGAGATGCTGCAGAGCCCCACACACACACACACACACACACACACACACACACACACACACACACACACACACACACACACACACACACACACACACACACACACACACACACACACACACACACACACACACACACACACACACACACACACACACACACACACACACACACCTTTAGATTGATGGAGTACAGCACTTTAACGCTCTTTAAATGATTAATGTTTACAATCCGTCAACATCCTCTTTCAAAAACCCGTTGGTAACCCGGAACGTTTAGCAATGACAGTTTCAGGACGTTCAACCCGTCCTCAGAAACTCAGTCGTGTGATGCGAGTACTCGGTGTTCTCCGAGCCAATGAACTAAATCTGAGAGTGAAACATAAACTACACAGAAATCTATGAAAGCAACGGAAGATCGAACGTCCTGCAGACACTGAACGCAACATATCTAGCAACGAGTTCATGGGGTATAAACATTAAAAGGATTTCTAAAACCTTGTTTTTTATTGTTTCACACAGGTCTGTGTGGGGACTTTAGGATGTAAAGCGTATCGATCTCATCCTGAGGGTTTGTTTAATGCCTCTTATGGAGTTTACCTCAGCAGAACAATTTAGAGAACAGACTCAATTTTATTGCCCACCAGACATAAAACATGCACTCCTGCACATATAAATATTTTGTTTGTACTACAACAATAAAATAAAAAAAAAGGTAGAAAACAAAGTGTATTTGTATAATCAATTAAATTCAGTTTATTTGTTCCACAAGATGTTGTGAACCAGGTGGCCAAGGAGAGCAGGTCTGATGAACACTGGTGGTCTCTGGTTTCAGTGAGAGGACAGGTGGCCGGAGGAGGAAAGACGGACAGACACGCACACAATATAATAAATAAATAAAAAAGGAATGAGGAAGCTGGTCGACTGAAGCTCACTCGGCAGAGACAACGATAACGGACCGTTATCTCCAGCATGAAGCTCAGCGCCGATTCCCCTCCTGACGTCATGAGCGTTGTCCTCGGGCTGCGATGGCGCTTTCACAAGAAAATGCCCATATTTAAAGCAGCAAATTGCAGCATGTATCCACAGTCAACATGTATTTGTCATAATCCAACATTAAGTGCTGTACTTTGGTATGTTTACCAACCGCTTCATGGATTTCACCCCATTGTCAGATCCTTCATTGCTATAGGAGCAACTCTTTAGGATTGCCTTTGACCGCAGGATAGGGAGGCGGTGATCGTATACAGAGGGAGGCTACAGCATTCAGGATGACACACAGAGTCTCTCGGCTCCGAAGAGATTGACCTCTGACCTCTGAAGTGGAAGAAGGCCTCAAAAACAATCTTCTGTGCGTATGTGAGCAAAACCTCTATACCAACCCAAACCACCGTAATCCTTGCAGAAATGAGTGGCGGCTGATCCTCATCCTTCACTGCGGGACAAGCTTTTTATCCACTTCATATAGTTTATTTTGCCTCATTATACCACCCTGAGATCCTGTGACGCTTGGTGCACAAGACTGGTGCCTTTTTGGCAACACAGCTTGCTCTCAGATCATGACACCCTGGGAGGCTTTGGACCACAACACATAACACCCGCCCCCTCGCCGTCTCTGCACCTGTCGCTCAATATGGCTGTCTGGATTCTCCGGGATCATGGCCCCAGTTTGCATGCATTCATTTTAGTTTCATCCCTCAGCGCGTGATAACGCAAAAGAGCAATAAATGGTAATTAAATTAGCTGTTGACACCGCCACAGATATCAGCAGCAGCAGTGTATTTGCATGATATTTGGAAAAGCAGAATGCAATATGGATAAGTAGGCTACAGGCCGCGGCGGGGAGAAGAGAAGCGTCTCAAACTGCCAAATGGCCACCAGAGAGCATCACGCGTGTCAAAAAACAGAGAAAGTGGACAGCGTCCTGCATGGCAACCACAATAACAACCACCACCATCCTCCCAGCATGTCTGTGTGTGTGTGTGTGTGTGTGTGTGTGTGTGTGTGTGTGTGTGTGTGTGTGTGTGTGTGTGTGTGTGTACGTACAGGCATCGAGTCAGCAAGACAGGTGTTTTGAAGCGTATGTTGGGTTTATGACACACAGACTTCGATGATTATCAATGAGTTTATACAAAATAATTTTAAAAAGGTATAAGTATATATATATATATATATATATATATATATATATATATATATATATATATATATATATATATGAATCAGAGGCTAAAAGGGGTACACAATATTTATCAAAGAAAACATTTGAAAACAAGTCGGCATTTTCAGAATATTTTTGAAAGATAAATCTAACTGTGGATTAAATGACATACGTAACGCATCAATGGGGCAGATGTGAGCAGGTGCGGAACATGTTTCTTTTTGCAGCCTTTCAGCCGAATGAACGTCACGGTCAACGAATGCATGTCTGGGTCTACTCGTACAAATTTTCGCAACACATTTCAGGGCGCCCTTCACAGGTAATCATCATCAATTCATCCGAGTGTATTTATGTGTGCGTGCGTGCGTGTACGTGTCTAGGTGACACACGAAGCAGACAGCCCCCTCACCGTTGTTGCAGTACTGTAGCAGCAGGTTGGTGCTGTCATACAGGCTCCCGCACGAAGCGATCCTCTCCGACATTCCCTCTCCTCTTGGTCCTTTCCTTCCTTCCCGGCTCTTCCTCCTCTCGGTCGGCTCCTTTGTCCTCCTTGTTTCTCGCCCCCTCTCCGTCTTCGCGCCGTCACCCCCTTCCTGTCTCCTCCTCGCTCATGAACGGACAGACACATACACCTTTACCTGCTACCCAGCTCTCTCCCCCCACCCACCGCTACTCTCTCCCGCTCCTGTCTCAATGCCAGCATTAAGCTGCACACTCTACATACCACGCTTCCGCTTGCAACTTTCAAAATAAAAATGGCAGCGAGGGCATCAGCGTTGGTGACTGGAAGGTTTATCATTTATGCTATATTTTAAAGTGGATTATTATGTACGTGGGCTTGAAAATGAGCTCAACAATATTTAAATGACAAGTGTCATATGTGTATATTCCGTCTAGCTTTCACATTGGTGGTCACTGTTATATTGCACCATTACGTTGCATTTAATCTAAACACTTTTAGGATGTTATGTTTAGCTAGCTACATATAGAGATAGGTTATTCCCCGTAGCCAATGTTCTAAATATTTCAGTAAAGTTTGAGTAAATATGTATATTAGTTCAGGAATTAATTTACTTAGGTGACGCTCAAGCGTTTTATTTTGAGCAGACACCATCGACTTCCGGTAATAATTTGATGGGACACTCGTAGACTTGATGACATTTTCTCGCCTTCCCTGCGTACCGCTGTTACTATAGCAACAGCCTCTCCACTAGCTGCAGGTCTTGATCAGTGGAGGCGGGAGAGAGAGGAGTCCGACTGAACACATGCCGTTGTTTTTGTATGTGTATAACCGCTCGAGTTGCAAACACACGTCTTACAGGTCTGAAGCTGACGTTTCTGAAAAGAGAAATGTGATTCCGGTGTCGGTGGTGGGTTCATTAATAATTAATTGGGAAAGGGTGTGCAACACACGTGTTCGTAATTGATGCCGAAGCCAAAGACTATTTAGACAAAGCGGGAGGTTAACCCCCCTCTAAAGTTTAATTTGTAAAAGTTCAGATTCTAACACAAATAATTTAGTCTGAATGATCAAATATATATATATATATATATATATATATATATATATATATATATATATATATATATATATATATATATATATATATATATTAGTTATGTTTCTATATACCGTAGTCTCTGCTCGTTGTGTCTGTTTGAACATCTTCTATTGCTAACTTTGGGACTCTTTGGGGTAAATAGGAGGCGTATGCAGCAAATAGGTTTACAGATAAGCTCTTTAGCGCCATCTATGTAGATGAGAGTATCAAACAATAATAATACAATTTGGTGGGGACATTTGAGAATAATCTATCTATCTAATCCCATCCTATCAACTCACCCACCATTAGTCTTTGGGAGACAGTTTTGTTCTGAATTTTACTGTTTAAAGCGACACTATGTAACATTTCCTACCTTAAAATAACAGCTTGAAAAAAATTGTGCCGCTGCAATGACTTTTAATATGGCGATTTGCGCCTCTGCCACTGCCATTGGGGGTCTATGGGCAAAAAAACGCGAATGTAAGATTTTGTAGCCGCCCGGTCACAGCCGGTAGTACCCGGTTGTACTTCGACCTGCTTTCTGGCAGTGATTACACAATGTCACATAGTGCCAGTCCACACTCGCAAGTGACTTTTTATTCGCTCCGCTACGCGACGTGTAGAGACACAATGACATGCTGCTGTGGAGACAATCAATAACAGACGTTTAGTTTAATAAAAGAACAAAGACGTCTTTAAGAAAGGGATCTTAAATTACTTCTGCTGTAATCTGGCGCGATAGAGAAAGTTACAGGGGGGTGGGCGGAGAATTCCATATATGGCTCGCGAGCCAGAGGTTCACGACACCTGATCTATCATAACTGGGTATTTACGACACTGAAGTAAACGTTAAATGCCTGAAGGGGGCGCTACAAGGGAAAAACTACATAGTGGATAATTACACATGGATTAATTACATGCAGCATGATGACAACTTTGCTCACTTTGAATAATAATAAAAATACTAAAGAAAAGCTTTAGTGATATGTTGGAAAAGGATTATGGAATATTTAGAGTCAACAAACTAGTTGGGATTTGAGAATTCATTTTATAATTTATTTTTGCCAACTGCCCAAAGAAGAGGCAGAAGAGTCAGAAGAAGCAGAAGAAACAGAAAAGGCAGAGGAGACTGCTCCTTCACTCCGCTAGAGACCTGAGCTGGAGATAAATCGCTCAAGAGGAAATCACGAATAGCGCATGCGCCAGCATGTAGATCTCTTCTTGTCACGTGATGGCTGACTCAACGATACAAACTTTTGCAGAGTCGTCACTCGCAACTGCTAGAAATGATGAAATATTAGGAAACAAACTCGGCTGACGAGTGACTACGATATATATCTATATACATACATGTTTATGTATATTTAGGTAACTTGGCATTCTTCTCGCAGCGCTAAATCGTTTGACGCGGACTCGGCGTACAAACTTTAAAACACCCGTCTAACGTCCCCGTTAACGTTAGCATTAGCCGAAGCATCGCGGAAGGAGGAAAAGGGGCGTGCGAGCATCAGGACGACCGACTCAACTCAACGTGAGTTTATTTTAAGTCACTAATAATGCTGCGGAAGTGTTTTATTCAACAGACTTATTTGGTCGGCTGATACTAAGCATTTCACTCGGAAGCTAGCTTAAACTGAAGTTATCAAAACTCTTCAACTGTTCGTCTCGTTCTAGTAAAGAGTTCTTCGAGGAGAAGGTTGGGTCACAAAAGGTCTGCGAGAAATACACCATCAGCTGTTGCGCTGTGTTGTATCATCAGTTTGACGTGTACAATATTACAGTATGAGTATGTAACGAGTTAGTGACGTCAGAGTTGGAAAACTTACGATTTCTGTGTGTTCGTGCGGGTGTGTTTGTGTACATATGAAGGATTATTTACAACAAGTAATCTTGTAGCTCTTTTTAAAAGCTGACATTACAAGAAGTCGACATATAGAGGAGGTAGTTGTGTTCTCTGAGATGTATCAATGGTGATTCCAGAGTCAAGGAGCAAACAACCCTTCAAAGCACAATTCCCTTTAGTTTTCAGCGTGACCTCTGGGTATTCAGAAGTCTCTCATCCAGGCCCATGTGTTTCACCCTCTTCCTGGGGACTTCTATCTATTTATTTTGTTCTGACTGGAAAAGCAGAAATGAGTGATTTATCTTCCCAGCCTGTTTTCAGTATGCGGCGCCGGCATCAGGGATCCCACCTGGGCCTGATGCTCCTGGCTTCCCAGGTGTTTCAGATGGGTCTGGACAACATCCCCCCGGTCACTCTGGCCGTCCTGGGACTCAACGTGTACCTCTACCTGTTCCCTGCAGCTCCACTGATGCAGGCAATGCACAAATACTGATACTCTAATTGACACAATTATCTGCTTCCGACTTATCTCGTCGGAGTACTTACAGCTTCTTTGTTGTTGTTTCTTATCACAGTAAATAGCAGCTGATGCTGTAAATACAATGATAGATTACAACTTGCTGTTGCAGTCGGCGCTTTACTACCTTTCAGGAATGAAGCGCACCATTGCCTCGCACTGTATTACTGTGAGATTATCAATATGAATAATACTATCCATCCGATCCGTAGGCCTGTGTGAGCGTCCAACAGGCGTACTGGTTAAAAGACTGGCGCCGCCTTCTGCTGTCCCCGCTGCACCATGCGGATGATTGGCACCTCTACTTCAACATGCTGTCCTTCCTCTGGAAAGGCACCAAGCTGGAGCAACGGCTGGGCGGGCCCTGGTTCCTCTACCTGCTGTCAGTCTTCTCTCTGCTCACGGGATTGGTCTATCTGGTGTTGGAGGCCGTGTTGACGGAGCTCACCCAGGACCAGTCCTACAGCATGGACTGTGCGGTTGGTTTCTCAGGTACAGACTAATTTACAGGTGTAAAACATTGTACTTTTGTGTCACTCTACCGGTACAATCTTTGTAAATACGTCTGATATTTCTAGGTGTCCTATTTGCTCTGAAGGTGCTCAGTAACCATTACCACCCAGGAGGTGTGAGCTACGTGATGGGGTTCCCTGTATCCAATCGCTATGTTAGCTGGGTGGAGCTAGTGCTGATCCACATAACATCACCCGGGTGAGTTACCAATCAAACATGACTGCATTAACAAGCCACCTGGGCCCTATTTCTGGTACTTGGCTCAACAAAGTCGATCAAATGTCCTATTATCCCGCTTAAATGAAGGAGAGGGTTGACATGGGGCTATCTCGGCTGCCCTCAAACTGTCCCGTTAATTTGAAGCAGACGTCAGTCCGCAGGATGATTGCGCGTGCCCGTCCAACTTCTAAAGGGGGGAAGCGTCGATCACCGAAACCATGATTTTATAACGGCACAAAGTCAAATAAACTGAAAGGAAAAGCCTCTTTTTTTCTCCGCTGACAAGCAGATGATCATGAGCGCATATGAGGTGTACCAGACCATAATCATGGAACATCTAACACGGCTGTCATTAAAGTCATTCACTTCCTTTGCACTGTAGAGGGGGCGTCACTTATCTCCATGGAAACGGTTATACACCATGGAAGAAATAACCACTGTTTCTGCTTTATACTTGTGGAGCTATCACAAACATCTGAACATCAAACGCCCTCGCGTTTGGGTTCATAACAATATCGCGTATATATTTATACATAACATCCCCCGGCTCACACAGCTCAGTGACGTTCACAGACTGAATAACTAGATAGAAATCCTTTTTATTCTCATCCATTCTTGTGCATTAATGAATCTGCTCTCTACGCGTTTGGTGTGAACGCAGCACAAGTGTTGGAAAAGGTATCGGATCATTTTAAGTTTCTCATCACCCCAATCAAAACGATTTTTTTATATTTCTTTAAATGTGCCTGATGGCAGTCGGCACTCTTCCAGAACAAGTAGATAATATATATGTGTATATACATGTATGTGGCGATGACCATATATAATAGGAGTTTAAATATGTGTGTGAATCTGTGTATGGGCCAGGGAACATAATGAACACATCCAGAAGTTTCTCAATTGCTAAATAAACTTTATGTACAGCTCGGCATACAGCGGCTTTCCTGATGTTCTGCATTGCCAACACTGCAACACTGTACCAATCGAACACAATATACAACAATGTACCGATCGCAAAAAGCATGCAACTCTGCATACAGTCTGAGTCAATGCCGGCTGCAGCGTGTGGTGTTCAATGTTCTCCAGAAGCTCTGTAAATAAATGATTCCTTGTGGGCAGAATGCATAGCGCTCGTACAGGAAGTCATCCTGACGTGATAAGAACTCTCTCCCTATAAAACTCTAATATAACTAATATCGCTGCTTCATCGATGAGGAAGTGAGATTCATTTTCTTCAGGGGGCGTGGCCAGATTATCCAGCTAGACTGAATACGCCTGCGATGGAGCCGGTTCCCATTTTTTGATTTGTTGCTATGGTGATGTTTCCAAAATCAAAAAGCCTCACTTGTGTAAACTCATCCTCTGAATTATCTCGCTAACTACGTTAGCCAGTTAGGAGAAATAGGGCCCAGGACTCACGGGCCAGACACACTGCAGAGAGACTAGTGCACTGTTGTGCTCGTGCACCCGCACTGTCAGGTTTTCACTGGGATAACTCCCGCTTAAAGGGCCAGCTCCCAAATGTTCAAGTTGACCTCTCTATCTATCTATCTATATATATATATATATATATATATATATATATATATATATATATATATATATATATATATATATATATATATATATATACACATTTGCTTTAGCATGACAAGCCTGTTGTATGCACTGTACAGCTGTCAATACTCATCAGACAATTCGGTCCTTTTTCTACGTGCTGTCTGTTGGTTGCTGTGAATGAAGGTTGTCCACCAGGTGGCAGTGTTTCATTGGTAAGGAATTAATCTGTGGTGCTGTCCTTCAGGACCTCTTTTGTGGGCCACCTGGCGGGTATCCTGGTGGGTCTGCTCTACACTGCCGGACCCCTGAAGGCTGTCATGAAGAAATGTGCAGGTCAGAATATAAGCCTGTGGCTTTTCTTCGTTGTTGTTCATACTTATGTATGTGCTGACTGCATTTGTGTAACCGTAGGTGCTTGTAACCTGTTAAAAGCCGACTGAATGAGTTGACTATATGAAGATAATCTGTGTGTGTGTATAAAGGGAACCTGACACTGGGTTGTATTGGTCCAGATCAAATGTATATGCAGATCAACATTTCCGTTTGCACTGATATTGTTTGCCTGTCTATCCTTTCACCAGGGCTTGTGACCTCGAATGGTTACCACTCCCGCTCCAATGCGTACTACAGCTCTTCGGGTACCATACAGGCTTTTTTTTCGAGGGTCTCTTAGGAGTATAGAATACACCATCTCAACCTTTTTTTTAAAAACGCGTTTTCTTAAATTTGAATACTCTTGCCTTGTGTGTCTGCAGGCTACAGTGGCTCTGGTAGAGGATACTCTGGTTACCGTCAGTCTCCACCCGAATACACAACAAATCCTCCAACATCTTACTCGGGTGGACTGACGGAGGAGGAGCAGTTGGCGGCAGCTATCAGAAACAGCCTGAATGAAGGAGGTGGGGGAGGTTGTGGTGACGCTGAATTCTAGAAGCTGGCAGTGTGCAGGGGGAATCTGAGAAGTCTAAAGTGTGTAAATCAAATTGTGTTTTGTCTTGAAGGACACCCCAGCCAGAGAGGAGCTCCTCCTCCTTATGGTTTCCAGCTCCCTCAGGAGGCGACGGCTGAGGACATCAGGTTGAGGAGACTCAGGAGGTTCGACAGCTGAAGTGCCAGCCCAGCGGAGGGCAAGAAGACGGTGTTGTAGGTGCCAAGAGAAGAGCTCCCTCCTGAAGCCTGCTCCAAAATACTGCTTCACAGGCGGAGGAAGAGCAGCCCCCATGTGAGGAGGTCCAGCCACACAGTCTGACATGTTGACCACTCTCCTGTTGTGCCTCTTTACCAAAGAGCTGATTGATGGCAGCTATGGACAGCTACTGAATAGCTGTGAATAACTAAAGACTCTAAGGGCTGATGAGCAGGTTATGTTTGGGGCACTTGTTTTGATTTTCTGTTGTCGCACCACTTGAGGGGGCAATTTTCCCTTTTCTCCAACCAAACCACATTAAACCAAAGTGTATCTCAATTCTATATTTTTTAATCAGTCAAACCTGTATTTTTTCCCCCCCTTTTTAAATCAGGAGAATCTCCATCCAGCCCACGTACAACCAGCTCCAGCTCGGCCATGATACTCCAGACTGGTCAAACCCGCACTAGCCTGTGTCCAGTTTTGTATTTTCTTTTAGCTGTGAAATCAAATTTGATTCGAGATGGGTTTGCCTATTAAAATATTTTTTTTGTATTTTCAGTGAGATGTTTAAATCTAACCCAAACACCATTTGCTGTGTGTCCCCGCTGAGCAGCGCTAAACGAGTTATGGAGCAAATAAATCACCCCATAACTTATGATGCCTCGTGTTACTTATATTACTCATTTCACAATACATCGTTATTAGGTAAGCATTACGCAACATGCTAACTTTTTCTTTTTTTCAACTACTACTTTGAACTTGTGTGAACTGCCCCCAAAAGTACACCACATTTACCTATTTTGTGGTCACCCTCTACAGACAGACTGGGGTTATTGTGTGTTTATACATATATACTTTACCAATAAAAGAGTTGGAAACAACACGTAAAGGCGCCATTGTCTTAGTTATTCACTGAAGTGTTGACACTGTTACTCTCACTCTCTAGTTCTATTGGCGATGACTTTCACTCGCTAGATAAAGGACCAGTACTTTACCACGCGTATCTTCCTTTACATCATGTGTTTATAACTGGTCATTGTTTAGAGTGTTAAACATGCCGCCATGGCAGAAACATGTGTTGGCACTGTCTGTAGTGCATACTTACCATCCTCAGTATGTGTTTCAATATGCTTATTGTACAAGTGCTCATAAATATCAGAATTATTTATCTTGTGTGTGTGTGTGTGTGTTTGTCACTCAAATAAAAGCCAAGCTCGTTGGTGTAAAACATCTCCCAGCGGTGACCTCATCATGCCCCCATTAAAACTCCATCCAGCTCATTACGCCGTCTTATGGAAAGCGAGCGCTGATCTGATTTCCCCATATCTTTTCTTTCGATGCAGTGGCGGTGCTGCGACAGCTTTTTAGGGTGAATCATAACGTTCAATTAAAGCGAGTACACGGACATTGCAACAAAATCTGTGTACTTCCTCCGTGAGATCGGTCTCCTGCGGATGCTGATGCGCTTCATGTCAGTCTCACTGAGTCTCCAGAGGTATTTATGACAAGCGCCTCGTATAACATATTAATTACATCATCCTCACTGCTGTGCCCCCTGCCACACGGTTTCTGTCATGTCGCGGCTTAATTTCAGTTTCAGGGTCCTGACTTAGTTCCCGCTGGCTTGCTGTCGCACAAGACACAATTTTGATTATGATATTGTTATGGTGATATTAGTTGGTATTTGAGTTGTGTTGAAATGGCTTACTGATTCTTATAGCCCAAGTTGTCTTCTTTAATTTGATGTACAATATCAATATATGTGCTCATGTTTATTATTCTGCTGTAGACAGTTTAACCACAATGTTGGGGGGACTTTTTGGACATTGTGGTTAAATATTGTAGCACAAATGAAGAAAATGCACATGGACCCCAGCTCGGCCAGAGCTACGAGCCCGGGGTCCATGTGTTGACCCTCACAGCGTTATCGCTCACGTGCTACAGATGCATGCTGGCGACGACTAAAGAAACTCCGCCACACTATTTATAGGATAATCTCGTGAAATCCCCTATCGCTCCCGATCCCAACCCTCCCTCTTCTAATCATCCCGCTGACTTTGTTCTCCGCTGCACTCTGTTCTTCCCTGGCGTCCGTGGTGGAACTTCAATGGAACTTCCTGTTTCGGCTATCGGAGGGCCCCGCCGCGCGAGTGTCTTCAGTCACTCTGGATGATTAGAGCTCTGTTCAACAGGGCGGTGGAGGACTTTGTCGGACACACACACACACACGCACACACATGCATGGTTTTAAAACAGGGTCTAATCTGACCAAATAAGTGTAAAGCCAAAGAATGTTGAACATTCCAGGCTTTTCAAAAGATAGTGTCATGGGGCACTTGGTTTATTCCGCAGACACACTGAGCAAAACAAAACTCTGGTGTTCTTTTGATTACCAGATCATGCTGTTCTCACTCACAGGTACAAGCATCCTTGTATTTAGACTACTGCGAGGCCCACATCTGCATTTCATTCAACTTGTTGTCAACAAAGCAAATATGCAATTATGTTTTGGGTTGTGGGGGGTTTGCAGCGATATGTCCGTTTTAGAGGTAAAACAATCATATCCACCTCATCTGTCAGCGGAGGACGGGCACAATGTCACATTCTCCTAACAGGGAACTGTAGTGGAAGATTTTCTCTGTTAATCTGGAAAGAAGAAATCCTGAAAGGTCAGCTCCTTATCTTGATCAGGCCCTGAGAACGTGTACCTGCTCCCCCTAACACTATCTGGTTGGTGGAAAGCCATTAGTTTGAGGACGGCTGACTGGTCCTCCCCTTATGTTCCCGCTAGCCCAAATCACTCTCCCAATAAACTACTGATCACCTAAGCTATGCTTTCACATAATATGACATTACTATATTTTACCATTACAGAACCAACAGGAGGAGGTGCCATTGAAGTTAGTGAGCATGGAAACCACAACGCCCTTCAGCTCGTCCTCCAGACGTCCGTATATTCGGGCATCTGTTACAGCGTCTTTTCCTCTCGGTCAAAATACTGCTCCATGAAATAAAATGTGCTCTTTGTGACAAGGAAGAATACAACGTTACGAATGAAAACACGGTTTCATATATATTCAGTGTATTCACCGTGGGCCGTGACACTTGGTGACCAAAGCACACACACGAGCAAAGCTATCTGGGGCTCAGTGATTTCCTCAAGGACACTCAGGCGTGTGGACAGGAGTAAACAAAGGAGACAGGAGTAAACAAAGGAGACAGGAGCACAGCTGTAATCAAATGCAAAAGTAGGACCTTGCTCTCGATATGCACATATGTTCAAATATAGACGTGACTAGCAGCAGCCCATTGGTCTTTCTCTTTGTAGATGCAGTCAAACTGCTCTCATGTGGACGGGCCTGTGTCCTAGAGGAACACATGGCCGCTTCAATGAGAGCTAGACAGATCAAACAACCACACATGTCAATTCATTCAGATCACAACAGCCTCAGATATTTTATATTCATCCGGGGTGAAATCTACTTTTATTATTTTGTACCTTGTTGTCTTCTCTGCTGCTGTCAAATTATCTCTCTCTCTCTCTTTCATCTCTCTCTCTCTCTCTCTCCTGCTTTAGGAATTATTTTTCCTTTGAATTTGTATTCGTCCCCAGTGTGTGTGCTCTCCTCTCCCGCCTTTTCTAAAATTCTCTTTTTCCTATTTCCCCCTTTACTGACTCTATCTCTGCCTCCATGTGTGCATATCTCTCTCTCTCTCTCTCTCTCTCTATCTCGTCTCCTCCCTTGATATTTCTTTCAGTTTGTCTCTTGATTCGTCTCATACAATCCAGCACTGGTTTTGATCTCGCTATACCTCTATATTCCCCCCCCCTCTCCCTCCCCCTCTCTCTCGCTCACACACTCTCCATCTCTTGCCTCCCCGGTTGCCTGCAGATCAGAGAGCGCATGTCTGTCAGAAAAGCCACAGAGTTACTGAGAGCTCCTTGATTCATCCCAACTATCTGGGTGACCCATTTCTGCACCAACTCGCACATTTCCATGCTGTGAGATGAAGTGTTTTACCGCATCACTTTACCAACACACCTACACCGGCAACACGCCACTATTATAGATCCCGGGTCTCAAAAATGTAGAACAACAGGAACAACAGGGGTCTATCCTTGGCCCACCATACCCTCGGTATGAAGGACAGACTAAAGGTGTTCTCCTTCCATCTCGGACACCCCAGGAATGAAACTCCTCCCGCGGCAAACCCTAAAGGTCCTTCGGCCCTGACATACAAAACACAGAGAGATCAGTGACACTAGCACCGGAGCTGCCCGACGTGAGGTCCAACCCATCAGTTTTTATTTTATTAAAAGTAGGCCAATTTTACTTACATTACATTCAGTTTTTTTATATATCCCAATATCACAAATTACAAATTTGCCTCAGAGGGCTTCACAATCTACACAACATCCCTGTCCCAGGACCTCACATCGGATCAGGAAAAACTCCCAAGAAATATAAAAAAAACCTTTCACAAGAAAAAAAAGGGAAGAAACCTTCAGGGGAGCAACAAAGGAGGATTCCTCTCCAGGATGGACAGAAGCAATATATGTAATGTGTACAGAATAAACAGTGTTAGAGATTTAAATAAACTCATGCAATGAGTATGACAGAATGTATGAATAATTAGTAGTAGGCATGGATCAGGATCCAGAGCTCCACAATCCATGAAACAGAAGGCGGTAGATTCCATTACATTGTCTAGTCACAACCAAGGCCGGATGGACTTGGTATCTTATTCTCTGCAGTATAAGTGGTATGTCGGGGGAGGAGTCCTGATGGCTTTGCCTGAAAAGTGTTTAGTCTTATGGATAATGAGCTGAGTTAAAGTAAATATGTGCATGCACATGAACCTCACCACAATGTGTTGCATAAGAATGTTCTAACAACAGTATTATGTATTCAGCTATTCTACATTTATTGATGTTTTATTGATAGAGTAGTGTCGACGGCCATGTTGCTGCAGCGATGACAAGCCGTGATGTGTTCTATCGATGTCTTCAGTGTAAAAGTTAGTTATTCATTTGGATTTCATATAATATCTATTCTACAAGTCACCATTGAAATGCTGCAGCAATGCTTTGACACTTCACTGCATGACAATATGTTGTGCTAAAGAATAAAGTACTTATACTTCCAACTGAGCATCTCTATGTGTGTCACTTTGACAACATACATACCTCTTTCACCACTCATTCATTTTACAAGATGAAATTCACGTCAGCCCCAAGGAGAAACTACACGGGGCGTCACACCGAGATGTTCCCAAACGTTTCACCCCTCCACCTGATGAGTAGTTTCCTGAGGGGATTCTCGGCAGAAGTGAGTTCATGTCTATGCAGCATTGTGAGGGTGATGACATTCCCTCACCGGAATAGCAGTGAAATTAAACATAACACACTATTTTTTGTCTGGAGACAAAAAGACAACAACATAATAATAACTGAAGAGCCCCGCTGTGAAAACCAGTGTGAAATACTGGCAACATAATTGAATGTTCTCTAATTGTAGGTAAATGCCCCCCCCCCCTCACGACCCCCTTCGACCTGCTGTGAAAGGCAACGACGTCACCGGAATCCACTCCACGTTTCGTCCCCGCCGCCCTTCTCGTGACGCGCTGCGCGGAAGAATCAGAGGAAACGAGCAAAGAGCGCGTGCATGATGACATGGAAGAAGAAAGAAGAAGACGAAGAAGAAGACGAAATAAACAATGCCGTTGCACTGAGTGCTGACTGAGTGAAGAGGACACATCACGATGAAGGAGAACGAGGTGGCGGGACGTATTTCTTCGCTGCCGCGTTTTGCCGAAGCATCATCCGCACCTTCACCGGAGGATGCAGCCGCCGCTGCGTCTCTTGGATCTCGTGCACTCCCCTCTCATCGCACACTTTGAATCGTGTGTGAAGAGGAACGGGATTCTCTGAGGGGCGCGTTGTGGAGGTTGAGACATAATTGTTTTTCCCGCTGTGCAGCATCTGCAAGGATTTTCCTCTCCCTTTCTCTGCCTCTTCTTTCTGCGCGCGGTCCTCCTCAGTCGCATCGCTGCCGACTTCTAAGCCAAAGGACCTCAACAAATAAATAAATAAATAAAAGAGACGGACTAGATCATATCCAGTGTTGAATTATTTAGGAGTAGCCGTTCCTCAAGACCACCGTATGCTGGTATCTTTGTCTTACATATTCCGCGCATAAACCACCTCCATCACAAGGAGTGCCTGCTTTAACCCCGCTTGCTGAACCCCCGCCGCCCTCCCCCCTCCCTCCTCCACCTCCTTCCTGAAGCTCTCCGCGCCCGGAACGCCGCGGAGACTAATGGCTTTTGTCTTCCGACGATGGAGGGTCTTACTGGTGCTCAACGTGCTCGCGGTCGCCGGTTTCGTGACTTTCTGGGCCAAGTGCAACACGCGCAGCGTCCAAGCCGCCGCTCCGGAGGCTGCGGCGGCGGCGGGGCCGAGGCCCCGGGCCAACGGGACGACGGCGCCGGGGCCCGGCGTCAGCCACGAGGTGCTGCTGAAGAGACTGAGCTCGCTGGAGGATGTGGTGTACCGGCAGTTAAACGGTAAAGAGCAGCCGGAATGACGTGTGATCCCGAGGTTCCTGGGGAGGGGAGATCTACTTTCTCACGGGGGCCCCTGGAATGACAATGTAACCCGAGGACAACACATTAGAACCAACACATTATTTCTGTCATTTTTAAGCATGTTTGAGATCATGTGCTGCCTGTTTGAAAAACAAAACACTAAAGCCATTTACTGTCCTGTGAGGGAAATGTCAGCAAATTTGACCCATATTTAAAACTTAACTTAGTGTTGATTAATTTGCAGTGAAACGTCACATTTCTTTTGCTTCGTTTTTTGTCGTCACAATATTGTCTAACTCATTGAAGTAGCTGAGCAAAATCTGTATGTACTCAACAACTGACTGTCGAATCAAATAAAGACATTCAATAATAATAAAGTTGAATAATATATCAACATTATTTATCGTTAGTTTTCAAATTGAATTGGATGAATTATGAATAATAAATACTCTAATAATAACACAGGTTGTTCTCTTATTTCAATTACAACAAGGGCTGGATTTAAGAATGAAAAAATAATTACAGAAATCTTTTGGAAAATCTTTATTTCAAAATAAAGTCTTTGCCCTGCAGCTTTAAATTCAGTTAAATTAAGGTTTGAAGCTAGATATTATCCGTGGTTATTGAAACCACATTTTTCTAGCTCCCTCCCTATTTACAACATTGTGAATGAATAAGTCATGATTCCGATCATATCTTAAGTATATTTACCATGCCTTCATTTTGGATCTGAGTATTGTACATGTGCTCAAAGAAGTATCCTGCAGTGGCGCTTCACATTGCTGCATTTAACATGTCTCTGACTATATGAGACACACTGGTTTTAAACCATCCATTAGAAGAATAACCATTATTATTTAAAGGATCAGGTATTACTGTCCACATTCCTCTTATTGGAGAACAACATGTGAAATAACTTCTGTGACTCCATACTGCGACTGTTCCGCCTCTTCTCTGTTTATATCTCACTTAAGCCGTGATCCTCATTGAGACACACATACTTTATTGGCCGAGTAGCACCACGTGGTGTGATTCATAACACATGTAACAGGTTGATGTGTTTCTGGATGACTGCCATAAAAAGCTGCAGCGGTCAAAATAGAATCGCTTATCAATCGGTTACAGGTCTGGGTCCGGACCACAGTCTGTCTAACCACACAATATACGATATATTTGCCGTATTTTCCCAAGAAACCAAACAAACGGCAGAACATTTCCTTTTTTTAAAGCTTTTTTAATGAATTGGCTATACCACATTAAAAGGCTGGTCGAGGTCAGAGGTCAGGACCGACAGCAGAGAAAGAGCTTTTGAGAGAATTCAAGGCCTTGAGCAAGATCTTTGCCCACACAGAGGCTCATGAACTCGACTCATCGCATTGAACAATGGTCACTTTAATCACTCTGCCACCAACAAAATACGCCCAGTCACACAAAGTACAATCTTGCTTTATCTCTAATTTGAACAGAAACGTGTTTTGGGCTTTGATTGTTAAACAAAATGTCCTCACTTGGGTGTAGCGACCACAGTAAGAGTAGAAGAGGCTCTGGAGAGAGCATATACCCCACATCCTTGCAGTGTTCAAATGTATCCCTGCCTGTTTTTTGAAGGTATTCTATCACAAGCTCAGATGGTCTGACTGTGGACGTGTGTCCATGCGGGGCTGGAGCTGTGCTTAAAGAGGCAGGCCTCCAGCTGCGAGTCCCCGAGAGTGCGTTCCTGAGAGGAGAGTGACTCAGCCTGACTATAGCAGCCTGACGTGTAATCTTCTCCCGTTGGCCTCTCCCCAGGTCTGTCCAAATCTCTGGGCCTGATCGAAGGCTTCGGGGGTCGGGGTAAAGACGGAATTCCCGCCACGCTGTTGCCGGCCGAGGAGAGCGACGCAAAATACCTGAGGGAGAAGTACGGCTACAATGCCTACCTCAGCGACAGGATCTCTCTGGATCGGACCATACCGGACCACCGGCCCGGCAAGTGAGTGCATGTGCGAGTGGATTAACTTTTTTGGGGTGGAAAATTCAAAATGTGAAAGGGCATCAGCAACATATTTTCATGTTTTTTATTGTTTTTTTCTTTGGCATGAAGGAGCTCCAGTGGTAACTGTGCATTCTGTGCATTAAACCAGATGGAACCTGGACGCTGTTTATTTAAAGACTGTTGATTCATCCAAATGAGGCACAGCGATAGTTTAGGCCGTAGAAATTCGTCGGCGACTAACGCTGGTAACCTTTTGTCAAGTTGATTTCATCGACAGATCTGTCAAAGTGGTTTTCCTCCATTGTTTACCAGAGATGAGGTCGTAGATTGTTGGAACCAAATCCTTCAGCGTGAAAAAAAGCATTACAAAAAGTAATTGCTCATCGGTTAAAGAAGTCTTAAACGGCGGTGGCTCCTGATAACGCTGTGTTGATTGAAGGCAATTTCCACAGAAGCACAGCGCTGCTGCATCCAGTGCCCCGTCAGGTAAACAACGACCACTTAATAAGCGATATTCGCAGTAACACTGTTAGCAGGCACGTGCACAGACATTTTAGGGGGCATGTGCTCAAACTAAAAAAAAGGGCACCCTATGCCCCAAAAAAAAATATGACTGAGTTGAAGCATAAGCAGCAATACAATGATGATTCATAACATCCTCGGGCTGCGTTTCCTCTGGGAGCATCAGATCACTAGCTTACCTTTTCTTTATGAATAAAGATGCAACAACATTACAAGCGTTCTGATTGGCTAATGGGTCATACCAGCCACGTATCGTGCTCCTCGTCTGATTCTGATCCGTATTGCCCTCTGACCTTATTTTCAAAATGAGCGATATTGATAGACATCAACAGCCACGAGCAGTGGTCCTCAAACTAAGGTCCGCGGGCCGAATCGAATAGAATCGAATAAGAATTCTCTCTCTCTCTCTCTTTTCTTTCTCTTCTCTCTCCTGTATTCTCTCTCTTCTTTCTCCCTCTTTTCTCTCTCCTCTCTCTTCTCTCTCTCTCTCTATTCTCTAAACATAACTAACGTCAGTAAACAGCTGCAAAGCTTTGAAATCACGGATTTCGTGAGTCTGTTTGTTTATTTTTTTAGGAAACGTCGGACCAGTTGTGACGTCATGTTTTCAGCAGAGCTAATGTTGTGGTTGACTTGCGCCCGTTTGGTGGTGCGAGGAGAACTGCGCGAGCACCAAGTGGAGGAGGGAGGGGCACGTGCCTGACTGTTAGCACGGTTAGCACTGTTAGCACCGTTAGCTGCGAGCAGCCATGTTGAGAGCGCTTAGGAGGCAATAGAAAACGCTCTTTTAAAATTTTCTCCTGGTGTTCACACACACACACACACACACACACACACGCACACACACACACACACACACACACACACACACACACACACACACACACACACACACAAACAGAGGCCGTCCTTGGATCAGCAGGTGTAAAAGGTGTGTTTCCATTTGAGCATGCATATCAGTGGTGGATGTCTCCAACTGTGTGCGGTGTATCACATCTGCATGCACGGGGCAGCGTTCTCCTCCGTAAACGCTCCTCAAAGGAGTCGTGTTGCTGGCCCACATTGCTGGTGAAGGGAGTAACTCTGTTCGGTAGTCTACGATGATGAGAACGCCCTCGGCCAATCACTGCCACTAGCCGTACGTGCGTGTGCTTTAAGAGGCGGGCTGGTAAGAGTGGAGGGATCCGGATCCAGCGCCCCCATTTGCCACTCAGGGGGGGGGGGGGGGGGGGGTCTTTCATGTTTCCCGGGATTAAAGTGGCACGCGAGGCGTGTTGGGCTGTGATATCTTCAGGCTTAGCAATGGCACGTATAAGCTGGAGTCTGAGGAGCTGGCGGTGTGTGCCTACACTACAGACCCAGAGGTGGTGATGAAACGAGAAAGCAGGAGAGAGAGAGAGAGAGAGAGAGAGAGAGAGAGGGATGTAGTAAAATATTTTCTCTGTTAATCTGGTAAGAAGAAATCCTGAATGGTCAGCTCCTTATCTTAAGGCCCTGATAACTTGTATTCTATTGTTATTGCACAGAGTACAGGTACACAGGCAACAACATGTATTCTCTGCATTTACCACATCCTTAGTTATTAGGGAGCAGTGGGCTGCAGAGATGCAACATGGGAGCAACTGGGGGTTCAGTGACTTGCTCATCGACACTTCAACTGGCAACTAATGGGGAGAGTTGTGATCGAACCTATGACCTTGGGGTTGCAGGACGACCCCCTCACCCCACTGAGCTACAGCCTCCCGAGAAGAGGAAGACTGCGGCAGCTGAGCTGCAGCTCCGGCGGCCGCATCTGCTCTGGCATTTCCTCCTGAGAGCGTGTCAGAGGCATGTGCGCGTGTTGCAAACAGCAGTGGCCTTAAAAATAGCTTCCTAGTTATGCATCAACGTAAAATAGGTTTGCTATAAAGTCTCTGTATGCCCACAAGGCCCCGGAATGGTGCACTGTACCAAATGTATATCTTTGATCAGTGTATATAGTCTCAGTCCTACCGCTAGCGAGTGCTCTGGTGCCTGTGCTGAGTGGAGGTGAGCAAGAGGGCCAGACACCAGGGAACGGCCTGAGACAACAGCCCTGCAGCGACCGCATCTAATTCAGCAGAGAAATGCACCACTGGTTGGAGTCTGTTGCTGTGAGACTGTGAAAAAGACTGACGTCATGCAGCCATTGTTTCCATCCACAGCCTGTGTAAAAAGACCCAGACCCAGTGGTCAATCAACCTGTCAATCATCCAGGGGTCAGCGTGACTGAAAACAGTGCTTCTATTTGGAGACGTTTACATGAAAATGCCGTATTTATTATGTAATTCTTTTAATGAAATGTGGGAAATAAGATTATTGATAAAATTAATTAAGACAGATAAAGGAAAGGAAGTTGTTTCCTCCTCAGCTCTGGGAGCTAAAGCCACACCCTGCCTCTTTCCTCCTCATTAGAGCCATTTCAACAACACAAAAGTCAAGAAAATAAATAAAATAGGCCTCCTATCTGCAGCAGATGCCGACTAAGCGGGCCAATTTGATTGGTTGAACAGGAGGCCGAAATAAAAAAAGATGTCAGCGGAGCCGGTTTGGCCCGTGAGGTCATGGCGAGGCCTGGAGAGGGTTTTCATCTCACGGATTGTTGGGTCGGTTGTGTCTGTGCAGGTGCAGGAAGGCCAGCTACCCAAGAGACCTCCCCCAGATCTCCCTCATCTTCATCTTCGTCAACGAGGCTCTGTCGGCGATCCTGCGCTCGGTCCACTCGGCTGTCAATCACACGCCGGCTCACCTGCTCAAAGAAATCATCCTGGTGGACGACAACAGCGATGACGGTCAGTACAAATCTCAAATGGACAGTATGCAAGTATGGAAGTACATTCATGGGTCAAGTGAGCAAGCAGGCGGCTGACCATCCGGTCAGATAGTTACGTTTGTACATTGTGAACACTTTTTATGTAGTACACTGTGTACACTTTACATGTAGTACACTGTGAACACTTTACATGTAGTACACTGTGAATACTTTTCATGTAATACTCTGTGAACACTTTAGGTGTAGTACACTGTGAACACTTTTCATGTAGTACTCTGTGTACACTTTACATGTAGTACACTGAACACTTTTAATGTAGTACACTGTGAACACTTTTCATGTAGTACACTGTGAACACTTTTCATGTAGTACACTGTGAACACTTTTCATGTAGTACACTGTGAACACTTTTCATGTAGTACTCTATGTACACTTTTCATGTAATACTGTGAAGACTTTACACGTAGTACACTGTGAACACTTTTCATGTAGTACTGTGTACACTTTTCATATAGTACTGTGAACACTTTTCATGTAGTACTCTATGTACACTTTTCATGTAGTAATGTGAACACTTTACATGTAGTACACTGTGAACACTTTTCATGTAGTACTGTGAACACTTTTCATGTAGTACTGTGAACACTTTTCATGTAGTACTGTGAACACTTTTCATGTAGTACTGTGAACACAGCGTACTAAGTGATGGAAGTGCACTAATGTAAACGTCCTAATTGAGACAATAGTCAGGGAATCATTCTGTATCCTTGTTATAATGAGTTTTTAATTTGTTGTCATCAAATAATACAAACATTAAAAAATCATCACCCACAAATGATGACATTATGGAGATTCTTTTAAAGGAGACGAGAGGATGTAAGTCACAACATGCATGTGGAATGATCATTTCAGACAAAGATTTGTTTTATATTGCCAGACCAGAGTAATCAGGTAGTCAGGATCCCACATTTCTCTTTCTCGAGCAGTTTGATCCCAGCGTCTCGATTGTGAAACATGTTCAAAGCTTCAGCCGACAGCTTTCAGTGACCGTCTGAAGAGGGATGTGTGTTGATATGTCAGAGATCATGTGAGATACTGGTTCCACCAAGCTTCTAAAGAACAATAAAGAGCGAAGGGTGTTTGTATACAGAGATCATTTGGGGAAGAAGGGATGAAACTAAAGGGATTGAAAAGTGCCAAAGGGAAAAAGGTGGGAGACGGAAGAAGGAGGGAAATGGAGATAAAGAAACATCAAAGAATCAAAGGAGGCGCTGAAGGGGCAAACGAGGCCATTAGACAGAGTGGTAGAGAGAAAGAGAGAGAGGCTCTAAGTTAAATGAGGTTGCATAGAGAGGAGAGAGCGCATGGTGATGGCTACCCAGAAGAGAGAGAGAGAGAGAGAGAGAGAGAGAGAGAGAGAGAGGGGAACAATCTGACAGAATGGAGAGCAAACGGGAAGAGAGAAGAAAGGATTTAAAGGATGAAGCTGCCGTTATTCTGTCGCTCTTATTGTCGTCTGAAACTCTCCGCTTTAAACATCCATCCCAGTTAAGACACCAGCTTCCTGCTTCAAAATGAAAGTTATTTCCCTTTTTAATATTAAGTTCAATTCAAATCTGCCTCAGAGGGCTTTACAGTACGTGCATCAGACAACATCCTCTGTCCTTGGAATGAAATATAAAGAGAGAAGACACAGCATGGGAAATGAGTCTGTGATCAAGCACGTCAGTAAGAAAGATATCAAAAGAGGCAGAGAGATAGAAATGGAAAACGGCATGCTAATTTATTTTCAAGTGTGTGTGCACTCAAATGTCTTTTTATTTTTTAGATGTAGCGAATCCAACTGAAGGAAAACATGAATTCACTGACCATTTTATATCCTCATACCCAAAGTCTTAATTAATAGCATAGGTATACTGAGGTCAGACTCACAGCTCGGTCCTTGGACCGGGCCTCACTGCCACACACAAGACATCCAAGTGTCTTGAAGGTCTTCATCGTCATCAGATTGACTTTTTTCTTTTCTTTTTTTACCACAAAACAACATGTTTTGTTAGAATGACTGCCAACGTGTTTTTGACTCACACTAAAGGCCTCTCCAACTCGACGTCCTGGGCTGGATTTCAGTCCAGTACGCATTGCAGAGGCCTTCAGGAGCCAGGAGGAAACAAGGGTCAAAGACTGTGGGGAACAAATGGCAACACAAATATTTAAAATCAATTATTTCCTTTTACAGCCTAACATCTTTTGTAATTTCATTATTTAGCTCTACATAAATGTCAAAAAAGTGTCTTAATAATTGACCCAACTACTTAATTCCAGTAAGTTTCCCAGTCAACACTGTTACCATACAGTCGGATGATTGGTATGTGGGATAATGACAGAGATTAAAGATGGTGTAGCTTGGAATGACGGTTCGAGACACAAAAACTAATCCAACTAAAGCAGAGAGATGTCCTCACAGTTTTAGCGTATTTATTCTTCGGCCTCAGGGTAATAGAAACTCTGAGCGGTAGCCCGTTTTCACCGACATTTCCAGGAATGCGTATCAGCAGCTATTGATCGGCTGTTAGATATTGAATGCCTGTTTTCTGAAGAGTGTTGCATTGAATTGGTGGGTTGCAGGTCTCTTTGGATCACATCTCTTGAGGTCTCTCTCCTGATGTAAGAATGAAGTACATTTACATCACTTTAATGTAATCAATTAAACCACATTATCACGCTGCTACAGCAAGGACAGTTTGTTGTTCTGGATGACTCATCTAAAGTTTTATCGCCATGTGTGTGTGTGTGTGTGTGTGTGTGTGTGTGTGTGTGTGTGTATGCACTTGAGAAAACAAGTAATCAGTGATCCACAGTACATGTGGTAGAAGTTCAGTTCAACTGAGAGATTTAGAGAAATTACCTACGAGTTTAACCTCCTTCCTTGAAGAGGTGTCAAAGGTCAGGGGTCAATGCTGTGATTCCTCAGTTGCTCTGATCGACACCTGTTGTTGTTGCTTTGCTTGGCGGACTGCAGAGCAGCTGAAAGCGCCGCTGGAGGAGTACGTGAACAAGCGCTACCCCGGCCTCGTGAAGATCGTCAGGAACCAGCAGAGGGAGGGTCTGATCCGAGCCCGGATCGAGGGCTGGAAGGTGGCCACCGCCGAAGTGACGGGATTTTTCGACGCCCACGTGGAGTTTACACCTTCCTGGTGAGTAGATCCCCTCCTCTCTTGGATGAGTACGCCCCATTGTGTTGCAGAGCACGGTGTACCGAGTGTATTACTCTGTAAGTGCTTTACAGAATCATCGAAGCAGAGGACAGAGGAGGGTAAAGCGGAAGCGGCGTAAAAAAAGAACACACGGAAAGCAATTTCACACCTGAGAAGTTTGACGATAAGGAGAGGAGGAGACGGGGAGAGCCTTCGGAATCCCTCATACATTCAGCTTATCAAACAACAAGCAGAAGAATACCCCAAAAAGATAACGAAGCCTGTTCAAAGAAGATGAAGTTGATCCGGCTCAGACGCGAGAACCTTTTTGTTCGGCCTCCCCTCCTCGTTTTCCAGCTCAGAGTCCGTACACAACCCAGTTCACTCGGCATAAATAGACACATGTCCCCCAGAGCTGCGCTGAGCGGGATCAAAAATAATTAGTAATGAAGTTGGTCCAGCTTCAGGGACCTCACAACCTTTATGAAGTGATCTGTTGAGAAGATCTGTAGAGGAGATCTCTAGAGAAGATCTCTAGAGGAGATCTGTAGAGGAGATCTCTAGAGGAGATCTGTAGAGGATCTCGGCACTGCCCTTCCAGTGTGTGTGTACATGTTTTTGTTTCACTCTCACCAGGGCCGAGCCGGTCCTGGCCCGAATAAAAGAGGACCGCAAGAGGATTATTCTGCCGTCCATCGACAACATCAAGCACGACACGTTCGAGGTTGAGCGCTACGAGAACTCGGGCCACGGATACAACTGGGAGCTGTGGTGCATGTACATCAACCCGCCCAAACAGTGGTGGGACGAAGGGGACATATCGGCTCCCATCAGGCAAGCCGACTTCATTCATACGCAACACACACTTTGATGAATATGAATACGATTGCAACAATGGCTACATTGTCAAAAGCTCATCCTCTCGGGATCAGTGAGGGAGAAAGAAAACAAGGGGAAAAAGACAGATAGCTGCTCATTGGCTACCAGACTGGTGTTAAATCAGATTTTCAAAATTGTCTTAAAAGTCCAAATAAACGCTGCTAAATTACCAGATTTCTTTTTAAACAGATTCAAATGTGTGAATAAAACATGAAAGTATGTTCATCACATTCAAACATGAACAACAACTTGCTGCTTCACATCTGAACATATGCACAACATCTTACAACAGCCACAAACCACAGACAGGTTCAACCGACATCCTCAGCGCTCCACACAGCTTCAGTGTCAAAGCCTGTTTTAGATTGTTGTGTTTTCCCCGCCGCAGGACTCCCGCCATGATTGGCTGCTCCTTCGTGGCCAACCGCGACTACTTCAGTGAGCTCGGCCTGCTGGACTCGGGCATGGACGTCTATGGAGGGGAGAACATCGAGCTGGGCATCAGGGTCAGTGTGCCACCGGTTTCCTCTCTTCCTCTTTGCTCCTTTCCCCTGTAGGTCCAAGTGGAACAGAGGCTGATACACGAGGCCCCACATGGGGCCCGGGGGGCCGGCCCTCTGTGTGCCGCTCACAGGGGGGCCGTAGTGGAAGATGGGTCACATGGAGGGGGAAGGTTGGGGAGTTGGTTGTTGTTGGTTATTTGGAAAAGGAAAGAATATAAAACTATTGAATTGGTGTTTCTTTCAAATAGATTTCATCATATCTTCCTTGATGTGGCATTAAATTAATATTCTCTGTGAATATGAATCATAGAATTAATACACAGATTTTCCCCTTAACAGCACATAGCGCTCTTTTTTTATTTTGATGGCACATGGTTCAGTGTCCCCACTCTTCCCCTAACAAAGGCTTGTGTTCACAGCAAACAGACCACATTCAAGCTAAAAAGAGAATAAACACAATTATTCCACTGATAAGACAAATGATTCTAATCGTTGTCTCGTTTTGATATTTCCTTCCCTCTCGTGGCCAAACTAACATTATTGTGAGTTCCTCGGTTCTTTACCCCCCCCTACCTTCAGGTGTGGCTGTGTGGGGGCAGCATGGAAGTGCTGCCTTGCTCCAGGGTGGCTCACATCGCCCGGATGAAGAAACCCTACCACAGCAACATCGCCTTCCACACGCGGCGCAACGCCCTGCGCGTGGCCGAGGTCTGGATGGACGAGTACAAGCCCAACGTCTACCTGGCCTGGAACATCCCGATGGAGGTGACTCTTCCTTGTGCTAGTAATCGATCCTAAAACCAGAGCACAATGGATATTGATTGTTTTCAAATACGAAAGCTCTTATTTTATATTTACATTATTTATCTACTTATACGGAACAAAATAGCAGATGCTCCCCGTAACGACTCCTTGGGCTTTGGCAGGACCACGGTATTGATTACGGAGACATCTCTCAGAGGGTGGCGCTGAGGAGGAGTCTGCAGTGCAAGAGCTTTGAGTGGTACCTCGACAACGTCTACCCGGAGATGAGGAGGTACAACAACACGCTGTTCTACGGCGAGGTGAGTCAGCGAGGAGAAGCTCGCAAACACGTGGAGCGTCTGATGTAAGGAGTGAGAGACAGGCCAGAGGACTTAATCCTGAGGGGTTTATAGAAGAAATGATCTCAACCCCAAAGCAAAAACACATCTATATTTAGGATCTCTGACTGGGTGAGGGTGGCCATGATTTATTAAAAAAAATATTAAGTGTATTTAAATACTTTTAGCGAATATTACAAATGTCCACATGTGAAATCGGGTGTGACTTTCAAGAATGTTTTTTTATTTCAGATCCGTAACTCCAAAGCGAGCCACCTGTGTATGGATCAGGGCATGAAGGAGAATCACACGGCCACCCTGCACCCTTGCCACGGTTGGGGTCCTCAGGTAGCCGGGATGCTGACGCTGCCAGGATGACAATGTTTCTGTGTTGGACTTTTTGCACTGAAGCATACAGTCGGACATTGTCGGTTCCTCAGCCCTTCTTTAGCTCCCGGTGCTGAGAATGGGCTTCAGGGAGCAAGCAGAGGCAGACTAATATCACCCTATATCAGCCTATATCAGGGGTCAGGAACCTTTTTAACTGGGAGAGCCTTAAAAGCCAAATATTTCTAAATCTATTTAATTGAGAGCCATATAGTACTTTTAACGTATAATTTTAATGTGACTTCTGGTGCTGCATGATGCTAACACAAAGTGTTAATGCGACAGGTAGAGACAGAAATGACTTGCTGTTGGTTAGATACGATCAAAAGCAGACGTTTAGTCTAATAAAAGAACAAAGACGTGCTCTTTAAGAAAAGGGACCTTACATTCTTCTGCTGTAATCTGGCGCGATAGAGATTTATTTATTTTTTCCAAAAAATTGTCTGGAAGCCATATGCCGTCACCGAAAGAGCCATAGGTTCCCAACCGCTGCCCTATGTCATCCATATGAGACACGCTTGTGGTATCAATGGGACCAGGTGGTCAGCGTGTCCCTTGCAGACATTTGGGCGGGGAGCTCAGCAGGATTCAATTCAATTCAATTCAGTTTATTTGTATAGCCCAGTTTCACAAATTACAAATTTGTCTCAGAGTGCTTTACAATCTGTACACATAGACATCCCTGACCCAAAACCTCACATCGGACCAGGAAAAACTCCCAAATAACCCTTCAGGGGGAAAAAAAGGGAAGAAACCTTCAGGAGAGCAACAGAGGAGGATCCCTCTCCAGGATGGACAGATGCAATAGATGTAATGTGTACAGAAGGACATATTTAGAGTTAAAATACATTCAAGGAATCTGACAGAGTTTATCAATAGTTCATATTTAGGCATATTCCACGATGGAGAGTTTGGAGACCTCCCAAGTGGAGGAGTGGGCGGAGTCCCAGCAGGGCAGTGGCACAGCTGGCGACAGGAACTCACGATCCAACCATCGAAGGTCCATCAGCAAATGGGATCTATGCCGTCTCATAGGGTCCGATGACCCCATGAGACGTGAAGTCAGAAGGACTCCGGGGAGAAAGCAGAGTTAGTCATGTGTGATGGAGAGATGAAGATTCATCCATAGGAGAAAGAAAAAAGGAGAGAGGTGCTCAGTGCATCCTAAACATCCCCAGCAGCTATAAGCCTATACCAGCATATCCAGGGGCTGGACCAGGGCAAACCTGATTCAGCCCTGACTATAAGCTCTGTCAAAGAGGAAAGTCTTCAGTCTACTCTTGAATGTGGTTACTGTGTCTGCCTCCCGGACTGAAGGTGGAAGCTGGTTCCATAAAAGAGGAGCTTGATAACTAAAGGCTCTGGCTCCCATTTTACATTTTAAGACTCTCGGAACTACAAGTAGCCCCGCATTTAGTGAGCGCAGCTCTCTGGTGGGGCGATACGGTACTACAAGCTCTTTAAGATATGATGGTGCATCACCAATTAAGGCTTTGTAAGTTAAGAGAAGAATTTTAAAAGTGATTCTTGATTTTACAGGGAGCCAGTGCAGAGCAGCTAGTGCAGGAGTAATGTGATCTCTTTTCTTAGTTTTAGTGAGAATACGAGCTGCAGCATTCTGAATCAACTGGAGGGACCTAAGAGATTTATTAGTGCAGCCTGATAATAAGGAGTTGCAGTAATCCAGTCTCGAAGTAACGAACGCGTGAACCAATTTCTCTGCATCTTTTTGAGACAAGATGTGCCTGATTTTTGAAATATTACGTAGATGGAAGAATGCAGTCCTTGAGATTTGCTTTATGTGGGAGTTAAAGGACAAGTCCCGATCAAAGATAACGCCGAGATTCTTTACAGTGGTGTTGGATGCTAGAGTAATGCCATCTACAGAAATCACATCACCAGATAATTGATCTCTGAGGTGCTCAGGGCCGAGTAGAATTACTTCGGTTTTGTCTGAGTTTAACATCAAGAAGTTGCCGGTCATCCATGTTTTTATGTCACTAAGACATGCTTGAATTTTAGTGAGTTGGTTAGTCTCCTCTGGTTTTATCGATAGATATAGTTGAGTATCATCTGCATAACAATGAAAGTTTATAGAGCGTTTCCTGATAATATTGCCCAAAGGAAGCATGTATAAGGTAAATAGAATTGGTCCAAGCACAGAACCTTGTGGAACTCCATGACTAACGTTGGTGGTCATTGAGGCTTCATCGTTTACAAATACAAACTGAGATCGATCTGATAAATAGGATTTAAACCAACTTAGGGCGGTGCCTGAAATACCAATCGACTGCTCCAGTCTCTGTAATAGGATGTTATGGTCAATGGTGTCGAATGCAGCACTAAGGTCTAACAAGACCAGTACAGAGAGAAGTCCTTTATCTGCTGCCATTAAGAGGTCATTCGTAATCTTCACAAGTGCTGTCTCTGTGCTGTGGTGTTTTCTAAATCCTGACTGAAACTCTTCAAATAAACTATTCTGATGTAGAAAGTCACACAACTGATTTGCGACCACTTTCTCAAGGATCTTAGAGAGGAAGGGCAGGTTAGAGATCGGTCTGTAGTTAGCCAAAACCTCTGGATCCAGAGTGGGCTTCTTCAGGAGAGGTTTAATTACAGCTACTTTGAAGGAATGTGGTACGTGGCCTGTTAACAAAGACACATTAATAATATCCAAAAGAGAGCTGCCAATTAAAGGCAAAACGTCTTTAAGCAGCCTAGTCGGGATAGGGTCCAAGAGACAGGTAGACGTGTTAGAAGTAGAAACCATTAAAGATAATTGGTCACGGTTGATGGGAGAAAAGCCATCTAAATATATACCAGGACATACAGGGGTTTCCAAAGCCATTCCACTTGAGGACAGATTGGCACTGGTTAAGGGCAAGAGATTATTAATCTTGTCCCTAATAGTTAAAATCTTCTCATTGAAGAAGTTCATAAAGTCATTACTACTGAGGTCTATAGGAATACTGGGCTCCACAGAGCTGTGACTCTCTGTCAGCCTGGCTACAGTGCTAAAGAGAAACCTGGGGTTGTTCTTATTCTTCTCTATTACTGATGAGTAATATTCTGCTCTGGCATTGCGGAGGGCCTTCTTATAAGTTTTAAGACTATCTCGCCAAACTAAGCGGGATTCTTCCCGATTAGTTGAACGCCAAATGCTTTCAAGCTTTGTGACGTTTGCTTTAATGTGCGGGTCTGAGGGTTATACCAGGAGCAAACCTTCTCTTCCTCACTGTCTTCTTCTTCAGAGGGGCTATCGAGTCCAGTGTCATTCTCAGTGAGCCTGTGGCACTATCAACAAGATGATCAATCTGGGACGGACTAAAGTTAGACCAGGAGTCCTCTGTTATATTGAGACATGGTATTGAATCAAGTGCAGAATGAATCGCTTCTTTAAATTTAGCTACAGCACTGTCAGTTAGACATCTGGTGTAGAAACTTTTGACTAGCGGTGTACACTCCGGTAGTATAAACTCAAAAGTTATAAGGCTGTGGTCTGACAGAAGAGGATTCTGTGGGAAGACCTTCAAATGCTCAATGTCAACGCCATATGTAAGAACAAGATCAAGCGTGTGGCCACACGCGTGTTGCGGTGCGTTGCGTACAGACTGCTGCTGCGTGAGTGCCGTCTTTGTGTTTCTGCCTCAGCTAGGACGTTACACCAAAGAGGGCCAGCTGTTCCTGGGCCCTCTGGGCAGCACCGGGGACGACACTCGCTGTGTGGTGGACGATCAGATCGGCAGCTTTCCTCAGCTCCTCAACTGTGACAAGGTGACCAACGAGAAGCAGAAGACATGGCATTTCTCTCAGGTGAGAAGACGAATGAAAACCCTTTATTATGTGTGTGAATGAGAACACCCTGAAGTGAGCAGTCAGGAGAGCAGCCCTGAGGTGTGAGTGATGGGATGTGACCTCGTGGTGCTGCGAGAACGGGCTGGACCGCCCGGTTAACAACGGGGCTGTATACAGGCGCTGCATGCAGGACACCAACTTTACATTGTTTTAATGGTTTCTTTTTAAAGGCTACACACAAAGAAACATCCATTGATGAACATATCGTTGTCTCAAAAACTCAATTGTAGAGTATGTTATTATACATTTTTAAAAGCCATGTGATAATTTTTTTTTATTGTTGTATAGTTTCATATGAAAAGTTAGAACAAAAGTTCCTTTTCATTTATCACAATTAAGAATATAATGAACAACTAACCTGAGAAGATGAAATGAAAACATCTGTGCACCTCTGGTATGGGTCTTGTCACAGTCCCTCTGTGAACCCTGATAACACCACAACTCCCCCCCCCCTCGCAGAACGAAGCGCTCATAAATCGAGCCACGGGCCGCTGTCTGGAGGTGGTACCGGCTAACGTCTACTTCGGCCACCTGCTGGTCCTGTGCCCGTGCTCGGGGCAGAGGTGGACCATCAAGAACACCATGAAGCAGTAGTCCACTCGCCAATTTCACTGGGACCAAATGACAGCGGAGGACTTTTTGAAGAGCCGGCTGTTGACCAATCGGCTCGGCCCGAGGGACAACGGACGGCTGAACGGGTTCCTCGTCTTCTGAAGAGAAGACGGAGGTGGCTTGAAAGAGATGCGAGAGGTCAACATCTCAGCGATGAGAGGTTTGAGAAACGCTCAAACGAGCGCACTTCAGCACGAGGACCGTTCCTCCGTCTGAATTTGACAGACTTTCGATGTGACGTTGCCAATATTCCTCCGCCACTTCTCCACAAGGTTTTTAGATTTAAGGATGAAGATGTTAGGTCAGCCCTCACTGTATTCTTTCTTATGTTGGGGGGGAGGAGGGATAAGGTTTCTATCTACAATAAATATTACTTGGTGTAAAACAGCGTATTTGTTTGCAGTTGCTGTAAATCATCTAAAAAATCATGGTCGAGGATACTTGGCTGGATTTGTATTTATTTCTATTGCCATTTTTACTCAAAGCATTCGACAGCACCAAACGCAGTACATCTTGTAGCATGATTGTACGTCCTGTATGCACATGGGGACAACTTGTATTAATGCTGTTAACTGCTCAGTGTCATAAATAATGAAGATGACAAACCGGTTTCTGCTCAGAGGCAGAACTGCAGGAGGAAGATGGAATCAGGAAGGGAGAAGTGCACAAGTGAATCGGTTGTGGAAATGCTGGAGGCCTTTGAAGCCCATATTAATATTGTATTAAGATGTATATGATGTCATGAATTCAATTAATTCCATGTTATCAGTTGGATTTTTGCTCTCAAGATTGTCTTCCAATAAACAACTGGTTTCCTGGATTTTTGCATGGTTACCATTTCTGAGAATAAAGTTGCTGTTTTTGATTTTCTTTTCTAAGTTGAGTACAGTATTGATTATCTTTTATGCAATTTATTTTGGATCATTGTCATCATTCGCATAAAAACTATAGTGTGTAAAAAAGTCATGAAAAAGCCATAAGATAGTCACAAAAGAAATAAAAAGCCAAAGTAAAGTATCTAAAAAGGCCTAAAAAGAACTTTAGTATAATATGTCGAAAGAAGTAATTGAACCGCATGTCAGAAAAGTCATAGAATAGTATGAAACAAGGAATTAAAACCCAAACTTTAAAAAGTCATAAAAAGCCAAAGAATATTATGACAAACGTTCTTTAAAAAATGGCAAAAAACTTTTGTGTCAGAAAGATAATACAGGATGTCAAATAGACATGAAAAATGATATAGTAATTAAATAAATATGATAAAGCCATAATATAGTATGTGAAAAAGGTTCATGACAAAAACCTAGTTCAGTATGAAAAACAAACGTTAAAAACTATTATTGTATGTCGCGAAGTCCTAAAAATGGAATTGAAAAGAAGTAAAATAAAAATGTTGAAATAATTCATACAAATTTAATACTACAGCGTGTCGAAGAATATAAAAGCAACCATGCTGAGCCACTTTTCTATTTTGACTGCTCCTTTCACTTGCGTGTTTTCAGACAAAACGTTTCTCATATTTGAAAATGTACCATTTAAGTAATTTCCAAAAAAGAAAGAAAAGGAGATTTCCCCTTTAGGTCATCTCCAAAAAAGATTTCCCTCTCAGCTTCCGGCTGCATCACTTGTCAAATCAAATGTGAGCAGCGCCTGAAAAAGTGTAATCGCACATTTTATGAAAGTAGGACACCAACATCTTACATGAGGTCATCCGAGGCCGCCAATGGGACGTAATGGCTTCAGCTCGGCCCTTGGACCACACCCCCAGAAAGCCTTTCTGCTTCGCTCCCACTCAGCTGCTCCGGAGGAAGCATGAAGCTAAAAGCCGAAGAGGCCACTGGACCAGGAGGAGCCTGCTGGGAGCACAAGGGCCCGTTTCTAGGCCAGAGTCGGAGACAGGGCCACGACACTGGATGCTCATCGTGATTTTTCAACGACTCCAAATGGTATTACTGTATTTTGCCAGAGATCCTGCAAACAGTTGAATGTTTGCGGGCCTTATTATGGAGGTGAAACCTTAATTTGGCCACATCACTGTTTTGTTTCTGAGAGAGCTGATTTAAAAATGGCAATGGGTTCTAGTTTCCATATTTACAGGCTTGTCTTTGCAATCATCTGTGTCGAAATGGCAACATAGACAATGTTATCATTCTCACTAATATTGGACAGAAACTCTATTGTAACAGCACAACTTCAGCTGGAAGATAAACGTGACGACCGTTTTCTACGCGGCTGCCAGCTGAAATATAAGGATGCACATGTTGAAGATGATGCCATTTTGGAAAAAGGTGATTAAGTCTAAGTTTTTTTAACAGGAGAAAACTCTGGGTCACAAAATGGAAATATTCTATGTTGATGAATTTCCGACGTATGTACGCGTCACATACGGGCCTCAGCTTCACCGGCTCATTGCTGAGAGCTGCCCTCTAGTGGTGACAGTGTGGTCACAATCTACAAACGTAAACCCGAAGGGCAAAAAGCCGAGGCGAGAGTGAGTTTTTGTTTAATTCAATTGTTTAATAAGAAAAATAATTCTGGCTTTATACATTTTAAGAGTCTCATTTCCTGTATTCTCTTCCTTCATTGATATCGGCGATGCTTATTACCTTTCACCGTGCATTGTATAAACATTTTTTACAGAGATACTGGATGTTCCCTTTCAGTTCATCTACAAAATAAATATGTTGACATGATCTAAGTGAAGAAATGTTTTGTTCACAACCTGGTGGATCATCTGATTCCTGCAGAGTGTGTGTGTGTGTTACAATGTTATAATAAGCACTGGCTAAACCTAAAAAATGAAGAGCGGAAATGGCCTAGAAATACAAAGTTGTGCCTGCTGGGCTCCGTGTTGGACGCCAACATGAACTAACACACGTTTATGTTTACTGCTCTGGGTCCTTCTCCAGGAAGGCTGGAGTCTGTATGAACAGATCTTCTGACCGCATTATCTTTAAATAACGAAGCTACGCAGCTCTCCCACCAAGTAGGAGCAGCCGGACCACCGGAGGACTTTGATGTTGGGCTGGAGCGCCTGATGGAGCGGGTCTGACCCGGTAGAGGACCGTTGGTATACGTGTTCTGTTTATTGATACGAATAAGACATGACAACAAACTGCCTTTAAATGCAACCATGTATTTATTATCAAACGAAGACGAGGGAGAGCGCCATGCTCAACACCATTCTAGGACAGAAGGCCCCTCCCCTTCCTCGTGGGGCAGCTGGACGCTGCACACCGCCTCCTCTGCTGCCGTGCCCCACACTGGTTCCTGGCAAACTGGTGGGCCGACTCTGGACCTGAGACCTTGTGAGGTCAGTGTAGCAGATCCAGGACCTGAGACCTCATGAGGTCAGTGGAGCAGATCCAGGACCTGAGACCTGGTGAGGTCAGTGTAGCAGAGTCCTGGACCTGAGACCTCACAAAGTCAGTGTAGCAGATCCAGGACCTGAGACCTCGTATGGTCAGTGTAGCAGATCCAGGACCTGAGACCTCGTATGGTCAGTGTAGCAGATCCAGGACCTGAGACGTGATGAGGTCAGTGGAGCAGATCCAGGACCTGAGACCTCATGAGGTCAGTGTAGCAGAGTCCTGGACCTGAGACCTCGTATGGTCAGTGGAGCAGATCCAGGACCTGAGACCTCGTATGGTCAGTGTAGCAGATCCAGGACCTGAGACCTCGTATGGTCAGTGTAGCAGATCCAGGACCTGAGACCTCGTATGGTCAGTGTAGCAGATCCAGGACCTGAGACCTCGTATGGTCAGTGTAGCAGATCCAGGACCTGAGACCTCGTATGGTCAGTGGAGCAGATCCAGGACCTGAGACCTCAGCTGGTGGTAGTGACCAGGGCTCTGAGAGACAGAGCTCCATGCAGTCACTTGGGGGTGAGTACTGCCCCCCCCCCTCTGCCAGGGGTTCTCCTGGGCCCACAGAGGCGTGGCCTGGAGGACGACTGCCGCCACAGAAAGATGACCGCCTGCCAGACCTGGAGACGATTGTGGTGGAGGGATGTCCAGCAGATGTGGCCCCTGAAGTCATCCACACAGATCAGGGCAGAAGCTTCGAGACGCACGTCTCTGTCCTGTGAGGCGAACCGGGCTCCGACATGACCGGATGACCGCTGGGAGTCGGCCCACCAGTGTGCCAGGAACCGGTGCGGGGCACAGCAGCAGAGGAGGCGGTGTGCAGCGTCCAGCTGCACCACGAGGAAGGGGAGGGGCCTTCTGTCCTAGAATGGTGTTGAGCATGGCGCTCTCCCTCGTCTTTGTTTGGGTCAGTTACTATCTATCTCGTCTTCAGACGCCAACTTGATGTTCATCGGGCTGCGGAAAGTAAAGTAAAGTTTAGTTTAGAGTCACAACGTTAACAGATACTAGTACTTCTTTATAGTCAACATCACGCCACGCAATTATATGAATACTGATTATGTTGAACCAGTGAGGCAGAAACAAAGAACATTAATTACATTTTTAATTTGTGTATTTCATGTTTGGGGTTTGAGGGAGAACCCTGAGCTTCAGGAGAACCCCTTCATGATTCTGGTTGATTCAAGTTGATCATTTAGAGTTTCCTCTAAGCCTGAAGGGAATCTTGTTGGGACACAGAGAGAATATACTAACCTCACTGTCCTTCAGCACCCCGGAAGGGGACGGTCTCCATTATCCATGTGACATTTTGGGGAGGAGCCACCACTTGTGTGCACATTGAGGCGGCACGCTGCTTCCTGGCCAGCTGGGTGACCTCTGCTGAGTAAGAAGCTGCAGTACAAACCAACAACAACACGGATCAATCCTCTACAACTGGGTAGAAGATGGTAAACGCTTCGTACTCTATGTATGCTGACTGTCTGACTATCCAAGTCCGATAGGAGCCTGTCATTACAGTTATCATCCGTTTCACATGAAAACGAGCTGTGATCCTCAGAGTATCGTCTTACCTTCAGACAGTTTGGCTGCCAGTTTTCCGGCCTTGCTCCGGTCTCTCCTTTTCTTTACTCCCTGCACAAAAACAAAACACGTTAGACTTTCCACCCGACGTGTGCTGATCCGAACAACTCTTTCAGTGACTTTGCTTCGTAAGCTGTAGTATTCTGGCGGTAACATGAGTTGTACATACGTAGTTGTTGCCGGAGGTCCACTCAGGGTGGCACTGAGCGTGGAGACGCTTCTCGGCGTCGGCCTGTCCGTAGTACTTGGCCTGCTCCTCGTTGGACAGAGACTTCCACTGTGGCGAGAGGACAGCGTTAATGAGAGCGGGCTCCCACAGACTCCCACGGTGCATTTGTGTCCTAACCGTTTGCATTAAGTTATCAAAAGTTTCTGTCAAGATGTGAATATTTAGAGTCAGAGGAAAGAACCGTCAAAGCACACATGCAGAGTGTTTTACCAAACTGTCATGAAGGTTGCGTAGCATTGAGAGTCTCACAGAGCAAACACACGTACCTTCTGTCCGAGAACGCCGCTGACCACAGCAGACCCGCTCGTCTTCATTTGGGCAAGCATAGTTTGGCCTCTGCTCCTTCATGAACAGCATGAAGGCGTTGGGCGGCTTCTTCACGTAGGGCCCCTCATGGTGCTGCTCCACACGCTTCCTCTTTCTGTAGGAACACAGAAGAAAAGCAAAAGCATTTTAGGAAGAAACACTAAAGTGAGCAGAATGATACAAGACATGGGAGGAAGGCGTCTTTGTCTGCGCTGTTGTTCATTACGACAGACGGATTCTATTATTCATGCAGGAAGCTTGGTACAAATAACTGACACTTTAATCCAACAGCTGCAGAGAAATTAAATAAAAGGTGAATGTGGCCAAAAGAGCAGAGCTCACTTACCTTGTCGGAGCGCTGGCCGGTGGAGTCGGTAAAGTGGTCGGTGGAGTCAGCAAGTACACCGCCTGTCCATCTGGCCTAGTTCATAGAAAGATTGTGTTTAAAGGAAGAAGCATAAGCTCAATATCTGTGTACACGCGCATGTGTGTGTGTGTGCGTGTGTGTGTGTGTATATTCATAGGGTGTGTGTGTATATTCATAGGGTGTGTGCTACTTACAGGTATCCATAAAGAGGCAGGGTCTGGAGCTGCTGTGGCGTAAGATTCACTTGATCCTGGAGACACAAACAAACACAGAGCAGCTGGTCAGAGAAGCTGCCACAGTGTCAGCCGTCTGTCAGAAGACGCCACTAAAGACGATCCTACTGGTGCTTCTTAGTATCTCACCTGTGCATGGCCACAGAGCGCTGCCTGATCGTACAGGGCACCTGGCTGCACGAGGGTCGGGGGGTCGAGGTCGACTGAAGGGCTGGACTCTGGAGGCGATGGAGCTGTAGATACCATACCATACAGGATTTCGAGCAGGTCATCCAGGTCGTCATTCTGCAACACAATTCATTGATTATCCAAATAGTTCTATATCGACATTTCATTCATGGACTCATCCCTTCAGATCTAAATGATATCTCCCCCTAACTTCTTCTCAGTATCTTACCTCTGCCTGGGTAAAGGGATGGCTATAAGCTGACTGATTGCACAGAGGACCTGGCTGTACGAAGGTCAGGGGGTCTAAGTTGACAGAATCAACGGGCCGTGGAAGTGGTGGAGGTGGAGGTGGAGGAGGTGGTGTTGAAGCACTAACCACATCCTCAATGTTAGCCAACATTGAGGATGTAGCCAGTGTAAAACGGTCCACGCTAGAAGTCATGTTCAATCTCTCTTCCTGTGGCAAATATTGAGAAGACTAATACTATTAATAATAATAAAGAAATCACTATTTCTGGAGGGAAAGTTCCCCCTGTAAAACACAATTGTGTTTGTTCTACTTCCAGTGAACTACAGTTAAAGGAAAGTGCTGTGCACTTGACTTCACTTATTTGACAGCTACAGTTCTTACTAACTTTGCAGAGAAACATTTTACACAACTTGTTTTATACTTTTATTAAACATGAAGCATTTTTAAAGAATTGAAAAAGATACCTAACAATACATAGGAGGTTTTAAAATGCTTTCACCTGCATAACATGATACATTTAAATACAGCTCACATGTTTTATTCATAAACCATTCATATAAAATATGATATATAACTCATTGTATAGTAATAGTGTTGATAATAGGTCTGAACATGAGTTTCTTTACTTGATTAAACAATGATTTGACCTGAACATGATGACAACAGACCAGAGGAAATATACTTTATTAAAGTTTAAGAGCTAGCGTTAATACAATCTCGTATTAACTCTTAAACTTTACTGAAGTATAATTTATCTAGTCTGTGAATTGTTCACTTCATATATTGGTTTAATACAGTAAAGACAATTATGATTAAACAACTATATGAAGTGAACAATTCACAGAATAGAGGAAATATGCTTTTAGTAAAGTTTAAGAGCGAATGCAATCTAGCTAGCTAGCTTGTAATCTCTGTTCAACTTTACTGAAGTATATTTCCTCTAGTCTGTGAATTGTTCACTTTGTATATTTGTGTAATAGAGTAAAGACACTCAGGATTAAACAACTATATCAAGTGAACAATTCACAGAATAGAGGAAATATGCTTTTAGTAAAGTTTAAGAGCGAATACAATCTAGCTAGCTTGCAATATCTTTTAAACTTCCCGTTAGCTCGCTCGTTACTTCGTGGCGTTTAACTTGGACTCTGGTTGAAAACACACGTGCACAACTAGCTAATAACAGTTTGAGTTCTTACCTTATGGTTCACTGGGTGTTGAATTTCTCTGATTGAGGTCCTTTTCGCCGCGAGTAAACTCCGTGTTATCAGCTGAAAGGTGGTTGAGAGAGTGAGAGACACAAGCCTCTGAAGGAACATCCATGTTCTACGAGGAACTCACAACATTCCATCTCGAGCTACATTAGAATGTTTACGTCTAACGGTCGCGGGCCACGCCCCTCTGCTGTGACGTCACCTGACCGCGGCACGTAATTAGTATGCAATGTGTTTATTATTACCACCTGTTATTAAATGGATGACTGGTCAATGTTTGTAATATTGGGTCATGCATGGATTGTAACATTCATGTAAATCACAACCACAGCTCTGTGGATACATATTTATTTTAAAAAGTTTTTATTTTTTAAAGAAATCCTAAATCTGACAAAAATTGTAGTATTTTACTGGAGAAACCATTAGTTTGAGACACTGCTATTCTTTCAATGTTATATATATATATATATATATATATATATATATATATATATATATATATATATATATATATATATAGTCGGCAGGTGAGTCGCCTAGGGATGTTCTAAAAATAGTCAATTGAGCTCCGTATATTATTATGGTATTATTTCTCCATTGAATGGTATTTGATACTGAGCTAGTTCATCTTTATCTCACTGATCGTGTCCAATTGAGTATAAAATATCACTATGACCCTGATATTCTGCCTCTAAAAATGGATATCAGAGGCCTCAAAAACATATTATTATTAGGGCCTGAACACCGACAGTCGGAGCGGAGGACCTATTTTTCTGTAAATGTTTGTTATTACTGTACGTATTTCGGCTTATTATATCTTTTTAATCAGATCAGTTTAGAACGTTGGTCAAAACAATTAAAAGCCGGTTGCCATGAAAGCTTCAGGTTTCATAAAACCACGTGGATGTGGTGTGGCGACTCATTATTAAAAGGTGATTTGTGCAAATTTGAATATTTTTTGATCATTAACTAACACTTTATACATTATCTAAATCATAGGTACTTAATAATTGGTTTGTAATGTATATATTTCTTAATTTAAAAATAGAGAATCCATCATTTATGAATTATGAAAACCCAATAATGGAATACATAATTGTCAAGCGTATTGATCAAGATCAAAACAGGCATGACTGTGTTTATGAACTGCATACTAATGAGAGTTAATGTTGTAACAACGCTTTATAAATGATGAATTAAGTGTTTACTCAGATTTAACTAATGCTATATAGCGTGCAGTTATTATAGAGTAGAAAAATACTTTTTTGTATTATTGTCACAGTGTGATTAGGGTGGACCCAAATGCACGACTCAGGAGACAGATCATTCAAATTCATCTTCAGGAATGGAACAGACAGAATAATCAAACTGTGGAATGTTCGAGGGCTTGGTCGGGAAAACACAAGACAACCTGGAAGAGGAGACGTGCAAGTGAGGGGACCTAAGTAGACAGGGACTAACGAGGGGATGGGCAACAGGTGAGATGGGCATGAAGACCAGGTGAAGGTAATGAGGGGCTAACGAGGTGACCAGATGCAGGTGAAGGGATTTGGACTGACGAGATGGGAGTCAGGATCTGGAATGACATGATAGTTAGACAGGATGAAAACATCTAATACAAGAAGGAAGGTGTGGAGCTAAACTGTTATACAACAATTGTGTGCTAACATCAAGTAATTGTTGTTAAACATGTAGTTGAGATGGTTCAACCACCTGGGGCAAAAGGGTGATGAACAAACTACAGGAGCAACAACAACAACAACAACAGTAGGGCGCAGCTTCATGACCCCCAACAGGAGGGAAGCGGATGTCCTTTCAGCCTGCATTTAAATCCATGTGTTCACGCAGCCGTGTGTATTCATGTTCAATATTCTGCACAACCATGACATGGTGCTCACCTTTCAGGGTTTATGAGTCTTGGCTTTGATTCTTCTGTCGTGGCGTTAAGTCTCATTTGTAGAACACATAGCTCATGTGAGCACAACTAACTAAGATCGTATTTGTCTCTTTGCTGATGATGTTTTACTTTTGCCTCCTTTGTATCTAGTTGTTATCCTCAACTAATTTGGGCACTAAATGGTCCCTACATTGTGAAAGTCTCACCTGTAAACTTTCATTGACTGGCAGAATTGGGGACACCACTACAGGTTTAGATCCAGCGTGAAACACATATTAACAAGTACCTGTGGGTCTCCCGGTCCTTTACGTGACGATGGCGGTCATTGAAGGAGTCAGTTCAGTGCAGTGACGTTGAGCATTTAAAAAAGTATTAACCTTTTGAAGGAATGTTTTCATGCATGCTATTGGACGGCTTCGAAGTTATCCAGAATGTGTCACGGTCTAATGTCTGTGACCGATGAGCTCCCGTGTAAAATAAAACACAAAGACCCATTTAAAAAAAACAGTTGTATTGCACCAATGCTTAATCATATGACTTTTGTACAGACTTCCGTATTTACACTTTAATAATTATTATGCCTTTCATAAATAGAACAACAACTAATGGTAACTAATCTTTCTCTAGTCTATATGTTTAAATATTGCGCATGCAACGTATGTAAAGTTTGTGTTTGTCGAATACATATGCTTTTAGTTATGTACACAGTTGAAAAACAGAAACACGTCCCAAATGAAACTCTTTAAACATGCAATTGCTGCTGGGGCCGGGGGCAGTTTGATTTGAGCAAAACTGTAACCACAGTTTCTGCTACTCAACCCCCCCCCCCCTCCCTAAAAAAAAAACACAATTGAAAATAAAATGTTAAAGACAATGAACAAATAGACACAAATACTCCTCCAGTTAACCACGACATGCACGCTGTGCCACTAGCTGTGAACGAGGTGTGACGTTCCACCACTAATGCACCATTGACATACACAAATAAAAGCAGTGTAACCAGAGTAAACAAACAATACACTGCTCCGCCCCCGCAGTGTAGGTGGATCAATGTCGACATATAACACAGAAATTCTCATATTTCAACATTTAAGATCAACAACGGGCAGACCTCGTGAATGCAGCGTCTCATGTCCCAAAGTGCTGAGAGAAACACGTCACTCTCCCTTCACCTCTAGGTGGCACTCTCACATAAACCTACAGCCCTTCTCATTTCACTGAGAATGGATGACATGTCCAGTGCAACGGAAATAATAGTGAGCAGGACAGAAGGGTCAGGACAGAGGGGGCAGGAGAGAGGGAGCAGGAAAGAGGGAGCAGGACAGAGGAGGCAGGAGAGAGTGAGCAGGACAGAGGGGGTAGGAGAGAGGGAGCAGGACGGAGGGGTCAGAAGAGAGGAGGAGCGAGGGAAATGTTGAGAGAGAGTCACTGCAGGATTTCAGAGCCCGTGAGAAAGTGTTAACAAAAGTTGTCGGGGTTAAAAATTGACAACAGGAACCGTTTGAAATATAACAGATAAAGTTCACATGGTGACTGTTATTCCTGACAGACATTTTGGGGAATTTTTGCAGGAAAACTGAAGATGATTACACTTTTCACAGCACTCAGTTACAATGAATTAACTTGTGATTTAAAGATGTAAAAACATTATTTTTTTAATCGACACTAAAATACTTCGACATTCAATAAATGCTGAGTTGATTTAGATGTGGCGGAAACATGGTGTCAATGGATTGCCCGTCAGGATGACAGTGTAAACGCATCATTTAGCTACGGAGCCAACAAACTGCATCAAAGGTCAAAGGTCGATTCAGGTCCGATGAGCTGGAGAACTTCTCGCTATATTTCGCTCCCGCCGTTCCCGTCGACTGCAATCGCGTCACCGACTGAGGCAGAAGCAGACGAGATGAGAGGACGCTGAATTCAAGCCCCCGAACACCACAGATGGATAATTTATATAGAACGACACTGTGAATAGTGAAAGGGTGGATTATTTATCTTTTTTAATCCTTCAATAGGAAACACACAGTTTCTTTGCACCTGAACAGCGTTGACCTGACGGTGTGTTCCTTCACAAATACTCCGAGGCTAAAACACGAGTGATGCACAGAACCTCTTGTGCGGGTGTGTAGAGCTGATAGACCCGATGCCAGCACCTCATATACCAGCCCCACGGACCAGGAGGAGTAGTTAGAGAGCCGGCGGGCTTCAGGAGGCCTCTGCTTGAGGGCTGTCATCGTGCTTCTAGGAACTATAATAAGGGGGCAATTGTTGCCTCTCTCTCTGTCATTCCCTTTCAGAGCCCTGGTGGCTTATTATTAGACTCCTGGCGGGTGACAGATCCACAGTCACATCTCGCCTGCTGGGGAAGCGAGCAGCTCTGAACTCTTGCACTCAATCAGTTTTTTCTTCTTTTTTTTTCATGTCATTTTTATTTATTTTATTGCATCAGGGAAACAGACACAACCGAGTTATTATGTGTGAATTTCAGCCCTTGGGTGTCGAGGTAAAGGGGGAGGAGTCCTGCGCAACACTTTTTCGTTGAACGTGGGGTGGAGAGGTGCCACCCTTGCCACTGAGAATACTGTAGATGTTAGCGTGATTCCTTGTAGTTCTTTTCCGATTAATCTCACCCACTGGCATGCACATGCAGGCTGGCTCGTCTCTCTCTTCCCCCCCCCCCCGATCACAGTGAGAGCTACTCCATGCCATTCCTCAGCATCTGATTGGCCGCGATGAGCATGACGCTGATGATGAACGCCATGGCAAAGGCGCAGATGAGACTTTTCCTCACGCACGTCTGACGGTTCTTCTTCGAAGGGTGAACTGGAAAGGAAACGAGGGGGAAGAAAAACGGACGTTGGAAAAGGCACTTTACATGCAAATTAATTTGGAGTGGCTTATTTACTCAATTTATTCCTTCATACAATATGTAGTAATGGCAGAGAAAGTATAATTCAGTAGTGAAAAAGTTAGCGGGGCTTGAATAAGACATGATTAATTTCCACTCCATCTCGACCTAAATCTTGAAACCCGACAAGACAACAAACATGTCATTCAGGAACTTTGGTTACTTTCTTATGTTCCACTGTGGTGCAACCTGAGGAGATACACTTGAGTTGTGAGCACACACACACCACACACACACACACACACACACACACACACACACACACACACACACACACACACACACTTTTATATTTCTAATCTCCATTAAAAAAGAAAATACTATTCCAGATTCTCACATCGTATAAAACAATGATGTGGCGGGATGTTTTAGCCAAATGGATTATCTAACAGAGTTATCAGTCGATAAGCAAAGTTATGTAACTTAACACCGCATCACACTTTTATCTTGGTTCGTGTCGAATGTTGGGAAAAGATGACCAGGACGGCAAAGTAAAATTCAAAACAAAGTGGATTTAATCCAGTGTGGTAGAACAAAAAGTCTGAAGACAAAAAATCTTTAACGGGCCTGGATGAAGTCAGCTAAAGGCATCGTTCGATAACAGACTCAAGTTCTCAAGGAGAAGTTGACTCTTTATAATCTTTAAAAGCAAGCGTGATTGGATAATATAGATGGAAACGTCACTCGATTTAAACTTTGTCCATTTTATATTCTTGACATTTGCGTTTGTTGAAGATGATTTTAACCTGCGCGGTTTCAGTAAGAACTACTAGCTGTCTAGTGAAACCGCAGTCTCATCTATTAGTCACCAGCACCTCAGATTGTTCTGGTTTACACTAAACTATGGGTGCGGGAATTGAATCTCCAAAGCCCCAGTCGCTTGCCCTAAATTTGCGGCCACATGCTGGACGTGTTCTTGAAGCTGAACTGCGGAGACGGGAGCAGAGCGGAGGTTCAGACATTAGTTCTCCGTCCAGTTGCCTGAGCCTACTGCCAGCCTCATAAAACACCCCCTCAGCCGCCCACAGTAACTACCCCCCTGCCAAATACCCACAAATGGTTTTCTCTCGCGGACTACTGTGGTCATGAAGTCATAAGCTGTACGCTGGCTTCCAAGCTGCTGATTTATGGTTTTCCAGATACGATAATGCTTCAAAATCAGTTCTAGGTGAATAACTCTCGGGCTGAGGCTACAGCTGGGACATTAGTGGATCAACGTGGATATCCACACTCGCGTCTGGCCGCCAGGCGCTCCCGACAGGACCGCTGCCGATCCGGCTTGCGTCTCTGCACTTTTGGGAGCAATTTGTTCAACAATGGTGAACGTCTAACGGTTCAGCAGCTGGATCCCGGATCCTGTATTCTGTTATTTTACAGCAGCACGCCGTATTGATTCCAGAGCGAGTTGAAGCCAGAGGGAAATCAAGCGGCTCATATGCCGCCTCAGACGGCATTAGGCTGAAGCAATAAGCAGCGGAGGAGAATGATGAATCTCACCGTGACAAAGCGTATGGATTTCTCTATGACGGAGCACTTTTTGGGGTCCCTTTGGGTGGCAGGATGCTCCGTGCGATCCCGCAGTGTTTTTTCTCGTTATCATCATAAACCTAATAGGAACATTATGTTGTCATCACTCCACACCACTTTTTATGACCCAGATAAAGTGTTCATTGACATTGACACTAGTGACAGGCAAAGTAACCCCCCCCCCCCCCCCCCCCCACAGGCCAGACTCAGGGGCGGGAGGTGCTTGGTTAAGGTGGACTTTGAGGGCTGTGTGGCCTCTGACCATCATTTGAGCCAACAAGAAAGATACATAGCAGTGCTGTGGGAATTGAAAGATATAGCATTATTAATTCTGCACAACAAAGTAGTTATGCACCCTGCTGCCTTCGGGACTGTGTGGGAACATATGACTCAGCCTTTGCTCGAACCAAAATTCACGTGACGAGCGTCTGGACGAAATGCACGGCAGTGCAATTTCATTCGGCTTTTCAGAGCGCCGTGATATCGGTCATGGACCAATCAATAGAGTCCCATACGACAGATGGAAATAAACCAACCTGAGGGTGAACAGCGGGACGTGTTGAGGGGGCAGTGAGAGTTATTGCAATAAAGCAACAAGGTTAATTTTAACGAATCTTTTGGCTGTTGCTTAACAGCAACGAAGCATCTGCTCGGCTACAGCCGAACAGATGCTTCACCACATAGTGCCGCGCACATACGGCGTTAATACCGGATCGCGTACAAGCATCCGTGGCATCAGACGTAAATTATGATGTTCTAGTCGAGACAGTGGAAAAAGTCCTGTAATCCCCCCCTATTCCTGCTCTGATCCATAAATCTTGGATGGATAGTTTTTGCAGCGTGAGGTCATGCATATTTTATCTGCGTCACTTCTGAACCGGTCACCCCCAACGCCCGAATTAATGAATCAGCAGGCGTACTGTGACTGCGGAGAGCTCAAAGGGGAAGCTGTCTTCCTTCTTCACACACATCCACATGCGCACACACACACACACACACACACACACACACACACACACACACACACACACACACACACACACACACACACACACACGCACACACGCACACACACTAAAGGTAGCTCACCTCCCTCATACTCTGTGTGATAGTTCCCAGCGTTCTGCTTTAGGCTCTCTTCCTCGTTGATGATGATGTTCTCAATGTCCTTCATGGTCAGGTGGTCGCGGAAGGCGTAGAACAGGATGTGTTTCAGCTCCTCCAGGGTGATACTCTGCATGTCGAACTGCAGGAGGAGACGGATGAGAGGAGGAGATTCAATTTATTTGTTTTTTTAAGCAAGAGAGAGGCCGTTTTTCTTTTGCATAAATAAGATGTGTGCTTCTGCAGTGCAGCAGGTAGGGCAGCATATCAGAGAATCAGATAATTAATTCAATATCATCAGGGAATTCCTCTGAAAGTCCAGGAAGCAGTCGAAAGGACTGAATTCCTCTGAATGTTGGCAAACATTGCCTCTCACATTTACAGACTCATTAAATACAACTAATTTCATGAGGCTCTCTGCACCAGATGACTTGGGTCTGCCCTCATTTGCATTACATTATGATTTACAGAATTAGCAAGTATCTCTCTCTTATCTAAAGCTGCATGAGACAAGACATTTCCTTTGGTATTTGTATCGTATTGGTTTTAGTGTTTTGTAAACGCACAGCAAGAAGGCGTGGTCAGAAGTGATGTCACACAGTGGAGGACGTCACAGACTCCTGATTGGTGACTCTAACCAATTTCAGACTGAGTCGGTGAGTTGATTTTTCTAATCTTTTAACTCTGCTTTATTGTTTTGTTTTTTTAAACAATAAAAAGTAAAATTGTACTTGAATGAACTTGCAAAGTACAAACTCATCAGTTCCTAACAGTTTGAATTACTTTTAAAATAAGTTTAGTAAAAGCAGAAGGACCTCAGTTCATGCAGCTTGAGTGCGGCCACGTGGGTTGAAATGGATGTGCTGGCTCTGTGAGACAAGCCGGTGATTATATTGATAGAACGGCCTCCAGATCTCTTTAGAGGTGGAAGAGACACAAATGCTATGAATTCCACAAGGTGAAGAAAAAGAAATCCAGTTTTCAAATCCATTATTACATTAACATCTGTATGGATCACAGTGGAGATGAATCACATCTACCATCAATACCATTTGTTATCTCTCCAATTCAAAGTGAGCTAATGCACACACACACACACACACACACACACACACACACACACACACACACCAATGTTAATCGGCATCCATATAAAAGGTGCAACATAATAGGGTCATAAATAACATATGCTTTAGTAGAAATAAATTAAGAGCAGAATAAACGTTTACTCCATAGGCCGGCTGCCCGGTCAACGAGTGTTGCACACTGCACTAGTTTGAGTGCTTTTTTACTATAGTTGCAGAAAAAGCAGAGCAACATTTGAATAACACATCAATCATAACTCATTCTCACTCATTTATGCAATTGCTGTTACGACTAGAGGTGAGAGGCATTGCATTATATGTATTGCGCTGTATGTATGCATGAGCTAATGGTTCTATTTTGATTCAGTCAAAATTACATCCAGTATTTAAATTTTTTTGGTGTCCAAAAAACTGATGCTGCAGCATAAAAATGACAATAACTCAATATATTGATCCTCTTTTTTATTAGAGTGTACCGTAAAGCTTAAACATGCAGTACTGTATTAATGTTGAATTTATGAACAGCTATAACAAATAATGGGCACTAATGTTGACAATTCTTGCATTATTCGATAACTGTGATGAACTAACTTTGATTGATTGACCAGAGGATTTTGTGTCCTTGTCAACTGGAGAGTTTTGAGAGTTTATGAAGGTATCATAGGTTTCCGTCACACGATGTCTGAAAGAGAGACTCACGTGAAGGTGTTCTGATGCCAATGAGCCACAGCACACTTTAACGTAACATTTGTGCCTCATTCACTATTATCTCCCCAAGTTAGATTTGAAAGAAAAGGAAATGTCAGATCCTTAGAAAACACTTTTCTGACAGATACTTCCTCAGGTTTTGGGCGACAAACCTCGGTCTACTCATGGTCAGGTAAAGATCATGATACGGGTTCAAATAAACCTTCTTCTGGCAGAAAGCCCTGTAGACGAACATGTGCCTTGACGGGTCGTCATATTTACTGCCTACTGCTGTAGAGGATATACAGTAACACACAAAAAAGATGCATGGGCTGGATTCGAGAAGTATGTGTGTTGCCAACTTAACCTCTGCTCCCATCGCCAACATCAGATCTGAGTGCATCCACCATCTCTCTCTCTCAACCGCCCACTCACTCACGCACACCTTACACCTCTCTGATACCAACGGCGTTGTATGCAACATGTAGACCTCACATTAAACGCGGCATTGGGCCATTTTCGCTCGGCGTGAGCACCAGAGTTTCTTGCACGTCATTTGACGATTTGTTGTGTTCATCTCTTCGTCAGCAATGAGGGACTATTACTCGGTACGCATTGGAAGAGTTAGTGCGTTGTAGTACTGTTTATTTCTTTTAAAAAAACACAATGCTTCGTAATAAGGAAAGCAGATAACACATCAAATAAGTGATGAAAGCGATGATTTTAGAATTGTAGAATAAAGGTGCACGTGTGTCCATAGGACTGAACACGACTCGAAACTCGGTGAATATCCGTCCCGTCATGTGCAACAGCATGAAACGCTGTTTGGTGTTGGCGACCTCTTCTCTCCCCCTGGCGAACAGACACGGAAGGATACAAGCTAAACCAAGCCTGAAACAGATCCACCTTGCAGCATCTGCTGCTGATGGTTGCAGCCAGCTGCCGTGTCACTCCCCGAGCGAGACGGGTCGGCGGCCTCATTGTGTTTACTCGACCTCCGCGTAACCTCGCCGCTGCCAACGACGGCAGCATCGTTTGCCGGGGAAGGGCGAGTCGGAGGCCAGATTCATTCGCCGAGATAAGAAAAAACAATTTTATTGGACCATCGTACATCACATCGACCTGCTCAGACTATATTCCCACTTGAGCGTAACCTTTACTGGTGAAAGGAAAGGGAGTGACAACAGACGGACGCCTGCACAGCAGAAGTGAAAGATCTTTAGCTGCTCTCCCGCTGCCGTCTGAACTTCTATGAAGATTGTGCGACAAAGAAGACGACTGAAGGTTCTGTATAAAGCTGTAGGTCAGTCTGAAGTATAATCACACGTCTCGGGCACTCGAGGCTATTAAAGGAGACCCTGGAGGGGTTGGAAATGTCACGTAGTGTTCGGACCTGTAGTGGTTCCAGCTCGCATCGAGCCCGGCGGTGAAATGAACGAATCACAGAGCGACGAGTGGGAAGTCGGAAAACCTCTCTTCTCTGAACTCATTCAGCGGAATGAAAAAGACTGTTCACAACAGACGTGTGAGTGATATGGGAGAAGTCACTGGTCGGACCTTTATTGACTAAATGTGATACGTCTTTTTTCTTTTCTTTTTCTGATTGACAGGAAAGATAAGGTTTTAAAGAGTGACACAAAAACCCTACAAATGGATCTGTGTAACATGACATCACAAAGGCCGTGTTCCTATTTGTAGCCAACGTTGCTAATAGTCAAAATATTTTGAATATTTTATGTTTTACAACCACAAAACCACCAGTTCAAGAAACATTTGACAAGAGTGACAACGTGTTACTGCGAGATCTTATACGACAAAGTGACTTCACATCATTGTTGTTGTTTTTAACTGTATAATAATATTGCATTGAGTTAACCTTTCACCATATTAACAGAACACAGCATGAATGAGATGTTGCCATGGCACGAAGGCCCCTTTACCGCCCCCCACGAACATCTGGCTTTTGTCTTCAGCGGGAAAGGTTACAGGATTCATCCCGGGGACAAAGGACACAGCAGTAGTCACAGGTAGTTATCGGCTCCAGCTGCGATCGGCAGTGATGGAAACATGACACCTGGGCGGACCTGAAACATTGACTGATGCCATGTGACGCACGTTGAAGTGCATCCAAAAAACACGTGACATACCAGAAGAAGGAAAAACATCATGGCAAACTCATGTACAGGTGACGGGAAATGATATCTTCTCTATTTATTTCTCTACGTGTTAAAATATCCTGCTTACACATTATTTTGGGTGGGAAAAGGGGATTAGTATACAAGTACTCATTATCAGACACATTGTTTTCACTCTGTCATCTTAATTTCATAATCTGTTTTTTAAACTGTGCTCTCACACTGCATCACATACTTTGTCTGAGACTATGGCAGCTGGTGATGCAAGACAAATCTCCATGATATCAGAACATTAAGCAGTACTATCTTAAAAACACATTATCAATGTAAATAATCTCTTCACCTCGGTATCAGCTAAATTCAATGGAACCACAATTACCATAAGAATAATCAAGCTCAATCTAAGGAGATGGACCGATTTTGCTTAATCAATTGCGCGTGCCTGCTCTTCACACTGCAAAGTGGGTTTAGGGGTCGGAGAGGAGGACGGGTAGTCAGCGTAAAGAGGGAGCTCTGTACTTTACACTTGTAAATGAGGCGTGTTCTGCTCCTCACACATTCCGGCGGCGAGAAGATGCCAAGAGCCAGCATCCATCCATCTGCTGAGTTCAACCCCGCTGTCTTACAGGCAAATTACACAACCACAGATACATCTCTGCTCACACTGTCAAATCCTGTTATATGCATTGGCTAAACTGAGCTCTGACGCAATAGGCTGCAAGTATGTTTCTCTTTGAATGTCAGGAACATGAATGCATTAGAAACATGCTGGGGACAAGCGTGTGCTAGAAAGTTGAATGCAGAGAAATACAGTTGAGCCACAGATATATCAACATGTCCTTAATACTAATAATAATAATAATTATACTTATTATTATTTTGTAAAGTGGTGTTTGGTGGGGTCTAATTGCAGTTCAGTGTCCCGCTGACAGTACCACACACCAATCAGATAATCTCTAGATGTCGTCACTGGGCATCTAAATGGAAAGATGACACGGCTCTGGAGCAGAAGAGAGGATTTCATACACGCTTGACAGCCAAGGGAAACAAAGAGACAAGCGCGTTTCAGAAATTTTATATTTTCACTGGACTTGCTGGAGACCATGTGGGTACGTAATGGCAGACTCTGCAGGGAAAATATCAAAGCAGCTGGATACCAGAGACAAATATTCACTCCCACACTGAACCAATGGATGTGTATTGTAAATAGCATAGAATGGAATATATGACATTCATTGCAGTAGGAAAAAGGAGAGAGTACTAGACGAGATGGGATTGACTATATACCTGACTAATGATGTGTCTGACAATAGTAAATAAAACTGTGGAACAGCTAACTATGAGGAAAGGAATCCATGCATATTTATTATTTATGCATTTCTTTCTCATATCTCAAAAGCCACTCATCCAACCTACTTCATACTTGGTGGGTGTTTTTTTGGGGACCACATGAAGTGATTTGTTGAATTCGGTGCAATTTGGAAACCTTCGACATGACTAAACCTCAAAAAAGAAAACATACAAAGGAGGCTAGGAGTTTGCAGGCCTCTGCAGATTGAGCATGATAGATAGGTAGAGCTAACGGAATAATTCCGCCAACGACTTTCTCTCGTTCTCTCCTCTTTTTTGGAGACTTTTATTCTCTGATCACATGTAAAACACAAGCTTGCATGCGATTGCAATCACAGCGGGAGTCCTTTCCAACAACACCGGTAGAAACCCCAAACAACTCTCTCTCCACCCAAGCCAAGCACGGCCCTCCAAGCACACACTTTTTCGTGACGTCATCCTGATCTCGGATTGGCGCTCGTCTGCCGACCCCTTGTCACACGGGCCCTCCAGCCGCCTCGTTCCCCTCTCTCATTGGAACAACATGATATCAAGTGTGTGTGTGTGTGTGTGTGTGTGTGCGTGTGTGTTGCATTTGTGTGAGGCGCAGTACCTAAACTTTGAGGAGCAGACATAATATCTCTTATCAGACACATATTCCATCTGCTATGTGATGTTTTCTCTGAATTTGCCGTAGCTTGCAACACACACGTACCTTCAATAATTAAGAGTTATGTTAACACTAGGGACGCACATTCGACCACGAGCGACCTTCGCTTGCATCACCATCCAATTGGGAGGGAATGGGCTTGAATGGGAGGTTCCACCCATCATCACGGACAGCGACAGTTAACGTATGTATGTACGTGTCCATACCAATTAATGTACAAGTCATTTTCCATCAACGGCCCCCATGTGGCCAATGTTTCTGCCCCTCCCGGCACTCCAGTAACTTGTAACAGATGTGAGCCTCTATTCAATTTTCTCCCTCTTGCGACCCTTGTGGCCCTCGTGATGGTTTCCTTTTGTCTCAATAAATCTTCGGCGGACGGTTGACGCAGTGGTAATTGAGACATATATTTATCCTGAAGGCTCGGAGCCCTCTGGGGGAGGGGGGGGGGTCGGCAGAGATCGATAAAGAAGGGGACTATTATATAAGAAAAGAATGTGTGAATGGTCGACATGAGGACATGGCTATACTACATTTAATTGTTACTTATGGGATGTCCTATGAAAAGTCTGTAGTAATACAGTACACAGTTACAGTGTACGATATGCCAGTCATGGAATTGTTGATAGGATTGTCCTTAATTTCTAGGTTAGATTATACATATGCAGGTTAATACAGATGTTGAACCATAAATGATTTTTGTGGCATTGATGTGGGGAGATATTAATGATCGAAATGTACTTGAGGTGTAAGAGCAACAGGAGATCAGGGTTGAAGAAGAACACATTTGTAGACTATGTGGACTACACAGTGTACACCATAAGAGGACTTTAAGACTAAGCTCAGAGAAGTATCAGAGAGTCTGAGAGTGAGGCGTACCATCACGGGAAAACCCTCGAGCAGATTCAGATGCTGTGAATAATGTAGGAGACTGCTTTGTAAATAATACATTTCCTGGCAATAAATATTACCAGCCGTAAGCAGTAGAAAGGTTTTGCGAGGTGGACATCGTGGACAGGATGGAATTAAGTTATGACTAGTCATGACTTTCCATCTCTTCTCTCGTGGCACCGGCTTACAGCCGCTAAAGACTCGGCTTGTTAAGGCCCCGAGGAAAGCAGACAGACCTCTCCGCTGAGGTCTTTGATCATCTGCGCTCCATGTGACGACGTTAATGAAGGTAATGCCCCTGTGAACGACAAAGGGTCAAAAAACACAAACGCGTGGCCTCCTCAGGTGCAAACACACAACATGAGTTTTGGACAGTCAGTCCATTTAAATTCACTTTTCATTTGCTGCAAGCACTGTGACACAATATCCTTTGCTGATCAAATCAAAAGAATGGCACATTTGAGATTGCTTGGAGGCAGTTTAAGGAGAGCAAGGCATGATGGGGAACTGCCTGAAGCCACTGAGGAGGCTATCAATAGCCAATTACAGTTAATGTGCTTAATCAAGGAGAAACTACTCCCATTAACCCCTGCAGTGGTGCAGGCTAGAGGTTCACGGTCCTCATTTGCGGCATTTAAATGCCTGATCGCATATAATTCATTGCCTTTACTGAAGAGGACTGAGGAACAGATGAGAGCGAAGGCTAGAGAGATGTGGAAATGAGAGAGAATTAATCCTAAGCACAATTACGTGGAGGTTTAACATTCAATTGTAGCCCCATTCAGACCTGAACATTATTCAGCACATATTCAGTTTGCCAATAGGTCCCAGTCTGGAATCAAGAATACGCCAATACGTCTCTCTTTATGAAATTGTCGAAACTTGTGCATTTTTAATTTGACCAGAGCCTAATCAAAGCCTCGTCCAACCCAAGAGCCCCATGACATGACTGCCACGTGGAACAGGATCGCAGCATTAAACAACAGTCGCTTTCTTCTTAGAATTTAAAGACATTTTAAGCATTTTTTTCCTTTTCCCCCCAGACTACAGCAGGCCCACGTTGTGGTGAACAAAAGGAGCAGCAGAAAGCATCCTGTGTCGTGGGATGTGCACATCTGACTCGACGGTGGGTGATTAGAACCGTCCACAACGTCGCCGCTACTGATGTACTTTTCGTTCCGTGATATTGGTGACGAGAGGTCTCTGCACGGAGCCCAGCCTGAGGACATTTAAAGACGACACCCACTAGCCACAGCCTGTTCGCTGCCGTCCGACAAGAGGTACAGAAATACCACTGTGCCACCAGACTTTCAGAGCAGGCTGGGAGACTCCATAATTACTCCTCCCCCCTCTCCGGATAATATGATTTCTTTTTTGTGCTTTTTTTTTACACCCTTGTAACCTTGTAATAGTCCTCATATATCCTTGCCTTCTGCAGCCCTGATGAGACTCTGAAGTGGAGAGAAATAACCATATCTCCACACCCTGAATTAGGCTGTGAAACGATGATCAATGAACAATCGGTCCCATGTTGGGGGTTTTTATACATAAATTGACAAATGAGTTTCTCCATTCATCTAAATATGAATCCACACTGTGATAGAAATAACGACGCTCCTTTCTCGGAAGCCCAGCATGTCATTATAACATAGTTAGATGCATTCATTTTGATTAACAGATAATTTATTACACTTCTGGGCACACAAAAGCGTAAATGTGTGTGTGCGAGACAAAGCATGTGTGTTTTAAGCAACAACGCGGTGATGTGTTGTCCACACTCCTCAGAGTTGCGGGGGCCCGCAGCAGGAAGAGCTGTAGCGAAGCGAATTGCAGAGGTAGCCGAGCTGACTTCCATGTAATTAAAGCTACATGGAACATGAGGGGGGGGGGGGCACCAACATGTCACACACTGTACAAATGAGCCTTCGCTTCTCAGGAGGCCTGATGTGTGTGATGCTGATGCCGCTTCTCCATATTCTCTTTCAATCGCTCGAATGGTTGAGGTTCAAAATCTGACTCAGCCTCCTACTGTGCACCACGGTATATTCTACGTCCTGTGTGTCTATTTGTCCACGACCAGCCTCCACTCAACCCCGTAAGAGAGGTGATGTATCCACGAGACGGAATCAGTGTGTCCAGGAGCGAGGCGATACTATCAATTACACTTCAGATAATGGATTACTGTGTGTTTCCCGCTAGATTTACAGCTTTACAAAGCCGACACCGACATGGTGTTTATTTCTTTAAATGACAAACAACAAATTGTGCAGTTTTTGTCACTGCAGTTTATTTTTAGGGGCTTTTGGAAGAACATTTTCAGAGCCTCTTGATATATAGAATTTATATATTCAGTTTTATTTTGTATAGCCCATATATACATTTACCCATTTATCGAAAACCACAGGCAGGCTGGAAGACGGTCTCCTAGCAGCCTGTTGAGGACGTTTATCTTGACCTGCAAATACGTGGACTGTTAGGCCATGAAAGTCAAAGCTGATAGCTTGAAGCAGCAAATCCCATTGTGAACATGATTTATTAGCCTGTTCATGGTTGAGAAGTCCCTCTCGGGACGGTCAGGGCAATGGCAGCCAGCGGGCTCATAGTTGGGTACAAGACACCAAACTCCTCATATTTTCTGGACAGTGTCTGTGTCTTATTTTGAAAAGGTTCAACATGCTATTAGTAACACATTATATTGTTCATGATAATGTCATGTGAACATTTCACATTTTGACCAGAGACCGCTTACTGTAGCCTACCGTATTTGATCTATTCATTCATGTAATGTATTTTGTATGGTGCTACTCCTGGTGCAACTTCTGATTCTATTCCTGGTGCTACTCCTTGTGCACTCAAAGAAATGGCTCATTGGATGAACTCAATTAAAGTGTTGGCAGGTTTTCCATCCAATAATTATATGCAACTCCAACTCTAATTTAGCACATCAGTGCAATACAATGTAATTGAGTTAGTCCAACTCATTTTTATCAAACACATCTAAAATAAAATAACGATATTCATTAAATTGAATTAATTTGAGTTAGTCCAACTCATTTGTATCAAACATCTAAAATAAAATAACAATATTCATTCAATTAAATTAATTTGTGTTTGTCCAATGGCAAACACAACTCAAAATATAAATTGGAAATTAAATATTTTATTCTACTGCTTTGGGGTCATTGGGGTCTTTGGAGCAGACTCCAGCTGACATTGGGCGAGGGGGGGGGGGTCACCTGGACAGGCCGACAGTCCATCCAGAGTCACATAGACAACCATTCACTTTCAGATTCACACCTATGGGCAATATAGAGATGGATTAACCTGACTGAATGTCTTTGGACTGGGAGGAAGCTGGGGAACCCACACTGAGAACAAACTCCACACAATAGGACCGCCCTGACCGGGAATCAAACCCACAACCCTCTTGCTGTGAGGCGACAGTGCTACCCACGACACCAGCCCTGAAAGCGTGTTCACCTTGTGAAAACAACCAATTTTCAGCTGGCCCATGCGCTAAGGGTAGTCCCCAACTAAACACATTAATTTTGAGTTGATATGCACACCATCTAACCTAAATGAATCTAATAAATGAAAGAATTCCTATATTTTGTCTTACACCAATTAAATATAAATATCTTCATTTTGTAATTGATTTATTTCAATGTATTAAACAATATTTAATTGAGTCACCTCTAAGAAGACTTGAATCGTTTTTTGGGAGTGCAACCTAAATAAATCTAATGAATTAAAGTATTCCTACATTTTGTGTTACACACATTCAATATAAATATCTTCGTTTTGTAATTGATTTATTTCAATGTATCAAACAATATTTAATTGAGTCACCTCTAAGAAGACTTGAATCGTTTTTGTGATGCAACCTAAATACATCTAATATATCTTCGTTTTGTAATTGATTTATTTCAATGTTTTAAATAATATTTAATTGAGTTACCTCTAAGAAGGGCTTGAATCGTTTTTTTGAGTGTGTATGTATGAATTTACACGATATAAACATACGGAGAAAGTAGCTTTTGAGTGTGGTGTGAGAGTGACGGTCAAGATGTGTTGAAGGACAACATCATCACTGCTGATTCAACTGAGCAAACCCATCACAGGTTTGTGCTGAGCCATGCGTATGACAAAGCTCTAAAGCGGTGTAACTGTGGTCGAAGTTGAGCAGAAATGGTTCAGTCCGCTCTTAAGGAAACTCATGACAACACTGTGAGATGCTGTGTTGATTTTTTTAACTACTAAATTCTGAATCAAAATGTCAATGAAGACATCTAAAACTACTGTATACCCACTGTGATTTAGACCAAAGGTGACACTGGTCATCATGAAAACCCCGTCCTGTCGCACAGGGAGAGTGAAAACATCAGAGGAGAGAACTCTGGCCTGGGATCAAAATGATGCCTTCTTCCCCCCTAAACATAATGGCACTGTGACGCTTGGCGCAATAGAGACGAATGGAGTCATTTTCTCTTTAAGAGCCCTCTATAACTCACGAGCAAACCTCTGAGCTGGGTTTTGAGGACGAGCGCAGTAGAGGGACGGTGCTCAGAGTCGATTGGGCTGTATGAAGGAGGGTGATTATGTATATGGAGGGGAAGGGACGGCGTGTGTAGGCGGATGGGTGTTGATTATCCGTCTGTAATGTCACGTCTCTCTTCCACCCTCATTGCTATTCAAGGCCATGGCCGGCAAAGGTAATACGATTTTCTTTTATTTCCCTCCTCACTGCTCTACCTCTCCAGCAGGTATGTGTGAATGGCCTTATCGTGTGTTTGTATGCTCCCAGGCGGCCTCAATCCTCTGGAGTCTGGAGTCCAGACACCCGGCAGCAGAGAGGTACTCTTCTTAAATCACATGCATGGCGCTTTAATGTTCGGTTCAGCGCGACCAATGAGTGGGGAAGAAAGATGGTAATGGGACACATTAGATCAGAAATATAACTGGGGACGAAAGTAGGCTTATTCAAATCCTGTCATGTCTTTCACTCGCCTGATGAAGTTCTTATATGTCAATGTGCTGTGCTGTCAAGAGGTGGACAAATGATGTCTGAATGGCTGCAGGAAGTGAATGGATGGTGTGAAGGTAAATAATTAGAAATAAATGAATAAATCACAGCAATCATGTGTGAAGTGCAAGAGGAGCGAAAGACAAATCTTTCATCTCAGAAAGACGCAGCAGCTGAAGTCTAAACAACAAAAGAGAAAAGAGATTAACTATACGAGCCTCGCATTGAGACAAATCATTGGCAGTTGTAATTTATGAGATAAATGAGACATAATTCTAAAGACACCCCTAATTGTACTAATTTATCACACAAATCCACAATTTAGACACCAACTTTAGAACAAAGATTATATATTTTTTCTGGTGTACACTGCAACATCTAATTATACATCACTTATTGTTTTCATTACTATGATTATTATGATTATTATTAGTAGTAGTCGGGCTAAATAAAGCCTCATCTTACTTTAAGCTTTTCTTAATTTGGTGTCAATCTGGTTTTAAATGCCACTTTTGTCTAAAACTAGACTTAATCATTTTTTTAATAATACATAATGAAAATAAAACGTGAAATAAATACAAATAAATACAGAGGTGGAAAATGTTCTGAAGGTGCTGAGATATAAAAAAATATCATACACAGTGAATTCAATATATTATAAGAGCTTGACGGGTCTGACTGGAAATGTCATGGTGATTGTATTTTATAAATGTTTTGGAATCTGGGCATTAAATTATATGACATATTTGAGTTGATTTAATAGCAGCCATGGCACAGAGACAGTGGGTACATCCCAAGTTGTTGATTAGTCGTTTCCTCGTTCCTCACTTGACCCGGAAGTTGTTCTTCTTCACCATATTGACGGCCGTCCCAAAACTCTTATTTTGCTGAGAGGGAGCAGGAGCGAGGAGCGAGGAAGGAGCGAAGAGGAGCCGTGATCGAGGAGGAACGAGCGCAGGCTTCCAGGAAGTGTTTTATCACTCGACACCCCCCCTCATAGTTCTCAGTTATGTGATTGGACGCTGCAGCTCAAGTTGTGTATTAAAATTGTCTGATTCATCATCCGGTACAAATATCATTGTCGGTCTGAATAACAACTTTTTTCTGTGATTTCCCTCAATAACTTTTGTTATATATATCATTAAAATCAGAGGGGAAACACTTTTGACCTCATTTATCAACTTTCCACTCCTGATTTGAATAAAAAGTTGAACCTAAAACTTTGAGCCTAAATAAAATGATTCCTGTGCTTGAAGAGCAGCCATGATCATAGTGTGGATTATTTTATAATGAGGTCTAAATTATTAATTAATAATTAATTAATTAATTATAATTTCTAAACATACAGACGGATCCAGCTGTGATCAGCGGTCGGTGTCATCAGAAACCAATGTCGCTTTACGTGACACCTTCCAGGAGAAGACGTCTCATTTCTCATATTTAAGTGAGGGAGACAGGGATGCAATTAAACGACTTGGGGATGCAACCGATGACTTTCTCTCTACTCTCTGGAGGCGCCAACATAAATATTAGCTTACTCTCATCTCTCTCTTGAGAAATCACTTCGACCCCATGAATTATTCATCATATATGGGTTGTTTCAAAGTCATTATGAATCCAGAATTGTGCCCGGGCACTAAGAACAGAAAAAAAGGAAGATTACTGGATCTTATTTAGGAAGAAAGTCTACATTCTAAAGCATGAATGATGCAGAGACTTCCCATTCATCCAGCCATGCGTCTAAGATGTCATGTGGTGGGATCAAGAAAACCTCAACGTTTAAATCCAGATCCCTTCCCTCAAAGATTCTTCTCTCTATATATTCAAATGTTGAAGGAGTAACGGGTTATATATAATCCGTCCCTGGATAGATGGATAAAAACTGCAGAGTTGTAAGAACAAAGAACAGCTGGAAGACCTACTCAACTACTTTCAGGATACATCACTTTAAAAAAAAAACTTTCTTGACAGCTGGCTTAAAGTTTTTGCCGTTGTCATGTAAAACTAAGCATTTTCAAAAAGCACCAAAGTCCCGCGAGTGGTCTTGTGATAACAACGGGACAGTTTGACAGCGATTCGAGAAAGATAAGTCAACTTTCTGAGGAGCCCGTCGCCATTCAGCTTATTTAAATGTGCCGAGGGATACGAGGTGTTTTACCAGACAAAACAAACGAGTTTTACTCTCCCAGCGGATTGAGTCATGGTGAGCCCAGAGGAGGACTACCTGCTCATCACGCCCACACCTGTATTTATACTTCTTCCTCCTGCCACCTGCTCTTCCAACAATTGGTCTCTTTCTACCTCATTATCTTTAAAAATTGCTTTTCTGGAGAAAGATTCAATGACATTTCTGCAGGAGGAATTATTCTAATTACACATCCAGAAACCCTGGGACACGTCTGAAAAACGTCAAAGCTGGGCTTCAGTATCTTCCAACATAATTGTTTCTTACACTTGAAATTGCTTTACACCGACCTCCTTGGTCGACTGCGTATTCAACGAACAACAGAAACGAGCAGACACAGACATTTAAAAAAAGAAAACGGCCACTTCATATCTAATTTTAGTCAAAAAAATCCCGACTAGGATTTAGAATAATGTTAAACGGTGACGATGAACTTCAGGGAAAAGAATGCAATGTCAAGTTTAGTTTTTGTTGTGCTTTGCATTTAATATGTTCGACAGCTAATGATAATAAATGGGGAAAAACACGTTGGCGCCAATATTATTTCTACCATTAACTTTAATTTACTGGTTTTTGGGAGCATTTCTGTAAGGTTGGACATACATAATGCACTTTAAACTTCATGTGTACATTATGAGCATCAATTCACATTTAAGAAGGACCTTGTTTTCAAGAGATATGTTAAAACTGCATACAATACATCTACATTAAGTAACTACTCAAAAGATGCATTCATTATCACCTTGTTCCTGATTGATTACTACTTGATTTCCCTCGGGATTAATAAAGTATCCATCTATCTATCTATCTACTTAATTTTGGTGTAACAGTGTTACCACATTCCTAGATGATATTCCCAACTCTGCACAGCTAGTGACAAATGAAGATTAACAACCATAAGGTTCCTCTGGGCTTATTTTTTAGAATAAAAGAAAATAATGTAGCTGGTGCAGAGCAGTGTTCTATAGCGTAGTGCAAGGCATTGGGAAAGTGTCTCGTATTGATTTTGAAACAATTTGCTCTAGACAGCCTCCTTAGGGACACAATCCCTGCCATATAAATGAGATTCAACTTTAAAGAGAAGCTGAAGAATTTGATAAGACATTGGATTTTACTAAACGAGAGAGAGGGAGAGGGGGAGAGAGAGAGAACTGCAGGATAAAACGTCTCCAATTGTCTTTGTTGAATATATATATACATATATATATATATATATATATATATATATATATATATATATATATATATATATATACATATACATACAGCATTAGAAAAAATCATTCAAAGGAAATTCTAAATCTATAGAATATATGACAAAGTGAAATGAAAGAAAACAACTAATCTTTATCTTTTTGTCGAGTGTGTTTAGGAGTCAGAGCAGAGGAACATAAATTGTTTGCAGTTGTTCAATTACAAGCTCACAATTATCCGGACGGGCTAATTAGATACATTGTACCGTGTGAGTCGATACGAGTGGGTAGGAAGGTGAGTGTGTGACAGCGGGTGAATCATCATCCCATCGCTCCAGATGGCGAGGAGGTGACACGGCGCCTGACAGGACTGAACCGGAGCCCCACACACGGTTCACGAGGGGTTCGCTCTGATGGAGTCCAACTGTCAGCCTCGACATGGGGGGAAATAAATATTTAATCACAAGAATCTTGCAGGGTGCCAGATGAAGGAAATCGAAATCTGTGAAACACTGTCAAATGCCTTGATAATTGTGTATTTCCATAATGGTTACACAAAACCTCCTCCAGCTAAAAACAAGTCAAACACGTCCAGCGTTGCAACGTTGTTGCATGACATTCATGATTGGTGTTTTTACAGGAAAGCTCTGGTAATCAAAGCGGAATCAGACACAATAAATTATTGACGGTACAGTACTGCCTCGGGTACCTTATTGCTTTTATAATACGGTTGTGCGACATTATAAATAGTAAGTAAATAGTAAGCTGCCTTTCAGCTCAAAATAGTTGTAGCCCCCAAGAGTTGTGTATCGCGTTTCAGTAGCTGGGAGTAAATAGTCCCGCAACGGACAAACAGCCACGAATTATGAATCTGTGAATATCTTTTTAACTTTACCGAACTTTGTTTCGTCTTTGTCCCTGACGTCTACAGGTTTTTATAAGGGCAACAGACTTAACTGCTGACCTCCTAGTGGTCTCTCTCGACATTGTGCACAGTGCCATACAAATCCTGCAGCATTTATATCTTCTCAGGTTCTGGTCTTCAGGTCTAGTTACTGGTTTCTTTTCGCACCAGTTGATGAAGCAGTTCACTGCCCACTTTGTTTGATGCACAACATTTCATAGGTCTCACTTTCTTTCTTACCTCTGGTAGCATGACGTCCACCTGAAGTATCCTCTTGGCTAACAACTCATCTAAAGTCATTCCCCCAAATTATCAAAGTTCACACAAATCATGTTACAGGTTTCTGTCAAGCTTCACTGACACATCTACCATTATTGTTATTTTGAGTGAGCACTGATATGGAGCGCTCAGATAAAAGCAAACAGATGTCGGACATTATGGCTGAACAAAGTACACCTTGTGACTCACTCTTAACCAATCAGAATGCTTGATTTCATCTACCCGTATTATAAGTGTCAATTTGGCCTTCTTTGGTGAATGCAAATAGTTGTGAAACTGAACTGAAAATAAACGAGCAATTACTGCATGCTTTGAATCTTCTCATAACTCCACAGTTATGGCCGACAGTCTTTCCTCAAAATGAGTTTAGTGGGAATTTTAATTCTTTGAAAAAGGCAGAGCATTAAAATGAGATTTTCTCAATGAATGTTCTGAAACAAAGCTCAAGGAAGCTTTAGGGAGGATGTGAGCATAATTGTAGGGTTGCGGTTAAATACTACAGCAAAGCCAGAGACTCCTTTCATTCGACGGACCCGGTTCTGTTGTGAAGCGCTGAAAGTGAACATAGCAGCCAGGCTTTTGACGAATATAGAGGCTGCTAATGATGCCAAAAAGAAATATTAAAGAAATTACATAAATGGTGTTGAAAAAGAATATAATCGTCAAACGACAATATATACATGTTACATCCTTTTCACACATGTGATCAAGAGCGCTCTGTCCACCTGAGGATTAATGTAGAAGTCTAATGTCGACTCCGTTCTCTCCTGTGCATGTTTAAAAAGTTAAAATAGCTGCCTGTCGTGAATACAAGCTGCTAGCCTTTACCACATGGTAGATGTGCCATAAAACAATGAACTAAAAAGGGCACAAATATTGGACAAAATTGCATTCCCTCCAAGTAAACCAGTAGACAGCAGTAGATCCTATCAAATCAAAATATATACAATTAAAGCGCTAGTCCATAAAAATGATTAAAAAACAACATTCAACAGCAGTCTGCTCTTCATCTCAGTAAGAAGGACCTGAGGTTGCCTCCTTCCTGCCTGTGGATTTGCAGAGAAGCCTATTTATCTTTACGTTGTGCATTTTGTGATTACAAGAGAGAGAGAAATATATATATATATATATATATATATATATATATATATATATATATATATATATATATATATATATATATATATATTCCTGCCATGGATCAAGTTCCAAAAAGTTTTTGTTACAGTTCAGTTACTAAAAAATGTTAAATGTTACTCTATATGCCCACTGTGTTTTGTGCTTGATTTTCATGAATAAGCCTCCCCCACCTTGGATTTCTTTTCACAATTTTCACCCGGCTCATATGGTCATTATATTTCATGTAAACAGTTTATGATATGTATAAGTAATGGTATATGGTAAGACGACTGTATATTACGTTACCTCATGACATTTAATGCACATCCTAGAGACACAAAGGAAAAGGATGATTGATCAAGAGGACGGTGCAGTTCCTGCGTGTTGATGTAATGAACCAGCAGCATGAGCTGTCCTGGTTGGTGGTTTATTCAATGTTTGCTGAACTATGGAGAACATAGTGTTATTGTGTCTTCATGTATTCTTGCATTTATGACATCATTTACATTTTTCCATCGTGGCACAAAAGGTACACACTGCATATAACTTCCCTCTAAAAACACTCCACTGAGGCCCTTTATTCAAGCAAAACGTCTCCCCCCCCTCCATACCCCAGTATAAGTGTCAAACATCAGTGTAACATGACGAGAAAGAAGGCCTTTGATCCTCATGGACTAAAACCGGAACATGATGTTTTTTACAGAGGGCTGCAGATATCTAAATAATCTCTTTGAATAAGTGCCCCTGTAGATGAAATTTATTTTTGTCAAGGTTGTTTTTTGGGGATTTGGAAAACAACCACAAGCCTGTCATACTTCTGCATCTACTCAAACATCTTGTTTAATACAACATGCCAGGGCTGTTGTTCTTCAATCCGCTCTCAGTTCCTATCTTTTTCCTAACTCTTTCGATCACTTTAATAAGGACATTTTTTCTTCTAATGTTCTTTAACAAGACTCAATTTGCTCTGAAACTCGGTCTTGACTGGGTCTCGACGGGCCTTGGACTCAATAATAAACTCAATAATGGGCGCTCATTAAATGAGGCGCCGATTCCAGCTTCTAAGCATTAAATCGTCAGACAGGAACACAGCCAACCTGCAACCACCAGCCTTACTTAGAGGGGTTAGAAAAGTTTTAAAAACATGGTCTGGCCCAACTGAGCCGAGGTCAATGCAGCAGCCAGATGGGGCTGGCAGCGCCTCCGCCAGACTGCACTCAGACCTCCGGGAGACTTGCGTCCTCGTGGTGTAAACCACAAGCCCCCGAGAAAAGGTCCCGGTTCAGGCCGATGATTACATCAGGCGTGACGGGCTTGCCAAGTGTTATAACCAATGCCAAATGTCCTGTTCTTTCCCTCGCACCTGCTCCATTTGTCATCCACCCTGTTCATGCTCCCGAACTCTCCCCGTTGTCACGCGCATTCATCACTCTCTCGCTCACTCAGGGTCTTGTTAGTTTCCCTTCCCCTGCCGACGTTTTACTCTCTTGTTTGTTTCACGTGCCACAGATTCCGTAGCCCCTCCAAAAGGCTCTTTGGAGTCTCAAAACCCTTTTGGATGTCCAAAAGCACATCTGTCAGGGTGACATATTACCATCATCAGTCAAGAAGTCAGAGGACGTCAGATGAGATATTTATAGATATATGAATAGAAAGCTGTTGTTTTACACTGCCTTTCAATAAGGCGCTCCGCAGTGTGAGGAGTGGTAACCGAGTTATGTCTCACTAGTGCAGAGAAGAAGAGACAACTTGACACACTTTCCAAACACAGGACACTTTCTTCTTCTGTTCATCCCATTAATGCAACATGATCAAGAATGTGGAGAATATAAGATACTCTGAAAATGTGTTTGATTAAATGAGCTATTGATATTTATAGACGGGTCTGAATACTAGGTCCACAATTAAGCTTTCTTGACGTTGTGGCAACATGTTTTCGAGCCCCCTGCTGTGTGTGCATCCTCAGTTGTTTTGTGAACATTGAAACCCATCGACACGCCAGTTTTTAAAGTTCCTCCAAGGAACTTTTACTCAGAGTAGTTTGGCGACGCCTGTGGACAAAAGCGATCGTGTTTCCATATCATATCCAGAAGACTTGCAGCAATTCATTTTGCTTTGATACAACTTTATATTTGTTCTGTGAGGCAGCTAGAGTGGGGTCTCCAATTGGCCTCGGCAGCTGGCTGGTTGGCAATCAGTCAGCTGCCGACACTGCTCCCATAAAAGAGCAGCAAAGAGTGGAAAAGTGGGCAGATGCGCGGTCGTGCGGTCTGCTGAGTGAAGTGTTAATTGAATAAAGCATGTTCCCGAATACCTCGTTGTTGGCCCATCCTTTGTGCTTTGGGCCGTCCCCCCAAAGCACCAAGGATTCGCCAACAAAGAGGTATTACCAACCAGCCAGCAGCCGAGGCCAATTAGAGACCCCACCCCTCTAGCTGCCGCCCTGGCTCCGGGTCTCAAGACACAGCTCGCCCTGGACCACTTCACCACTCCTGAGCCGGAGAAGTGATTGTGAAGTTTCGTGGAATGGGACCTATGGGAATAACTACATAGAAATAGCCAATTTTCTTGTTGATGGTCTTGTTTACTTATGCAGGTCATCAGATGGAGGGATCAGATTTAAATAGAAACAGTTCCGTGACCAGTTTAAAGTTCCTAGTCATAACTTTAATTAGAAATCTCTTCTTAGTTTAAAATGTTCCTATCGAGGGTTACAACAATTTTATACCATCACGCACTACTTATTATATATATATATATGTGTGTGTGTGTGGTCCCTTAGGTTTCTTCTACCATGATATCAAAATAGTATCACACATTATTTCCTACTCCAATACTTTACATGAATCATCTCTCCAATGAGACATGCAACATCTGCCTCTTCATCAGCAGGTACATTCATGACTCATGAGCAAAGGTAACCGTACAGGTGTGTTCAAGAGAATAAAGCTTTACCTGCCAGAAGATGGTATCTATTGTGCTGCCCAGGAAGCCTTGTCTCGTCTCCGACGACAGGAGCTTGGGTCCAAGGATCGTCATGAACTCCTCGAAATCCACCTGTCCATCACCTGATCCGTTGAAGAAATGTACAGATTATTGATCGGTGGTAACGTGTCGATATTAGCATTGTTTGAAATGTTGGTCAAATGTGTTTGCTGGTTGTAAATGACACTTTGATTGTTGTTGAGAACCAACGCATCCTGAACACACTAACCCAATAGCAAACATATTAAAACATATCCATCAGATACTCTGATAAGCAGTTCTAACTGCAGAGCAATAACCAGGATGCATGATGGCAAAATCTGCCTTATATTTGTTGTGTGTTGGTCTGTGGTGTTAGTGTTGCTTTCTTATCTTGCCGTTCAAGATAAAGATAAATGCCGACAGCATGAACACAACCTCGCTGGACCGTCATTGGTTTGGAGTGATAATCGAGGCAAAGAGCCTTTAGCTCAATATGTGTTGAGGGGAAATAGAGCGGCATATAGCATGGACACAATAAAGATCTTTGGGATTGCAAAATGACGTTTTTGACTAAAAGGGAAATAAGGACGTCGCAATACGCTTCAATGCAGCATTTACTGACGAGTCGAAGGATGAAATAATGAGCTCCGATCGGCTCCATCACACTGGATTTGAAGCAAATCAGAGTCTGCAGCTCGTGTATTGTTCACCACACGGAGCGCCTGCTGCGCGTCATTGACTCCAACAGTCCTGACTCGGGAGCATGCTGACAGCATCACACCGTGAATCTTTTGTTCTTTGTTTTCAGAAGACCGGTGAGGTTTCTTTCGCTCCCCTGCAGAGTCTGTACACTTGGATGAACCAAACCTACACTAAAGGCTCGTGGTGAGGCATCTTCAGAAATGACTTGAGAATCCCGATCAATAGGTTATAAAAATAGCGAGGCCAGAAACTCACTGCCTGAATTCAAAGCTGTGACGAATACAACTTTAACGTGAGCTGAGGGCCGATGACGTTGGGACAGAAGGATGGATGGATGGACAGTAGAGATATGGATGGACTGGGTGAACAGGTTCACGGTTAGACAGGATGGAGTACAAGAAGCTGTGTGTGTACTGGGACCTGGCTACAAAACACAAGTATACAGTTTAAGGCTACACCAAGCGACAACTTTTATATTAACGCCAAAACTAATGACTAAATCTTACATGAAAGGATGTTTTAAAGCACATTTTTGTATATGTTTAATCCTCACCGCTCTCATGAACTTGGGTTCCAGCAGCAGAAAGCTGATTTCAAGAGAAACTGTGGGTTACTGGACCTGACCAGCATCAAATAGCAGAAACAACAAGAGTGGGATGGTTTTCCCAAGAGTTTGTGGCTTAAAACCAGAGATAAAAAAACAGCGTGGCCAGAAACTCTAAGGGTCTGTGCTATGTGTACTCTGTCTCCTCGGTGTCTTCTCTGTCTCTCCTGTCTCCTTAATTGTTTAATTCCCAGCACCTGCCCTCAGCCTCTCTTGTCTCGTTACTGTCTGATGACGTACACCTGTGTTCCCCCCCCCCTATATATTGTGTCAGTCTTTCCCTTATCTCCTGTCGGATTGTTGTCTTTGGTCGTGTCTCTTTCCCGTCTTCCTGTCATCTGTGTGTGACCCTGATCCTGCCTGTTTCGACCCTGCCTGCCTGCCTTGACCCCCGAGTTTCTCCCTGCCCGTTCAAACCTGTAAAATGATGTATTACCCAATACATATGACAGGCTCCAGATCCGTGGAAGGAGATAAATGGGTAGATATAATAAATTCATCGTATTAAATGACTTAAATAACTGTTCTTGGCATTCATAGTATGTTCAAGTTCTTGGTGATCTAAAAACTTGCACCTAAATAATAATGAATGACAGTTCTATATTCTATATTTTTTTTATTTATTCTATATTTATATCAGCATCTTGTGGCTTTCAAGCTGGGGCATTTGTGAACCTCTAAGGATTGTTAGTGTGCATCAATGTCCCCACGGTGGGAAAAACATTGACACCTGAATAAAAACAGCGTTTGTTTGGCTGAAACCAGAAACCGTCCGATCAAACGGGTCCGACCAGAGGACATTACTCAACTGGTGTGTTGTTTGGTTGAGAGCCAGTATCCTCCGCCAAACCAAAACAGTCCTGTCAGGACTGAGACAAGAACAGAGACGAGGTCCGAGCGGCGCTCGCTGTGTGTGTGTGTTTGAAAGAGAGAGAGAGAGAAATAAAATATATATATATATATATATATATATATATATATATATATATTCCTGCCAACCTAATGGAGGGAGTACACAGAATGTGGAACTATTGCACACAATATTTATGTCAGTTATTAATAATTTAATTGGAACGCTCTGACCCTTTTCGACTCTCCCACCCCTAACTGTGATATTTTCCGATCTATTACCCGATCGTTGTGGTTCACTACCTCCCACATAGTAATTGTGAATTGACACTATTGCATTTACACTCGTAAACTTGTGGTTGAGCCCTTCCCGTTGCAATGCGATCACCCGAAACAACAAGGTGTAAAGGGGGGGGGAGCGGCTGCATGCCGGCTCTCATTTTGATGCATCAGCCATTTCGCGACACCTCAAGTTGCTGAGTCACTTTCTGTGGATGTTTTAGTCCAAGCCACCTGTTTTTGAGGAGTATCTTCCTCTGTTGAGTCAATCCTGTTTCAGCTCGAAAAGGAACGATGACTAATTAAAGAAAGATGCGAAATCCTGCTTTAGCAACAGACTAACACGTCTAATAAAAGAGAAAATGGGATGTAACTAAATGCTGGTCTCTGTTGGAATTTAGTTAAAACATAGTGAGACAGATCCAAACTTCTAAAATCAAAGTTAGAGAGAGGCCTTACGCTAGAAGGAAAGCATGCGTAATCTGTAGTGACCAAACAAAATGCTGGTGCAATGCTGCGGCCTGGAACAAAGACGAGGGGTCACACCTCCATATGAAGGGAATGCAGAGGACAACGGCGATCACACGGATGGCTTGACTGCAGAGACGAGCGGAGCAGATAACCTATCGGCATCTTCTAGAGATCATAGATCTGGTCTCAGAATCGATGGATCTAATCCTCACGGCTGCCCACTTGGCCAGGATACAATCACTATGCTGCCCATTCCCTTCCATCTGCTTCTGCCCTCTCCTCCGAGTGGCTTTGATCACTGGCTCGTTGTTTGTGTGTCGAAGCGCTTGCATATGATAAGATTATTTGACAAAATGCTCTGTACATACAGTAACTGTATATTGTTGCTGCTCTCACATCTTCAAATCGGGGTGTGATGGAACTGGTTGCGGCCCCCTAAGTAGACTACATGAGTAGATAATTAACTAATTAATTCACGAGGGCTCCATCTAACCATTATCTTCATTAACCATATCATGGTTTGGTTAAAAATAATAATTTTTTTATGTTATTTAAGTTACGGACAAAAATTAAAATAACTCATTGCCTATTTCATCTGTATTAGTCAAACCAGAATTTACTAAATTAACATATTGCTGTATTGAAGAAGACTAGAAACTAGACTAGTAAACTCATATTTACAATGTTTACTGATGGAATAAATCAAGAGAGAAGTGGAGTCATTTTGTCATAGACTTCTATACAACCTGACTTTACTGCTGGTCAGTAGACAGATTGGACCTTTAAGACGGCTTCACTCGGCAGAACTGGAGGTTGCCACCTGGTTGTATCTCAACAATTGACTTTTAAATCTGAGTTTTTGCATGCTTCTCTGGACAGGAAGTCAGTACGTGGGCCTCTCGCTTCATCTTTTTGTTTAAGTCGAAATGCCCTTGCAAGGCAGGCAGTCAATCCTGATATTCAATAATGCCTAAACAAAGAAAACTCCCAGTATGTCGCTAATGACATCAATGCAAACAAGTTGACTCGGGTCATTTAAAGGGAAAGAGGTGTTCCTCGACTGCAACTCCAACAAACTCCTATTCGATACACAGAGGTGGAGACCAATGAGAGCCAAGGGAATTAATAAATAAATAAACAGCATTACAAGTCACAGACTCCCGGAGAAAAGTCAACGTGACCTTTGTCAGGTCGGGAAGTTTCCTTGGCTGCTTCCTCAAATTGCCTCAGCAGACGATGCATGCAACAATACCCGACCCGAGGCACAAAAGCAGCTGCACTCTACCATCTTCAACTTTAATATTCAGTTGTGTACCCTTTTAGTTATTTCTCTCTCCAAAGTGAAAATGAAAAGCACTTATCACAAGCTGTGATAGCAGCATGACAAATTTTAATATTTCCCCAGGGATTTGCATATTGCAAATTCTTCCCTCCCAGCTGTATACAATTTGAGGAGTCTAATATTTTGCAATATGTCAATCAAAGTTAATGCAGACGGCTTTGCTTGAAACCTTCTAACTGCTCACAGTTTTCTCTCCGAGGGCAACAGGTTAGAAAGAGTAAAAGTGAGGCTGGTACTGCAGAAATCCATCTCCGCTGATTCAGATCCGACAGCAGGGACCATGTTGCACTCTGGGTGTATCATTTAAGTATAGCGATTAGTTTAGTTCTAGCTGAACAACCAATCTGAAGAATCACTTTGCTCTGCGATAACTAACCGCGTGTCATGTGTGCATTGTTTTTTATCAATCTCACTCTCCAGTTTGACTTTGGTGCTTTCACCTGTCGCGCAGAAACGGCGAGCGGTTGGAATTGAAATGAATAAACACTTGTGTGAATCCGTGTTGTATAGGTTACGGGAGGCTGTGATGTGTGCATCTGAACAGGCAAGACTGCGTAGAAACACATTAATACTACTGTGTCTACTGTAAATCATGAGTGTGTGTGTGTGTGTGTATATGTGTGTGTGTGTGGTTGTGCATGCAACTCACCGTCCATGTCTAGTCTCTGCATGATGATGGCCAGCTCCACCTCACTGGGCATGTAGCCCAGCGAGCGCATGGCCATGCCCAGCTCCTGTTTGGAAATGAACCCGTTTCCGTCACGATCCAGAACCTTAAACGCCTCACGGATCTCTGCCAAGATAAAAAAAGAAAATACAGGAAATCGACTCTATGAACAATGAGGCTCTGGTGCTTCCGACTTGCAAAAACACTTATCCATTTGTTTTTACAGCAGTGTGTGTGTGTGTGTGTGTGTGTGTGTGTGTGTGTGTGTGTGTGTGTGTGTGTGTGTGTGTGTGTGTGTGTGTGTGTGTGTGTGTGTGTGTGTGTGTGTGTGCTTATTTAATCTGCCAGAAGCACCGCTCTCTGGATTCTTTTCACACACACCTCCTATCTCTTTCTCATCATAATTTGCACAGCTCTCTCTCTCTCTCTCTCTCTCTCTGACCCAGCATCGGGTTGCGTATTATGCAATTGGTCTCGCACCACTGCCTCAGGTTAACCAGATCAATTCCACCCCATCGATTCATTTTCTCCACCTGCTGTCGCACGTGACCCTTTGGTGAGCTCCTTTATTCTCTTTGTTTTACTGGTTTCTCGTTCCAGTATACTTTGTATCTATCGTAAGTACTGGTAGTCTAAATCCCAGAGCAACATTCGAAGAGTTGGTAAGCTACACGAGATGGGGTGGGGGTGGGGGGTTCTAGATTGTTGCTAGGGTAAGACCTTTGACCTTCAGGATAGTTTCCTCCACTCACAAAACAAAAGTTGTGTAATGTTCCTCCCATCGATGCTGCTGTATACGAGGACCATTCTTGCTCTATACGTCGTTTATGCAAACATCCATTTTCTAATGAATACCTGCCGTGCCGTCTTGGCTTTGTTGTTCCAAACAATGCAGCACACACTTATTACTTAATTGACTCACTTTCACTGCAAAGAATAAAAATAGATCAATTACTGAGTCTGCACACTCTAATAGATGCATTTCATAAAGAGCGCCAACAGCGTGTGTGTGTGTGTGTGTGTGTGTGTGCACAGAACCACTTGAAACTGGAGAATGGAGTGGATGGTTTACCTCCATCCTTCCCAGGGAACCACAGAGGATATACTGTAACCTGTGTTTCTATTTTAATAATTCTAACCAAAGTTTATGGACTAGTCACCCAGTTCGTCTACGGAGCTTAAAAAACACTAACTCAAGTAGTTTAGCCTTTAAGGGTTTTACTGGTATTTCAACATAAATCAATTAACACACACATATATTGTGGCAACCCGGGGGATGTGGAGGTGAGATTCGGAATAAAATAAGGAGACTCAGAGACGCAGTGCAAAAATAAAGGGTCTTTTAATAAAACGTGTAGGAAAAAGGGGGAATGGGCATCTAATGGAAACAAAGGATTCTTCCCGGTCGGGGTCTTTGGTCTTCAGTCTCACACCTTCTGTGAGACGGTTGGTATCTCCTGGATGGGCAGAGCAGAGGAGAGAGGTGAGAGGGTCCAGTTACCTCTGGTCTGTCACGACTCCTCTCCTGAGGTTCCACGCTCCTTCTCCTTTCCTATTCAGGCAGCTCGTCCCCGATGGCTTCCAGTGGAGGGAAGATATACTCTCCGTTCCCTCGTTAGCTGACGGGCTGCAGGTGTGACCACTCCCAGGTGCCAATTGGCTGTAGCACCTGTACTGGGAAGTACGTGCCGTGGCTCACTTCCCCCAACCTGAGCTTTGGGATCCGCCTCCGATGCGCTGTTTGCTCGGCTTTTCCCCCTGGTCTGCCACACACCTCCTCCACTAGCTCCAGGTGGCGGCCGGGAGCGTCAACCAAACAGCATTCATTTCTCCTTGACAGGGCATCTGCATTTCCATGGGCTTTTCCGGACCTGTGCTCAACAGAAAAATGAAAGTTTAGCAACTCCAAAAACCAGCGTGTAACCCGGGCATTAGTGTCCTTGGCCGTTGACATCCACCTTAATGGTGCATGATCCGTTATCAAGGTGAACTTTCTGCCGAGGAGGTAATATCGTAGCTTGGTTAGCGCCCATTTAATTGCTAGACATTCTTTCTCCACAGTCGAATAGTTCCTTTCATGTTTTAGAAACTTACGGCTAATGTACGTCACTGGGTGTTCCTCCCCTCCCTTCACCTGGGACAGCACAGCTCCAACCCCTGATCCCGAGGCATCTGCATGGACAACGAAAGTATCCCCAAAGCTTGGTGTACTTAGGACCGGCTCGGTGCACAAGGCTTTCTGAAGGGTTTCAAACGCTTTGTCTGCTTCAGCACTCCAGAGTACATGGTGCGGGTGGCTCTTTTGTCATTTCGTGTAGGGGGGCTGCAATGGTAGCAAAGTGAGGCATAAAACACTGATAATATCCCACCAGTCCCAGGAACGTTTTAACTTGCCGTTTCGTTGCTGGCTTCGGCCAGGTGGTAATGGCTTCCACCTTCCTGAGTTGGGGTCTCACGACGCCTCTCCCAATTGTGTAGCCAAGGTACTGTGCCTCTTCTAGACCCAGGTGGCACTTTTTGGGATTGGCAGTCAGGCCAGCTTGCCGTAGACTTCCCAAGACAGCTCTCAACTGGCTTACATGGGAGGTCCAGTCGGGACTGTGAACTACTACATCGTCCAAGTAGGCCGCTGCATACTCACGATGAGGTCGAAGTACCTGATCCATCATCCTCTGGAAGGTGGCTGGTGCTCCATGGACTCCGAAGGGCAGGACTTTATAGTGGTACAGGCCCTCCGGGGTAGAAAATGCTGTCTTTTCCTTGGCTCTTTCTGTGAGGGGAACCTGCCAGTAACCCTTGGTGAGGTCAAGAGTGGACACAAAGCGGGCTGGGCCTAGTTGCTCAATCAACTCATCCACTCTCGGCATAGGGTAGGCATCAAATTTTGAGATTTCATTTACTTTCCTAAAATCGTTGCAGAATCTCTGTGCCGTCCGGTTTGGGATGCGATAGGGCCGCAGCCTCACCTTCTTTCCTGGCTCGGTGATTATGTCATGTTGGATGACATGGGTGCGTCCCAGAAGGTCGGAGAACACATCTTGGAATTGACTGGTTAGTGCGAACATGTCTTGCCGGTGGGCCGGCCCCAACTGGGGGCCTAGAGGTACCTGTGAAGCAACAGGATCGGGGACTTCGACAGTGAATGTTGTTAGCGGAACACAGTCAGGTGCGTGCCATTTCTTCAGCAGATTAATGTGATAAAGTTGGCAGGGTTTCCTTCTCCCAGGTTGTCTCACCTTGTAGTTGACCTCGCTCACCTTTTCGACCACTTCATAGGGCCCATGCCACTTGGCCAGGAACTTGCATTCGGCCGTTGGCACCAGGACCAGTACAAACTCTCCGGGCTGGAACTCCCGCACTTGAGCTTTTCGGTTATAGATTCGGGCTTGAGCCCGTTGCGCTTGCTGCATATGCTCCCGCACTATAGGCCATATTTTACCCATCCTGTCTTGCATCTGGTCCACGTACTCAATCATAGAGCGGTGGGGTGATGGCTGTTGTTCCCAAGCTTCTTTAGCCAGATCCAGCAGGCCTCTGGGTTTCCGTCCGTACAGCAGCTCAAACGGCGAAAACCCTGTGGAAGCTTGGGGAACTTCTCGGATTGAAAACAATACAAAGGGGATTAATTGGTCCCAGTTTTTTCCATCGGCATCAACAGTCTTTTTCAACATTTGTTTTAGGGTCTTATTGAAGCGTTCTACCAGGCCATCCGTCTGCGGGTGGTACACTGAGGTTCTTATTTGGCTCACCTTCAACAACTTGCACATCTCCTTCATTACCCGGGACATGAAGCAGGTTCCCTGGTCCGTAAGGACCTCTTTTACTATGCCTACTCGACTACACAGAAGGAATAGTTCTTTGGCGACCGCCTTAGCACTTGCGGTGCGTAACGGGACTGCCTCTGGGTAGCGGGTGGCATAGTCCATGATGACCAGGATGTAACGATGTCCCCTACTGGACTTCGGCAGGGGTCCTACAATATCCATGGCCACTCTCTGGAAGGAACATCAATTAAAGGTAACGGGATCAAGGGATTGTGATATTGTACCTTTAGGCGGTCTTCTGGCACTCCGGCAGCTTCTGCAGTAATCCTGGACAGCCCTCTTCACGCCTGGCCAGTAGAAGCGGCCCAGGATTCTGTCATAGGTTTTCTCTACTCCCAGATGAGCTCCCAACAGGTGTGAATGGGCCAAGTACAACACTTTTGGCACATAGCGTTTAGGGACCAACAACTGTTCAACAACGAGTTCCCTAAGCTTAGCTACCCTATACAGGAGTCCATTCTTCACTGAAAAATGGGGAAGGGGATAACACTCACCCCTTCTGCAGGATTCCCTCGATCACAGTCAGGTTCTGTCTGGCTTGTTCAAGGTTGGGGTCTTCCAACTGTGCAGTCCCAAACTGTCCTGGGCTGACGGCATTTTCCTCTTCGGCCAGGGGGAACTCAGAAAACACTTCGGTTGATGAGGCCTCAGTCGGTGGTGGGTCTTCCCTTGCTGGGGCCTCTGCTGGGGCCGGGCTTCCTCGTCCGTCTGCTCTGCTGATGAACCAGTCGGGCTAGATGGTGCTGCACAAGCATGTAGCAACTTGGTATTCTGGGTGCTCCGAGGTCTGTTTTAGGTTTTTCTCCTGTTGCTGGTCATCCTATTGGCCCACAGCCGCCAGAATATGGGGCAGTCTCGACCAATCAGCATTGGTACTGGCAAATTTTCTACCACTCCGCCATGACTTCAAAAGTTCCCTTGTGGTCTGAACCTTAATGTGGGTGGTGGGATAATTCCTCGAATCCCCATGGACACAGGAGACTGGGATAGGGGCCCCGGGGCCAGTTGTCAGCCGGTCGAAGAGCGTGGCAGCACTCTCCGAGTCCAGTAGGGCTTCTGCATCCTCGTCGCCTATTCTGACGGGAAGTTTTGGGGCCCTTGCACCCTCATGGGCCCAGCAAGTGGTTAGGTAGCTGCCGGCCTTCTGTTGTGGATCAGATGAGCCTGCCGTCGGCATCAAGACGTCATTCACCGGACAATTCAAAGCCAAGTGGCCCTCTTGACCACAGTTGAAGCACTTTCGGCGGTCCGGATTCACGAGGGGTCGACGCTGGGGCGGCGGTCGAACCTGTCCCACCTTTGGAATCTGGCGGAGTAGCGGCGGGGGTGTCACGGGGTCCTTAGTCCACCTGGGATTGTTTCCCTCGTGTCGACTGCTCCGCATCAGCTCCACGGTGACCTGGTGGTTTTCCAATACATCTACTAGATCATCCACCGTCTTTGGGCTGCTTTGGGAGGCATGTAGTTTGGCATCCCTGGGTAGTGCTCCAATACAATGGTCCATCACAACTCGGTCCAGGGCTGAAGGTCCGGCTCCCGTGGTTAACCAACTGCGTGTCAGTCGCATCAGGGTTGCAACCTGCGGCCGTACGGGGGCAGTAGCGTCATATGTCCAGGAGTGGAACTGTTGGGCCCTGGTCTGGAGGTTGTGTCCATAATGGGCTAAGATGGTGGCTTTTAACACATCATAATTATTTACTTCGGAGGGGCCGAGGTCCCGACAGGCCTTTTGTGCATCACCTGTTAAAAACGGGGCTAGTAGCCCGGCCCACTCTGCTGGAGGCCACCTCTCTCTCTCTCTCTGCCGTTCTCTCAAAAACACTTAGGTAGGCTTCAATGTCATCATCGGCCGTCTGCTTGGTGAGCACTTTACTGGGTTCCGTCGGCCTCTCCGGTCTCATCAGGTGCTGACCCAGAGTTGTCATAGCATCCTGAAATGCTCTTAGGCTCTGTGCCTGCTGGGTTTGCATCTGCACGAGCTGTGCTAGGGCGTCCTCCATAGCACTGCGGGACTCTGAGTACCTATTTTATTCAGAATCTCTAGCGATAGATCGCCGTGCCCGCATCCTCCACCAAATGTGGCAACCCGGGGGATGTGGAGGTGAGATTCGGAATAAAATCAGGAGACTCAGAGACGCAGTGCAAAAATAAAGGGTCTTTTAATAAAACGTGTAGGAAAAAGGGGGAATGGGCATCTAATGGAAACAAAGGATTCTTCCCGGTCGGGGTCTTTGGTCTTCAGTCTCACACCTTCTGTGAGACGGTTGGTATCTCCTGGATGGGCAGAGCAGAGAGGTGAGAGGGTCCAGTTACCTCTGGTCTGTCGCGACTCCTCTCCTGAGGTTCCACGCTCCTTCTCCTTTCCTATTCAGGCAGCTCTCCCCCGATGGCTTCCAGTGGAGGGAAGATATACTCTCCGTTCCCTCGTTAGCTGACGGGCTGCAGGTGTGACCACTCCCAGGTGCCAATTGGCTGTAGCACCTGTACTGGGAAGTACGTCCCGTGGCTCACTTCCCCCAACCTGAGCTTTGGGATCCGCCTCCGATGCGCTGTTTGCTCGGCTTTTCCCCCTGGTCTGCCACACTATTCATAATGACAAATAATAAAGTGTGTTAAGGTGGACAGCCATCCATCTCGTTCACAGCTCGCCATCTGATATCAAGTGGTGGTCATCTACTGCTGACCACTGTAACTATATGCAAGTGTATGTCCTCTGTGGTTCCCAACAGCAACTCAAACTAAGAAAATTAATTTACATCATATGCAAGATAAAAATGCAATAAATGATCAGTCATGTTAAAGAAGGGCGAAAAAATCCACCTTAACCGAGTATAAAGTAATTCTATTGAGGAAATAAACCACATCTGACTGCCTCGAACAAAGAAATTAACAAACTGAACCAAAAGCATCATAAAGAAAATGAGCCCAATTAGTCATCTTATTATCTGCGGGGCTGCTGCCGATCAGGACCAGACTGCTGGCAAATGATTTGGAACAACAAAAAATAACTGGAGCAGTAATTATGAATCGCCTCATGAAATCGGAGAGCGGAGCTTTAACTGCGCCGAGTGCCAACGGTCGACAATAAAAGGGGTCCCAGCCGGCGACCTGCATCTAAACGGGACGTCGCCGCTTCCCCCGAAACAGCTGATCCAAAGAAAATAAAGCAAGCAACATTGTTTGAAGAGCTAATATTTTCAAATATGAAAGGCTAATGTGCACGCATGAAAGGCATCATGACGGTCCCCCCCCCCGTTACTCCAATATGTGACTCAGGTCTTTGTTGTGTTGGAACAGAACAACAACATGGAGACGGCATTTATATTTCTCAATGATTCAGTCCGTTTCATGCACCAATCCATCAAGACTGAATTATAACTACTAACGTGGAAATTAAAAAAAGAAAAAAGAAAAGAGAAAAGAAAACGTGTTCATATGGTGGCTGCTCGGCTCTCTGAGGTGAACCTAATTGTATCCAATCAAACTTTCTCTGCGTGTGGAATCACAAGAGTAATTAAGTCTCTCACGATCTCTCTATCAATGCCAAAAATAATGAATTAGTCATTTCATTAACTAATAATCAGCTCAAGGTAGATATATTAATAAGAACCATATATGGCCTAAAGTGAGCATAAAGAACCAGAAACCAATTTGAATTATAAAGGATGACTAAATACATTTACATTATAAGTGTCAAGATTTTTGTTTAGGGAATTTTGGGACACATGTGCAAACAGGATGATTGTGACATTTTGTTTTCTTTGATTTAATCCCGTGTCAAATCTGAAGATAAGTTTGTTCCACACTGGGCTCCTGGCTACCAGAGTGATGGGTGATTTTAGGTGAGTCAGCACCCTGGACAGCTCCCCCAACTGAGGCCACGGCTGCGATGCTCGTCAGTGTGCCGCATGCAGTGAGGCGAAGCCGAGCCCTCGTGAATACGAATCTACATGGCCAGCAGCACAAAAGCTGCAAAGTGGGGACTGCTGTTCATGTGCCCATGGAGCTGGAAACAAGTTGCCTCTTGCTGGTGCCAGTCAGCCTCTCCCTCTCTCCCTCTCTCCTTCTCTCCCTCGGCTCAGCGCTGGTGGCCTGGGTAAACACAAACCAGCTCTGGTCCAGCTCAGTGAAAGAAGACCCTTAAGTGTCGACAAGGAAGCATTTTTTCCTCTGCGCCTTCACTAAACCTTTAATAAAATACCATATTTCAGTTTTTCCTGTTACGCCTCCATTTCTCCAGGACTTCTTTAATGTGAAGTCTGCCTGATATTCTCCGTCCTCTGTGGATCCAGACCCAGCTCAAGGCGTGGTGGAGAGCCCAGTATGCTGCGTAGAGTATACACAGTGATCCGGCTGAAAACAATGTTCAGGTACCAGTATCGTTAAAAATCTCTCCGATACGGCCTAACGTGTTGGATTGGGTAACGGCGAGCATGCCAGCGTATCATTTATCGGCTCATTTATGCCGTACAGGAACAACGCCACAAGGTGTCATGGGCCACCTGGTCCTTCCATCCTGCCTGATAGGTACCGCACAACTGAGATGAGAAAGAAACAAGATGGCTACCTCATTAGCTACTTTTACCATCCGCACATGCTCGGCACAAATCGGGCCGGTGCCAACGCAAATTGTTACATGAGCAATCCATAAATATTTTATGTTTGTAAACTCCACCAGTGAAACAGTGACGTGTAGAGTATGCGGGTTTAGTTCTGAAGAGTGGCGCTGGTGTTGTCAGGCTGTACAGCAAGGATAGCAATCACATCATATGTCGGGTTAGGAGGATACAGTATTAGTAGATTAGACTATTAACTTTAGGGCCCGGAATAGAAAATCTGGAATTATATATTTGTTTTTTAACACGCTGGTATTGAATCGTAACTCCGTATCAGCCAGAACACATGTTCAGCAATCTGCAGGGAAATAATGGAACATCTCTAGTTTGGTGCACATTTAGTTTGAAGCTCCCTGATGATGCTTTCCTGTCCTGCGTCTAAACGAGGGTCACTGGCCTGCTGCAGCCTTTGGCTTGCAAAGTAACATCAGCGTGAAAAAGCCCAATTTACATCAAGTGCTCCAGCACATCCTAAAACTGAACAAGTGAGAGGTTATTCACCAGCATCGTTCTGCCCATCGCTGTCTTTCATATTATGTAAAAAGGGAACTTTTTTATATCTTTAGCAAAAGCTATTCATAGACGAGGATTTTAAGTTCCCCTAAATTGTGAAACCATTCAATCCCCTAAATTGTGAAACTATATATTGTAAGTGTTTGCAGAGCTCAGCTCGTGCTTCCAGGACACCGGTCTGGAGGATTGTCCGGAGGCAGGAATCAGAGAGCACGGAGAGAAGAATTCACTTTGTCATTTGAGGACGATTCAGCTGTAACAGAACAACTGTCTGCTTTTACATTAACAAATGAGCTGCAACAAACTACTCGTGGCATGAAGCGAGGGCAGTGCGCCTGGAACGGTGTGGCGTTGGCATCAACACTGCGATGAAGAAACGACAGCTGAGATAAAGATTCAAATTAGAAATCTTGGTTCATTTCCTTTAGAGCTAATGAAGAAACACAAGATTAACTAGCTGGCTTTTGGTGCAAGTGCTCAAACTAAATCTGCAAAGCCAACTCCTTAGTTTGGGCTTTCGACTGGATCACATGAGCGGCTCGGCTCTGCAGCCAAGCTTGGCAGGGAGTGTGTGTTTGTGTGTGTGTGTGTGTGTGTGTGTGTGTGTGTGTGTGTGCGTGTTCACACATATTGACTGAAAGATCAATGAAGCATGTTTTTTAATTCTGTTCCAAAGGGCCAAATAGAAAACCCTAAATCTTGGTTTATAGGTCGTACAAAGGTCGTACAAAGCCCACGTGACCCTCCCCCTGTCACCTTTATGGGTCAAAGGGCTCACATTAGGTGGCCCAGAACAAGTATCTGAATGAATCTCAAGCCGTTATCCATTCAGTCATAAAACTAAAAACTCTCGGGCCAGTTGATCTCTTTAGAAATCCCTAAAAGGCAGCAGCAGCTTCTCCGTACAGGCAAGACATTTCCAAAGCCACACCGGTTGACTGACTCAACAGCCGCGGCCGTGTGACGGCTCACGCTGCTGCTGCAAGTTTTTTATTGGCCTAAGACAAATATGGTAAATTGCCTCTTTAAATATTGCGAGGCTGAAAGTGTTGAATGTGCAGAATGCGGAGGCTGTAGAAGCATCAGCGGCGGGAGACGTGCAGGAGATTCTGACGACTCTCGAAGGTGAGACTCCGGGGAGGAAGCAGATTTAATCTGCGACGGAGAGATGAATTTACATCTTTCCGTCGCAGATTAACTCTGCTTCCTCCCCGGAGTCCTTGTGACTTCACGTAGGGTCATTGGCCCTGGCTGGGTCTGATGCCATGGCCCCCTGCTGATGTGGACGTGAGGTCCTGGGACAGAGATTACGTAAGTGTAAGGCAAATTTGTAAATTTGTGATATTGAGCAATACAAAATTAACAGAATTGAAATTGAATTGAATTAAAAGACGAGCTGCGAGAGCAGGGGTGCTCACACTTTTTCAGAATGCAAGCTACTTATAATGTGACCAAGTCAAGACGATCGACCAGGGTGGGGGCTAGTGACTTTTTCTTTCCTCCTTTCGTTGCTTCTTGACACGCTTCTGCTGTAATCTGGCGCTACAGAGAAAGTTACAGGGGGGCTTGCCATTTTTTTTTTTTTTTTATGTCTTGTGATCTACCAATACTACTATCGCGATCGACGTATTGAGCACCCCTGTGCTAGAGGAATGTTTCTAATGGTGTCTGATAACAAATGATTTTGACTATTTGTCAAAAGGTTTTCAAAAACATTGCAAATATCTGCGTATGATGGGAGACATGAGGTATATAAAAACATTGCTGCAAAGGACAATGTAAGCTTAAAAAACATAACTTTTCTTATTCTAATTAGATGAATATGATTAAGTCTCCAGTTTGGGCGCTACAGCTGCCGTGGGACTCAAACAGGAAGCGTAGTGATGCCGTGGACACTTTGCATCAGTTACTAATGAAAGGTCAGTTGGGATCTGCTAGTGTGATCCGTTGTGATTTAGTGAATTTCAAAGTCAATTCACGAACATTTACCACTGTGCTCCCGGCAGAATGTGGGTGGGTGACATTTCTTGCACTGTGGTCCGAGATAAAAAGGGTTTCGATATTTCAAGCACTTCACTAGTTAGAGGCGTGCATAGCTCATTTCTGCAACTCGGATAACGAGACAGACGTCTGTTGACCTCCTCGCTGCAAGCCGACTCCACCGACGCTCATCCAACATCCAGAGTAAATCCTGATGCAGAGATGAACCGTGTTGTAGTGACCTCACGAGGGCCCTCGAACCACGAGCCGGTCCTTTTTCCACAAACAATAAGCCGCTGGAACGGGGAAAGAGAAATTCACACGCTGCAAAAAGCTCCATGCATATTAAAACTCCACTGACGGAGTATCTGGCTATTACCGTGCGCTGGGCAGCCAATTTTTCAGACGGCAGCTTAATGTCGCATCACGGATAAGTTATTTAGAGTCTCGTTGGTTTGCTTGCTTTCGGCCGATGAGGCTGCGACGGCTGCTGACTGTTAATTGATCAGGTTGTGTGTGTACAGGCCCGGGTGATTACTCCGAGACGGGCTCCAAAACAAAGAGTTGATCAAACACCGCCTCAGCACCGGCACACATTGTCAAGTCGGGAGACAGAAAGCCAGCGCGAGTACGGAGAATATTTCATCACGCTGCTTTGCTGGCTCAGATATGAGGGTCGCTGCAGGTTTGGTCGCACAGCGCCTGGTAAAACCCACCGGGGCGACTCGGAGCAGCACCTGGCCCTTTAAGGAACACAGTTTTCAAAACTCTACACACTCATCCCATGACTTTAACCACAACCTGCACAACACTGTGGATGTACAGCACTTTGTTCAAATGCTAAAACTGTGAACCACACACTCAGAACGGAATAGAGTTCAACCTTGTGCCTATCAAACACTGAGGATTGCAATTTCAGCTGAAAGGCTAAGCAGGTGTCTTGTTTTAGACTTGTTAGTGAACGCACACACACATATATATATATATATATATATATATATATACAGTATATATATATATATATATATATATATATATACAGTATATATAGGTAGAGCTCAGAAAGACTAATTTTCGAAATGGAACAAGGAAGATGGGTTTGTGGAGGGAGGAGGGAGGCAGAGAGAGGGTGGATGCGTGGAGGAAGACAAAGAGCTGTTATCTCAGATGAGGAGTCCAGAGGACTGCCAGGGATGGATAAGGCCCTCCAGAAGGTTCTTCACCAGGTGCATGGCAAGAGAGAACATGAGATGTGTTGTTGATGAGAACATGTGGCCTGATGCTAGAGAGAGGCAGGATTAGCCCCTCAATTTTATTTGTTCGAATTACAGTATGTACTTTTAGTTTCTACCTTTTTTTTTTCATTACTGTAATCCCGTAAACGACTACAGACTATTGAAGCAAACTGCTAATTTTCATTTACCTTAAAGAATTGTTATGTTCTAAAAATATATAAATCATTTGAGAGAATGTCACTCTTTTCTTTGAAGAAAATATTACTTTGTTTGAAGTCACTGAAATTGTTCAAACTGTAAAGATGAAAAGTTAGTATTCTGTGTATTGGTGTTTGATGCTGGTGTTTTGACTCTCCGTGTGTTCTGAGTGACAGTGTGTGTTGTCTCAGTGAAGGTTGTGCATAGTGATGGCTGCACTGAGCGTGTTTTGAGCCGTGTGTTAAGAGTTGTGTTGCTTGGAATGAGTTTTGCAGGTGATGTGAACTGTTTAGCTCAGGTGACTGTTGTTAGTGCAGACTGTAGTTAGAGTTTTGCACATGTGACTCCAGTTGTGCCCACTGTCATTTAGCAATCGGAAAAAACTGGAAATACAGCACTATGGGCGACTGTGCCTCAGTGGCGTGCAGGGTGTTCATTAAAGTGCTTTAGGTGATGGCAGCAGATGTTGGACAGAGCTAGGCTATATTGTTAGTCCTAAAAACAGTGAAACTTGTATTTTGTATAGCACCTTCAGAAATGACAATACACCGTTCTCATGAAGCAGCACAAAGAAAAGCACAGGTGTTATATAATATGATCAAATGATGTGTGAATTACATTGATTTCAGGTCCCTGGTGTATGAATGTTAGCTTCACTTTTCTTTCTCTATAGAGCTGACCTTTTGATACTTCGAAATAAAATTTGTGTGATAAACACACAAACCCCTTTAGTTTTTCCCCAGAAGAGATGCTGCGTTTATGCTGTGATATATCAGTAAATAATGAAATACTAATGTTAAATAACCCAGTATGTGTAAATAATCCAGTGCTAATGTCAGAGGATCTCTCTCCACCTCCCAACAGTCGTATTTTGAGTGCAATTTATTTGGCTAAATAAAAGACCAAATGCACAATAAGCTAAATAAAATGTAATTTTAAATGTATTAAAACAGATTTTCCCCAAATGTTTTTCTATAATATATATTTTAATATTTTATTATGTATGTATGTATATATATATTATCCCATATATTATCTATGTAATGCATGAATATAATGTGAATTATTTTGGCCCTGATAAGCATATCGTGACATCTGATATTTTGACAGATGATATCATCTTGAAATTCATCTTTTTCTCAGGTTTTATTAGAGACGTACAGTAGATGTTAAAATATCATCTGCTCATCTTCATTCAGCAGTGAATGTTGCCAACAGGGGGAGGGGGAGGGGGGAGGTATCTAAGGGCAGCCAAATCCCTTTTAAATGGACATTAAGCACGAGGCAGGACCGCAGCCAGACCGTTAACTGGGACGCCTTACCGCCCAGCTCCTCCACGCTGATGCTGGCCAGCACGTCGCTGTCGCTGCCCGACAGAGAGCGGCTCAGGTAGTTCTCCTTGTAGAGCAGGCCTGCCGTCACATGGTGGAACGGCATCTTCTCCCTGAGAGGCGACAGAAGGAAAACATGAGCGAAACAAAGGGTACCTAAGAAACGTCTCGTACGGTGCTTAAAAATATGTTTTGCTAAGATTCATTCTGAACAAAAAGCAACAATTAGAGTCTAAACTCTGCATGTCACTGAAGAATTACATCCTGTTATCAGGCATTCCAATTAGCCAGGAATACAAATATGAGAAGTGAATCCTCTTTTCAACAAAAGGGAGAATTAAGTCTGGATTCAAGGCCGGCCACTCAACAGAGACTGCCCTCCTTGCTGTCTCTGAGCAGCTTCACTCTGCTAGAGCAGCCTCTCTCTCCTCTGTCCTTATCCTTCTAGACCTTTCTGCCGCATTTGACACCGTGAACCACCAGATCCTTCTCTCTTCTCTTCAGGACCTGGGGATCTCAGGCACAGCACTCGCTCTTTTCTCTTCCTACCTCACCGACCGCACTTACCGGGTAACTTGGAGAGGATCTGTATCTGATCCTTGTCCTCTCACCACTGGGGTTCCTCAAGGCTCGGTCCTGGGTCCCCTCCTCTTCTCTCTGTACACCAATTCTCTCGGCTCCGTCATTTGTTCGCATGGCTTCTCCTACCACAGCTATGCTGATGACACCCAACTGATCTTCTCGTTCCCACCGTCCGAAACACAGGTGGCGGCGCGAATCTCTGCCTGTCTGATTGACATCTCTCAGTGGATGTCTGCACACCACCTGAAGATCAACCCTGACAAGACCGAGCTACTGTTCCTTCCAGGGAAAGGTTCCCCCACTCACGACCTGACCACCACCTTCAACAGCTCCGTGTTGGCCCCTACCCTGACTGCCAGGAGCCTCGGGGTGACGCTAGACAGTCAACTCTCCCTGACGGCCAACATCGCTGCGACAGCGCGCTCCTGTAGGTACACGCTGCACAACATCTGGAGAATACGGCCTCTTCTTACCCAGAAGACGGCGCAGGTTCTGGTCCAGGCTCTGGTCATTTCGCGCCTCGACTACTGTAACTCCCTCCTGGCTGGTCTACCTGCTAAGGCCATCCGGCCTCTGCAGCTCATCCAGAATGCAGCAGCTCGACTGGTCTTCAGCCTCCCGAAATTCACCCACACCACTCCGCTCCTCCGCTCTCTTCACTGTCTACCGGTGGTGGCCCTCATCCACTTCAAAACATTGGTTCTGGCGTACCGTGCTCTGAACGGATCGGGCCCCGTCTACATCCGGGATGTGGTCACACCGTACACCCCGGCACGTTCGCTCCGCTCGGCAACAGCCAACCGACTTGTGACTCCGTCACCTCGAGCTAACCACTCTACATCCAGACTGTTTACTGTCCTGCTCCTCAGTGGTGGAACCAGCTCCCCACTGACATCAGGACAGCAGAAAGTCTCTACATCTTCACCCGGAGACTGAAAACGCACCTTTTCCGACTATATCTGGATTAAACACAGACTTGCACTTTGGTAGCACTTGAATGGCTCTTATTGTGGTACTTCTGTAGTTTGACTATGATGAGGAAATGTTACTTTCTGTATTCTTGTTGTTCTTAGTTCGTACTCTAGGTTGAAATGCACTTATTGTAAGTCGCTTTGGATAAAAGCGTCTGCTAAATGACATGTAATGTAATGTAATGTAAGGCAGGCTACGCTTTAGGGCGGCTTACTGTGATTGGCAGGTCTCCCTACCAGAGATGTATACGGCGTCTCTACGTCACTCCTCTTCATTGGTTGAAAAGAACTCAATCCTTTATAACGGTAATTCATAAACCAACTGGTGACGTCACGATGACATCGTCCACTTATTATATTCAGACTATGGTTTCCACACATTTGCATTCTCGGTTGCATTTCAAATTAGCTGCATTTCCCCCAGGTTTTGGTTTGATTATGATTAAGATTAAAAGATTTAAAGCCTTTTTGCACTTAATCAAATTAAATCAGCACTAACTTTGGGTTTCACACGAGACATGACCAGCGGCCTCCTGGGGGGGAACATAATAATCATAATCTTTTTTGAAATTTTATATAGCGCCGCTCAAGGCACCCGACATTGCTTTACAGAGTCCAGAGTCCAGTAGTCATACACACACACACTCATCCCGGTGGTGGTGAGCTACATCAGTAGGGCGCAGACTGACGGAAGCGTGGCAGCCAATCAGGGCCTACGACCACCCACCAACATTCATTCATAACCATACGATGCGGTGCATGTCTTTATGATGGTGGTGGGGGAACCGGAGTACCCGGAGTAAACCCACACAGACATGGGGAGAACATGCAAACTCCACACAGAATGGACCAGGACGACCGGGATTCGAACCCAGGGCGTTCTAGCTGTGAGGCGATAGTGCTAACCACTGAGCCACCGTGCTGCCCTTTAAATCATCAACTTGTTTTCTCCTCCCCAGCTCTTTTTCAAACACCTATACACCACACATGTGCCAGGTGAAACACTGAACTGCAACTGTAGGAGTAACAAATGGTTTATAAGTCCGAACCTATGTTTCATGAAAATATATTGATGCTTTATCAGTAAGAGGCCATTCCTGAGTTGGCTGATTAAGGCCTTTAAAATACGACAGCACAGTCACTTGCACATGTGCACCATTTATTTTAAGCTATGGGAAGTCATGTGTTTAAGTTTTATTGGAGGAAATTCTCTATACATCACAATAGCAAAGAAATCCTCTCACCAAGAGAGGACACACTGTGGCCGTCGCAGGACAGCAACACGGCCTTCAGAGAAGTGACGTGCCACCTGAAGGTCTACCTGACGCTCTACCTGACGCTCTACCTGACGTGCCACCTGGCACTCTACCTGACGCTCTACCTGACGTGCCACCTGAAGGTCTACCTGACGTGCCACCTGGCGCTCTACCTGACGGTCTACCTGACGCTCTACCTGACGTGCCACCTGGCGCTCTACCTGACGGTCTACCTGACGCTCTACCTGGCGCTCTACCTGACGCTCTGCCTGACGGTCTGCCTGACGTGCCACCTGACGCTCTACCTGCCTGCACACTGTACCCATGCACTCTTTACGAGTCACATAAGCTTCTAGCTTGACAGATACATTCAATTATTGTTGCCGCGTGGTCTCGGAGGGAGGCCCTAAGGGACGGGCTGTCAGTGTTGCATTTGTTTTTGAAAGTTGCAAGAGCAATGTCGACCAAGTTGGTTTTTGTTTTTCTTGACTATGAAAGGATATAATGTTAGCATGTTCTGTTCAATAATGTATAAAATACTTCTCTCTACACACTCTAAACGCTCATGTTTCACTCTGTGGAGCTGCCAGCCATCAGCTTCCTCACAGATTGAAAACTGGCCCCGGCATCTTTCTTGTTTGTCAGTTTAATAAGCGTGCATATTAGACGTCTGCAACGACGCCTCGAGCCTTCTCTCACAACCGTGTTCTCAGGATTTTTTATTTCCTAACTCATCAATTATTCAGTCATCTCTCCGCTGTCATTATGAATATTACAATCATTGCTCTTGTCCTTTTTTTCCATGTCATCGCTTCCAGCCAACCCATACGCTGTCAGCTGTTTGACGCAGGTGTACACCACCGGCATAAAGAAATATTGATCCGATCGATTAACCATGCAGGGGAAAGAATGTACATACATCCCATAACAATACATCCGTCAGGAGCATACTGTGTATTCAGTGTTGGGTAACGTGGAGAGGAAAACCCTCAAGGGGCTAAATCAGAGTCGGTAATGGCATGCAGCAAACCGTTACTCTGAGGCTTAACAATGTCAGAAGTCAGCCACGTGCTTTGTTCTCCACGGCTGCTCCGTGGATGATGGAGGGCAACTCACTGTGGCCGCCATTGTCAGTTTTATCACGTTTCTGACACTTTGGCCGTAATCTGCTTATCCGGCTGAAAACCTGCACCAACAGCAGAGGACGGACATTTTTTTTTCTGCAACAAGGACCGAAAAAAATATTCAATATTCAATGACACAGGGTCAGAGATGTGCCGGAGGAAGTTTGGCAGCTGGAAAGTGAAAACGTCTTTTCAGTACTTCAGTCACACGTGAAACAATTAAGTGAGTGAATCAACATCTTTGTCAATCAATCATTTGAGGGGAGAGGAAATCAATGCATTTAGTAACGGTTCTGTTAAAAAGTACCTTGTCGTGACACTGTTTGATCATATGTAGTTTCCAAGGTCATAAGGAACCATACATTATTTCTGTGTATATCATATTGTTTGCTGCTGCAGCTTCCTCCACTGCCCCAACCTCTGCTGCAGCTTCTCAGAGAATAATTAACCTGCTATCAATCTAATTTCTTAGAGCCGAGTTACTAAAAGAGAGTTTTCTTTGCCAAATACTTCCTGTGCATCGGGCAAAACGGGTGGCTCAAGACTTAAAATCTCTGTTTTCCTGACTCCTGCCAAAACTACATGTCACAAGACAAGTTCCACCTGAGTAAATGTAACAGATGTGTTAGAGTTTGACAGGTCAAAGAATAACGAAGGAGAAGGTCCACGCACATGGTATAGTTGTATATTTGTACATTGTATAGTTTAGGACATGTGTAAAAAACATTATATTCCTGGTCATTGTTAATATATATAAACCCAGAACTGTTCTGTCTATTCTTTATTCCTCAGTAGTTATTCTTGCCTCGAGATGTCAATTCTATTTCTGTGTAAATTGAGAGTTTTAAAAAGTCCTTGCATGTGGAAGCATAGTTGTCCAATGACTGTGATCCTGATTTTCAAGTTCTCAAGAGTAATTGAAAAGACACCTTCTGTTAGAAAATGGTATATTTAATTTAAATCATTGACAGCATATTATTGCTTTCTTTTTAAAAGTGTATTACCAGTCACCCACAATAAATGTATTGGAAGGTATAGTATATAGTCTATAGACTAAACTACTAATGCATCATAATAGTCCTTTCAAGTCTTTCCTGGGCTGGTGAGTCTGGGTCAGGGCAGAACTGAACCCAATTACAGCTGGCACATAAATAACAACCACCTCCACTGAAGTTGTAGCATGCATTCACAGGGAGAGCACTGCTTGCACAGACATCTCAAGGGCAAGACAAAGATGACACCACCAACCCAAACATTTGACCTTGGAGGAAGAAGGCGTCAATTAAAAAGCTGCATATCCTCAAAGAGGTGACGGACAGGCAGGGCGAACTCAACCCTCTTTGTGTCCAGCAACGATAACAGATTAGTGTCACACAGCGCTTCACTTTTTTCCCCAGTGAAAGAGTTTTTTCTATTTTTTGGGGGGAGTTTTTCCTGATCCGATGTGAGGTCCTGGGACAGTGTGTGTACAGATTGTAAAGCCCTCTGAGGCAAATGCGTTATTTGTGATTTGAGGCTAAACCAAATAAACTGAATTGAATTGAACAAAGAAGTCTGCTAAAAGAGAAGCTTGGTATTTGCAAGCTATTTTCCTATGTTTCTGTGCCTATAGATAACAAAGGGACCATTATGTCTGAAATTGGTCCAGTAAAGTAAATTTACAGCCACTAAAAAATATTTTTCTTTCCACTCACTGGCTCCCATTGTTATCATAAGCGTCTTCCAGCACAAGAATCCCGCTCAAGGAGAAGTCTTGTTTCGGAAATGAAGATGCGTTGCCGGAAGACGACAGCAGAATTGTGTCCCGGCCCGGAAGAGTTATTGGCATGTTGGGGTCCAGACAGCCTCCCAGACTCCCGATAAGATTCCCAATGTCACGGCTGGGTATTAAGATGATTTTCTACAATGTTCGATTCGATGACCGCCCGTATTTCCTAGAGCCACAGAAGGATGAAGATCTCCCAAAAAATGAAGAGCAGATGAGGAGAGGAAAAAGAGCTGAAACCAGCACAGTGGAAGGATCCTATATGAACTTAATAAAAAGCCTTAACCTAATAGTTTCTGGGGGCATAAACGGAACAAGTCGGTCGCTTCACAGCATTAACCACATGGCATTGTGTGTTTGTGCAAGCGTGATAGGGGGGCGATATGAAACATTTCTCGCTTCAGAAATTATGATATTTAGCGTATCCAGTAGTTTGTCCTTTAGGATAGAGAAACGGAGCAGTAATCACAAAAGGATTACTGTGTAGTACCAGATACTGTGTAGCCTGACAGCTAAACAGACTATTTATACACATCGATCGTCTCTGTATTGATTCTCTTTCTATGAAATGACTAAACAGTCCACGACCACACCACCACACCACCAGTTCCGGGTCTTGGCTTTTGAAGAGTGCGCAGCTTTGATCAAAGCCCTCTGCATGACATGGAAGCCAGATGGCACACCAACAGCACAACGGCCAGTAAGCAACAGGCCAATACTGTGTGTGTGTGTGTGTGTGTGTGTGTGTGTGTGTGTGTGTGTGCGCGCGTTTGTGTGTGTGGTGCAAACGCTCCGACCACTGAATCAACATTGCGTTGAGGACCATGGCTCTGTGGTCTTTAATGGGTAAGACTTCAAAAACATGTTGAGAGAAAGGCATCTGCCCCGGGTTAAATACACCGAGGAAACAGCAGCAACCTTTTGAAAGTACACCGAAGAATTGGTATTCCTTCCTAACCTGACGCATCAGAAGGTTTGTCACCCAGAACCGTCTTAAGTTGCATTGGAAATGGGGGGTTACAAATATTGAGGGATCGGTGATTGGCTTCTGCAGGTTCTGCAGGTTCTGCAGGTTTGGAGAAGGGCAAAATATATTTTACCCCAATTCTAAAAAAGTCAGCATTCCTAAAAAGAAGAAACACTCCATTTTGGATCTTTACGTTGCCATTGCTAAGCTCTCCGGGAGCAGCCTCTTTTCGTAGCCTCACACCTAAAACCACGTCCATGGTATATCCTCACAGGACAATGACAACAATGCATCACTTGAAGCTTGATGGATTCTTTCGCCATTTGTCGCCAGAATCCTGCTGTGCCACGATAAACTCCTTCCCATAAACCAAAAGAAACAATGAGCTGTGCACTGTTTTGCACATTCCTGCTGTGACAGCACAGATTGGAGGTGAGGCCACATTAGCAGAATACTGAAAAAGAGAAACACAGGAACCAATTCCCCACTAGGATGTTCCCCTTCTCCATCAGTGCCAGAGAACAAAACAGCTGGTGTTAAAAAAAACACCAACACAGCCAGGTTTGGTAGAATCCTGTGTAAGTTGAGCTCAAGTCGAAATGTAGGTATTCTGGTCACACAGCTTGGTGCCATCGGTGGTCCACCTGTGTGGGTCTGTGTAAACACAGTGCGCCTTTGACAATGCTGAACGCTGATGCAGTAAAAAACACAAAAGGGGATTCCAAATATACCATCAAGGTAAATAAATAAATAAAATAAACAAAGCAGATGGATTAATTACCAACAGCTTTACCTGTACCTGCGTCTATACGCTGCGTAAAATGACCCAAACGTATGAAACGAAGCACAAAGGCTCCAAACTCTGTCCCTGCGATGTTGATAATAAGGTGAAGGATCAATAAGATGTGCCTGAACCTTCGGTGAGAGCAATCTAGGGTCTAATTATGTTGCAGTGCTTTGGACTGTGCAGCAGAGGCACACAGGTGGCTTGGAATCGCAGTCAAGTGGGTGCAAAGGCATTTCATCAACCCATCGTCAAACGCGCTCCAAAAACTGAGAAGACAAAAGGAAAAGAAAGAAAGGAGCCGGGGGCGTCCCGTCGAAGTGCCACCTCTCTGCACACATTGCCAGCTGCTGCCGCCTGCAGCTACACGATCGTTCTCTCTCTTCTGCTTCCCAATGCTGGTTCTTACCCACACTGGTGGCTGTACTCAGCGGGATCCTGCAGCACAACCGGCTCTCTCACCGGACTCTCCGTCACGTCCTCCGTCCCGTCCCTCAGGTACGGGTTGCCCGGCAGGTCTCCGTTCACCTCAGAGTGCATCCCCGGCGACCCACCGGTGGGATCCGCCGCCCGAGGCTCGGGCTCTGTGACCTCCTCCTCCTCCATCAGACTCTCAGATGTAGCGGCGCCTCCGGCAGCAGCGGCAGCAGCCCGTCTGTCAACAAACCACTGAGCCCGGCTGCCTCCACAGTTTGGGCTTGTCCCAGAGCAGCGGCATCGGTTCTCACAAAACCCGTTAATATGTGAGCACCGAGAGCAGCAGGTACAACAGCTCCTTTCATGCTCCACTCCTTGGCTCCTCACTCACTCGCTCACCCCCTACCCCCCCTCTCTCTCGCGCGCGCTCACTCACCCCTCTCACTCTGTCTCTCTCGCTCTCTCTCTCTCTCTCTCTCTCTCTCTCTCTCTCTCTCTCTCTCTCTCTCTCTCAGTTTCCAGTGCAATCACTCCTCCACATAGGGAGGGTGGAGGGCTCGTTAGCGAGTCCCAAGACAGACTTAGCCGCCTGTGCACACAAAACGAGATATATATATATATATATATATATATATATATATATATATATATATATATATATATATATATATATATATATATATATATATATATATATATATATATTTGTCTGTGCAAACAGCATCTCCCGTGCTGGCAATTAGGGTCACGTCTATATAGGCACGTGCATAGACATTTTGGGGGGCAGGTGCTCCAACCAAAAAAAGGGCACCCATTGCCCAAAATGTTTTCTGACAGAGTTGAAGCATAAGCGGCATTACAATGTGTCATTGAAATTCATGAAGACTAAAAACTATAGATTGAATCACTTGAGTTGTTACTTTACTGTAAATTAAAACTATTTTAGCTGAGCCGTGTTGTCTCTTTTCCAAAAGATTGATCATTGTAAGACTGGAACAGACCAAACAAAGAGATACCACACAAAACAATGAGGCACAATGATGATTGCCGCGGTGAAATTCTCACAAGAACTCTCTGTCGGATATCAACACACATTTAAGGGGAGTTGATGACAGAGAGAGTAACTTTAATTCTTAATGGTGAATGAAAGAAAAAAGGCTAAAGAAGGGACACTTTTCTCATCTAGGGCACAAGGGCATGTGAGCACCACTAGGGGTCTATCTGTGCACCCTCCTGCATCTATACCTCAAGTTGGGTAGTCTCGCGCAGGTCAGGGGTCAGTAAAAAAATATAAAAAAAGTTTACTTCATGAAAAAACGAACGGTGGATTTAACTGCTGCGGTCTTTGAGAAATACCCCCATTTAAAAAGCTAAATATGAAATAAAGGCTATTCCTCCGGGTTTCAGTAGCCAGAGGAATGTGGAGATAACAAAACAATTAAAGCTCAACAAGCTGTAATAATGAGCCTATCTATTGAAAGTATTTGTTTGGTCCCCACCCCCCCAACTTAGCCTACCTCTGAAGCTGATCAATCCAATCCGTTGATCGATGAGAGCAGCAGCATCCAGTTCAGAGACTCCTCAATCAGACTCATTGATCCATTCTGGGTCGGTGTGTAATTAGTGAAATATTACTGTGCTTTTTTAAACTGGATGTTTGGATGGATAATGGATGTTTTTTTATTATGGCCAAGATCCTCTCAGCGAGTAATTCAAAAATAAATAAATATATATAGAGAAATTCACGGTGAGTGAAGTGTCGCCATTACACATAGCCCACAGGTCCAGTATAATCTCTATGGACTGGAGATGAAGCGGACTGGTGGGCGAAAGAGAGGCTGCGACCCAAATCAATACACCATCAGGAGGGAAGCGATTGGCTGTTTCACTCTTGCTTTGCCTTAATCGGTGCATTGGGTTGCTTATCTTTTCCTCCACCAAAACACAGCATTGTAGCATAACGTTTCTTTTGACTTATTTTCTCACCATTTCCATAACACGGAATCGTTTATGGCTTCCAGTATCAATCGTTATTTCTGAACAGCTTAACGAAACTCATAAGTAGCCTTTAAATGAAAAAAAATTCAAAAGAAACACCAAATATTTAAAAGTTCCAATAACTTGTTTTTCTTCCCGGAAAAGAATCATGGGTTAGTGGGAAATTATATATTTTTACATAAAACTTTTCAATCTTAGTGTTTTTATTTCCAGCTCTGGCTCAAAAATCAATCGAGGTGTGGATCTATTTAGCTCTGAACTGCTGCACATGTTGTTGAGAGAACAGAACAGAAAGCAAATTAATCTAGTATGAAGTTAATTATTAGTTTTATGTGCAGACCACTTTTGATGATTTTAAGGTCATGACTATTAGTGTATGTTCCAACTGGAAACTGTCTCATTCCCATGAACCCTGCACCAGTTCGAGATAAATCGACTGATCTCTCGAGGCAGAAACAAGACCAGCGACTCCATGATGGACGCCTGAATGAACCAGACAGTCTGCAAGGGCGTGTCGAGTTTTGTTCCTAATATATTTGGCAAAAGGAAAAGTCCCCTCTGTCTCCAGGACAGCGAACGATGAAAGGTCCTCATAGTTGCTTCATTTGTGGGATTGTGTCTTAGGATAGATGAGTATAAGATGGCTCAATGAATGTGGTTTTGGCTACTGGACATTCTTACAAATCAGGGATGATATTTATGTTTGTAGATATCTGAGAGAACGGTGAACAAAACCCAGGACACTGTGAAGAGGTAACATGTCCCAGGAAGTGTGAGAGTACCGGCTGATCCCACATTGAGGAGACGCAGGGGAAGTTGTTTAGGAAAAAAAAGAAGACTGCGGCGGCATTTCACATGATTCCCCCTATGTAGTAATCACAGAGATTTAATTGGATTGGGATTGGATTCAATCTGTTGTCATTGCACAAGTGCAACGAAATGTGTTCTCTGCATTTAACCCATCCTTAGTTATTAAGGAGCAGTGGGCTGTAGTGATGCGCCAGGGAAGCAACTGGAGGTTCAGTGCCTTGCTCATGGACACTTCGACTTGCAACTAATAGGGAGAGTGAACCGACAACCTTGGGGTTGCAGGACGACCTCCTTACCCCCCTGAGCTACAGCCGCCCCCAGCATGTTCCCAAAGCCTGTTACCTGTTCAATTACTGATCTACAACTTCTACATTATTCTCCCTCACTCACGTAAGCCGCCAGATGACAAATGCTTGAGATAAAACATGGAAGAAAAGTGGTTTCCCTCGTTGGTCGCACCATGTCAGTGTCTTCTGTGTAAGGAAGTAGATGTCTAAAAGAAGCGAATGCAACACCAAGACAGACCTGCTAATACGTCACCAAATCAGCTCTTGCTGATAATGACTGAAAAGAAATACGTGTGACCAACATTTAGCAAAGATTACGATTCAAGATTTAAGATTACCATTTTGTCACTTTTATAGAAAAGGTTATACATGTGCACTTTCCCTATATTATAAACTGTTATTTAATAACCAGTGGAGCAGATGCTGCTAAATGCCTTTAAAAAGCCAGAGGTTGATTTCTCCAGGAGGCTGCAGGGCTGATGGCGGAGCCCTTTCTGCACACCCACTCTCCTTTACTTTATTCCTATTCCCGTCACTCTAATCAAGTCAACGCCTGAGTCTCACAGGGTGTGGCACATTCAACAGTTGTAATCTAGATGTCAGGAACCACTGGGAACGCCACAGCACACAAAGAAATTGATCCTGCAAAAATTGCAACCCACGTCAATAATTATTCTAATTTTAATAAATTTAGAGGTGTGACTGTGTGAGTCATCAGCACATAGGAGTCAGAGCAAGCAGCAACCTCCAAGGCTGTGTTGAGGCTGGATTTCTTCCTTCTTGGTAAATTCGGAATAATATTTTAACCTGATGCACGTCAACTTGTTTCTCTCCGATCTGACTGCTGGTGAGACGCCACAGGATACTCACACACTGGCCCTCAGTAATCAAACACCCACCGGACACAGAGAGATTGGATCAGAGTTCACTTCACGTAGATTTATTTGTAACCAACAGTTTTTTTTTAATTTTTTTAAATTTATTTATTTGCACAAAAATAAGTAACAAATGTAACATTATTAAAAAAGACACAGAAATGAGTGCAGGTGAGAAACCCAAAGGGCTTATGCAAGGTTCTCACCTAAAGTAATGAATAATAAACAAGAATAACATTTAACGTGCTAAAACAAACAACAATACACATCAATGAATACAAAACACTATGAAGATGATGAAAAGGCTTGATTTACCAGGCTGGCCCTTAATCTATGTTTGAAGTTACTGAGTGAAGATGAAGAATTAGCAATAAGAATGTGATTTTTCCAGAGTAAAGAACCTCTGTGTTTGATGGAGAACTGGCTGAGAGTGGTACGGCTGAAGGGAGGATGGAGATTAGCAGATTGTCTAGTGTTGAAATCGTGAACTTGAGAATTGGTCTTAAAGTATTCTTTGAAAGGTGTAGGGAGCATATGAGCAAGGTACGTGCATTTATAGATGAATGAACAGGTCTGGACTGTGTTAATGTCAGAGATAGACAATATATTTAATTTATTAAACAGAGGAGCAGAAGGAGCCGAAAAGCTGGAGGAGGTAGCTATTCTTACAAATTGTTTTTGCGAAATGAGTAATTTGTGTATATTGCCGTAGATGAGATATGGATAAATTAAACTATAGTAAAGGGTTAAGATGCATGCCTGATGAACCAACCCCCTGATTCGTCTGATGATACCAAGTGATCTTAAAACTTTGTTGGTTATTGAATGTATATGTTTTTTCCATGACAATTTTTCATCAACTAGGATATCTAGAAATTTGGTGGATGAAACTTGATTAATTTCAATCCCATCAATAAATAGCTTAGCTCTATGTTGACAGTATGTTTTATTTTTACTTGAAAACACAATAAAGTTAGATTTTTTTAAAGTTTTTTTATAGTTTCACAAATAAACCTGAGTTGGGTCCGGTATTAAAGACCTCCCTCCACATCTGTCTTTCCCAACTGCCAAACAAACATATTGACATACTATTTATCCAATCACATTCAATGCAGGTGTCGCCTCTGTCCTTATTACATATTAGTTCTCGTCACTCAGTTTAACTAGGGTGACCAGATTTGAGTTTGTGAAAAAGAGGACACTTCAGCATAACTCCTTCATGATGCCCCCTGCTTAGATAGGAAAGGGCTCTCAAGGCGAGCAGCGTCGACGGGGGGGGAGGGGGGGGGTGTGTGCTAGTAAAAGTCTGCCCACCCGTGTAAAAAAGAAAGACCCAGAGAAACGGAAATATCTGACGAAGCAAATTCCCGGACGTTTTTGGAATCCCTGCCGGACGCTTTTTTTTTGGTCTTAAAAAGAAAACATGTCCGGGGAAAACCGGACGTCTGGTCACCCTAGTTTAACCCCTACCGAGTTCAAGCCGGTTACTTCAGGAGTGTGGAGGTTCTTGCTGACGTCTCGTCTCTTATCGTTATCTGGTCTGAGCATCCCGGCCCTCGCTCTACAGCACATGTGTCAAACTGGCGGCCCGCGAATGAATTATCTTTGGCCCAATTGATACAATCTATTTACTATTAGAGCTGGCCCGCCTTTCAATACGTTTTTAATAAACGCTGAACCCATCTGGCCCTTGACGTGTATCAATTCCTTTATTTCGTCCCACTGTGTATTTGAGTTTGACGCCCCTGATCTACAGCGTTTCTCACTTACAGTTATATAACAGTTTTATTTTCATCGTACCGCGTAATCCAAGCATACGGTGGGAAAAAAAAGAAAACACACTCTGATTTGCCTGATTGTAAGTTCCAATCACCTCCTATTATTTTAAAGCAGGTTGATTTGGTCATTTTTCACAGGAACAACCTGTAACTTCGAAACTTAGTTTCCTTTTCAAAAAATACACAGTTGACTATATAAAACTGCACTTCGATTCCAACAGGCCACTGTTTGCTTTGGCTGTCCCCCGACCACTGATCCCACACCAGTATTCCAATGCTCATGAGCTCCATGGCTACGGACAATTTTTGTGGATGTGCAAAAATATATAGTTCCTTAATTTCTCAGAGCTGTGGATGTTTTTGAATGAGTAATACAATTAAATCAGGATTGGTTTCCTTGTAAATGGTTAGAATGAGTGTTGTTAAAGCATTACTAAGTTGCAAACAAATAAACACGTACCAACAAAAATGTATATAACCATTGTTAAAGCAACTACAAGGAATTTTTATTTTGTGTTGATTTCTCCAATTTTATAGTATTTTACAATACCGTGTGACGCACCCCCCTCAGACCTGGTACTGGCTCCCCCGTGCCTCCCTCACCTCCAACGGCCTGAGCCTCCAGCAGCGTGGTGTGTGTGTTGGCTTGGGATCTGACCCGGTGGCACATTATGACAAGCATGAACAGTCGCTATTTAGCAATCCAACCATTTTGTTGATGGTCTTGTTTACGTCTATTCAATTTAATTCAGTTTATTTGTAAAGCCCAATTTCACAAATTACAAATTTGTCTCAGAGTGCTTTACGATCTGTCCCAAAACCTCACATCGAATCAGGAAAAACTCCCAAATAACCCTTCAGGGGGAAAAAGGGAAGAAACCAGGAGAGCAACAGAGGAGGATCCCTCTTAAGGATGGACAGAACAATATATGTAATGTGTACAGAAGGACAGATTTAGAGTTAAAATACATTCAATGAATATGACAGAGTGTAGGAATAGTTCATAGTAGGCATATTCCACGATGGAGACCTCCACGATCCATCAGGCAGATGGAGGTATAGAGGAGGAGTGGGCGGAGTCTCAACAGGGCAGTGGCGTAGTTGGTAGTAGGCATATTCCACGAGCCAGACCTCCATGATACATCAGACAGATAGGATCTATGTTTAAGTAACTTCTGTTGGTCATATAGAAGTAACGGTATTACACTGAGACTGTTTCATAAGCAGTTTTAGTAACTTCCTGCAACACAAACCTTGCAATAATTGAACTAAGTAAACTTGGTAAATAAATATTCAAGCAATTTAGAGTCAGAACTTTGAAGTAACCCACTGAGAATGGAGAAACAATGACTGAAGCAGAAATGTATTGTGACCATTGTGCATACTATTCTGAGCCCAAGAGGTCAAAGGCACACACACGCACGCACGCACACACACGCACACACACACGCACGCACGCACGCACGCACGCACGCACGCACGCACGCACGCACGCACGCACGCACGCACACACACACACACACACACACACACACATACATTGCACCCATTGCATAATGACCTTCATCCTATGTTGAATTGCACCGCCTACAGAATGGGTGTTTTCCCTAATTGATCATAATTGCCTTTCGTCAAGCGGAAAGTGCCAGCGACTTGCTTTGTAGGCTGCAACAATCACCTTTTTAAAATATTCCTGAGGATGCTGGGAGCATATCTGAGATAGCCATTAGGAGGCTGTGCTGCCTCAACGCAGTTCCCTGATTCCTGGTGAATCTGATCGCTCATGCAATTGGAGTTCTGCCATGCTGGTTGGCAGATGCAGAGAGTACAGTACAGTATGCACACTTCTCTCGGGTCAGCTGTGCTCTGTGACTGGTTATAAGCAGAGACAGGAGCCTCACACACTGACGGCCGTATACGCACATAACCATCTCTCACATCGCTGTGCCACTATTTCATAGACTCACACTTAAACACACATTTCTTCTTTTAAAACAAGAATAAAAGAGAGTATGACAAATGAACCCAGTGGAAAATGCACGAGTTAATCTACAGAATCATATAAGTGACATTAAATTAAACTATATCTGGTATTGTATTGTTAAATATGCACTGTCTTTGTCTATTGTATGATATACAGTATGTATGTATACTATTTATACTTCGATATGTCTATGAAACTAAGATGCTATACAGTACATACTGAATGTACTGTAAAGTGACATGTACACAGACATATACTGTACATATCCACCTACATCATCTATACAACGCAGCTTGTTACCAAGCCATTCAATATGTATTAAAAAATATTTGCACCGTATGAACTAATTAATACAGTCGGGGTTCTTTAGCAGTGAAGCCGGTTCTCGAAACTAAAAGGGGGAGAAGCAGCTTATTGATCGCAGATGCAACTTCAAGTCTGGAACAAAAAAAAAAGATGCAGGTGAATTAGCAGCAGAGCACAATGCGGATTTAAAGACAGATTCATTAGGCGCTTACTGGACTGAAATAAATTCCCTTATGCTGACTAATGACTGTTTGCAGATCAACAAATGCTTTCTGTTTGCAGATTTGCATGGTAATGAAAGAGGATTCACATATATCCATCACCGGCTGACTTCATGTGCAAACGTACTGATCAAAGTTATATACTTTGTGATTTCAAAAGGAAACTTCAGGCAGCAATAATCAGAAAGAAAATTATAGTAGCTTAGGTTATTATTTTAGGTATTTAAGGTATATAGGTATATTGTTTTACATTTAATGTACATGTTGTTTTCTAAGTCTAAGTGTTTTTATGAAAATGTATTATGCTGTACTGCATTTTATGTACTTGTATTATATTGTTATGTTTTTTGCCTGGACCCCAGGAAGAATAGTCTCCACTATGGTGTAGACTAATGGGGATCCTTAATAAACTATAAACTATAAACATACAGTATGTGTTACCTTTATTATGATGACATTAGTCAACTTAATGTAGTGCAATGAGGCGCATCTCGCGGCATCACACGGCCAACCTGTTGCATATTTTACCCTGCGTGGCTCCGACGTGCTAATGACGATTAAGTCAGCGTTCGCGTCTTTCAGCCTTTGCCAAGCCCATTGTGATGGGGAATACAGATGTTTTATGGAATTGATCTGCACAGTGTGTATCGGCACTAAGGCCGGGCTTTTTGCTTGGCAACCAGCCTGAAATGCGTATATTCAATCATGTACGGGAGTCTGTGTGCGAAACAGGCAGCAGGACAAAGAAATGTCAGAGGTAAATCCTTTTCAGTCAAACATTACTATGTTTTTTATTTTGGGCATGGTCAACTGGGAGGAGACCCCACCCCCCCATCTGGCCCGGATGGGACCCCCCATTAGAAGCCATAGGGCGTGACTGGGGAAGGGAAAGTCTTCTTCTCTGCTGAGCGTGCTGCAACTTCTACGCTGATCAGATTATAAAACTAAACAAATGGATAATTGGATGGATGTGTTTGTCCTCGCTCACAGCCGTGCTCTAACTGACAATAGCAGTGGGGCGAAGTAGAAGCTGGTATAACGTCACTACATGTGGGTAGGTGATGCTTATGCAAGTGTTTCAACTAATGAACCTCCAATGAATGTTTGGCTCCTTTTTTTTGGGGGGGGGGGAAGCTAATGGACTCAAAGACACGGCAGATTACCGCCTTATTGTTATGGTGAAAGTGTCGGGGAACAGTTTCCTATTTACACTTCCAGCTGAAACATTCACTTCAAGTAAGTTGTGTTTCTGTCCATCTGATGAATGTGACTGCAGTATTCCTGCTCCCTTGTACTCTGGTTTGGTCGAGAGTAAAAATATCTTACTCTCCAGCAGCTGAGCGCTCCACTGTGGTCTATTACTGGAGCCCGTCTGCATTTTGGTGTACACTTTACATAGCGTGTTAGGCAGAGGTGTTGCTAAAAGGGGTGGGAGGGTTTGTTTGCTGACTTGAAATCAGCAAACAAACCCAGTAACCATCATTGCATATCTGTGTATGTTAAAAAAATAACAAAGAAAATACCAAGTGATAAGTTAGCGGCGTGAACTTTAAACTCGTCATCCAATAGTCTCAGTGGAACACCGATGGTGCTTTAAGACCCACATCAGTAAGCGGGACCATCGTCGAGAACGTTGGCCTCGTCTGTGTAGTTGCCTTCGGGGTCACCGGGTCGGATTCCACGCAAAATCAAATGAAATCGTACAGGTTCACCAGAAACTCCCTCAGCTCAGACTCTTGCATTGCATTCCTCCAGGAAACAGCTTCTAACACTGAACTCAACCTTCCTCCAGCTGGCAGCGTGGGGACGCACATGCCCACTAACTTTAGCATCACACGGCCTGTGGTAACAACACACAAGTGTCACTTGTTTCAATATCAGGGGCCAATCTAAACAAATAGTCTGTGATGACTGAGCTGATAGCTGCATAAGTGTCGCAGGTCTTTATTTCAGTCGATGGATAACAATCAGCCCCGTGTGATTCAGCTCACGGGGCTGACCTGGTGTCTCGCCTGTGCTTCATCAATCAGGACACTCGCAGACGACGGGACATAAAGGTGGATAGGAAATATGCTCCACCTGACACCGGCCAATGATCTCTCTCTCTCTCTCTCTCTGCAGGACACCAATGTCTTCAGATTAAAGAAGCGAGGAGACGGATATATTTGCCTCTCAACCGTTATCTCGTTTCGGGTTAATACATGTTTTCCCTCTTTCTCTGGAAAATGTAATCTTTCAAACAAATGTGCTACGAGACAAATATCCAATACGAACACTGAAGCCACATGCATTACTTTCTATTTGAACGCTTTCTACCTAATTCAACGCAGACTGTATATAAGAAGCAAGCACACTGGTTTGTGGACAGGCGGTTTTAAAGCCTCGTGTTTAACGTTTTTGGCCATTGCCATCTTGGATTACACTCGTCTCCATCTTGGATTTGGGATTCTGTGAGACAACAAATATGGCTCTGGCAAGGTAGTGACCTGTCAACCATAGTGAGTCCCGCCCTAAAGCATACCATCTATTTGGCTCTAAATTGACCATCATTTAATAAAAAATAAAATCGTGCTGAATTGAAGAAGACTTGAAACTAGAGATTAAGATAATAAACTCTTGTTTACAATTTGTACTCAGGGAATACATCAAGAGAGAAGTAGAGTCCTTTTCCCAAAGACCTTTGTACAATCTGACTTGTGGAGGAGTCACCACTGTGGAAGTGGTGGTTGCAGCCAGCCTCAACATAATGATGGGAAATGTTGTTTATAATTTGTATTGGTCCATAGTGACTCATACATCACGTGTGTTTTCTTTTGTACTTTGTGCAATCTCACATCACAAAAAACTCAGCTATATGCCAATTCCCTAATTTACAGATTATTAGATTATTATGATAGCCAGGCACGTGCACAGCCATTTTGGAGGGTAGGTGCTCAAACCCCCAAAAAGGGCACCCAATGCCAAAGAAACATTCTGACAGAGTTGAAGCATAAGCATCAATACACTGATGATGCAATACATCCTCGGCCTGCGTTTCCTCTGGGCAGCATCAGACCGCTAGCTTACATTTTCTTTATGAATAAAGATGAATTTTTGAATAGCAACACCAGTACAAGCGTTCTGATTGGCTAATGGGTCGTCATGCCACCACGTATCGCCCTCCTCGTCGGTCTGATTCTGATCTGTATTGCCCTCTGACCTCATTTTCAAAATGAGTGGTCCTCAAACTGAGGTTCGAACATGGTGTTTGTTATGGATAAACCATGGCTAGCACAGAAGTCCAATACAGAACACGCCTCGGGTTCAGATTGGACAAGCTGTTCCACCCAATCACCCCCCGGCCAGGTTTCTCTCTCATTGCCCACTTGAGCGTTGAAGTCTCCCAGGAGAACTATGGAGTCAGCAGGACCCCTCCTACTGACTCCTAGAAGGCCGGCTACTCTGAACTGCGGTTTGGTGCATCAGCACAAACCACAGTCAGAGCCTTACTCCCGAAGCTTCTCCAAGGTAGATTATATGAGTGGAAGTCACACACCAGGGTTCAAATCCTTCGTCAGTTGACCTCATTACCATTACAGGTGCTATATTTGGCTTAAAGCATTCAGAGGAACAAACAGGAGAATTGTGGACCCCTGTGGTTCCACTTACTCCCGCAGACGGGAAGCAAGGTTGAACGTACAAAGAACTCCAGGGGAGGCAAGGCACTCATTATGGACAAAAGAAAATTGCAGAAAGATTTGAGAAATAATATTTCATACATTTGTGCTCACTGTATGAAGCTAGAAGTGCACTCAGGAGCAAGAACTACAAGTGAAAAGACATATTCTCAGAGCTCTTTGAGCGTATGTTTCCTTTCCTATGGTGCAGCCAACACAATGAGAATAGAACTCAGTCATCGTTAGTTAGATATTTTCAGCTCAACATCAAGGGTTTCAGCTTAACTACCTTGCAGATGTAGTCATTTAAAGAAAGATAATAGAGAAGATAGTGAAGGCTTAAACCCTTAAAAGTGATATCTTAATCGCTTTTGATGATTCAAAGCCCTTTCTCTTTTTTTCTGTTGTGTTCCCCTTTATTCAACGAGGTGTGAAACAGACAATATGACATCTTGAAAAACGATCCAATACACAATTAGCACATATATCTCATAATCGCTCCGCATTTCCGCTCTCATTACCGAGACAGATTCTCTGTGATTCATCGCGGCTCCTCGTGATCTACAGCAGCGGTGTTAAGTGTCACTATTGAGCCGGTTGCATTTCGATCAGATGATACAAGCGAGGGCGCAAAATGAGCGGAATGAACTGCCACGACGCGGGGGAGGTCAGGCGTGTTTTTTCCCGCCGAAGCAGCATTTGCAATGCTGACTTGTAATCACAGCTGAGCTCCACCGATGGGACGAGGGAGGTGAAACGTGGTGGCTCCTATTGCACCAAACTAATTAGTGACCACATTAGCGTGTAGGAAAAAAATATTATTAAAATTGGAAGAAAAAAAGGAATTCAACTGTGGAATCATCAAAGTAAGTAAGAATAAAACAACAGGTGGTACACAGTGACCAATAACCCCACATGTCTCTGTAGTGTCTCTCTGCCCTGGACAACGCTGTCCATTGCGCTCCGTTTAAATCTGTTGCTTTGACACAGCTATAAAGAGCTTGTTCCTGCACGTCTGCGTGAGTTCATGTTCGGACGCAGCGGCGAGGCCACGCACATTCACACACGGGCATCAGAACACACAATCGCACATGCTTGCAGGAAGGTATATTCGTACCACTGGTCTAGTTTATAGGTCATTCTTGTCAGACTTTTTATATAAGCATGGAATTTCATCCTAGTTGAAAATGTTAGATGTCTTTGGTGTGATTGCTTTTGAAGTTTTTGCACACGCGTCTTGGTGTGAGCTAGAGTCACTTTAAAATAGATCATTTATATATGAGCGGGATATTTTAAAAACACGATTAAGGGCTATTTCAACATTGCATGTATGTCCTGTTAGCATTACCAATACTGCACTTTCATTGTCTAATTACATTTGCTGATTGTTTTAAGTCTGTTACTCGTCTTTTGTATGGAACATTTTGATCTTTATTTTATTATAGATTAAACTGTTATGCTGCTGTCGTTACCGTGGCTCATTAATCATATAAATCATATGGGAACTTTGAAAATTAAATGAATGAATTCAAATCATATAGAAAATAATAAAAGTTGTTCATGGCAAAAGTACAAGTAACACACTATGCTATGTTACTATGTTACTTTGTACACTACATACCATTAACATATTATAAATGTATTACCAGGCTCTTTATACATCTAGCAGTGAGTGACATTTAAATTTTTTGTATATTATAAATATGATAATATTGTAATAATATGATAATATTATGCTAGAATTTACACATTCCAGTTACTAAGAAAGCATACTTTTTTATTACTATGCTATATTACTTTGTACACTATATAATATTGTCCATTAAAATATTATAAATGTATTACGACGACAAGTCGAGGGCCATCTAGTTGCATTATATTGGAGAGAAGACAGACACCTCTACGGACGATATCTACGACACACAACTCACACCAAAACAATCTAGATTGATAAATAACGCCTACAAGTCAAATGGAAAATATATTTTAGGTAGTATTCCTTTAACATAATATCTATCACGTAATTAATTGCATGTCAGTATCTGATTAAGAGCTCTGCGAAGGAAAGCAAAACACTTTTCACACAAACACGAAGGTGCACACGTGATCCAAGCAGGTGAGCACGTGTCTGTATGTATTAGTCCAGCAGCCTTCAAGTGATCAAGTTCATCGGCAAGATGAAAGGCTATTAAAGTCAGTCATTTCCTAATAAGGGCAACGGTGTTCGATCAATATGCTTATTAATTGAGAACTGAAGTAGAACGTACCTGCTTGACAATGGGTCTGATTTCCTTCAGAAAGAGAGGTTGGAATGATCTGTCCTTCATGAAGCCATAAAGAATTTTGTCCAGGTGCTCAAACTCCAGACAGATGTTATACTACCTTAACCCACAGTAACAAACCATCATACTGTGTGTCGGCAAATGTTGGAAATAGATGTGTGTGTATCACAAGTTTGGATGGATGTGAGTTGGTTGAAGGTTCAAAAGTGAAGGTTTGCAGGTTCAGGTAAAAGGCTGTTGCTCTCTCTGGGGTTCTGAAGGGTCTGATCACAACATTGGTCTCTTCTGCTTGGGCGTTCTACATTCCGTTCCATGGTTCCATTCCACAGCTCCACATTCTAAACTGTGATGACGATTCTGCTCTGAATGAACCAAAATGGTTAAATAAAAGGTTATTATGATATTCATTGTATCATAAGCCAGACTTGGTGGATTCAACCCTAATGAAGAGAGAGAGGGAGAGATATACAGGCAGGCATCTTTATTGAGTTGTATAAATGCCGTTAAGACAATTTCAAAAGTATGTTGAAAGTATGTTCATAAATGTCACGAGAATTAACAGCTAGAAAATACCAGTTAAACTATGCTAACAATGCCAGCTCTTGGTGGCATGCTATCCTTGTGCCTCGTTGTTTTATGTGTTATCTCTTTGTTTGCTCTGTTCCAGTCTTACAATGATCAATCTTGTAGAAAACGGACAACACGGCTCAGCTAAAATAGTTTTAATTTACAGTAAAGTAACAACAAGTGATTCAATCTATACTTTTTAGTCTTCATCACTTTCAATAACACATTTTCGCTGCTTCTGAATTTCCTCTTGACTGTTGATGTCTATCAATATCGCTCATTTTTAAAATGAGGTCAGAGGGCAATACAGATCCATATCAGACGAGCGAGGAGGGCAATACGGGGCTGGCATGACGACCCATTAGCCATCAGAGCTCTTGTACTGTTGTTGCCATATAATAATTCATCTTTATTCATAAAGAAAATGTAAGTTAGCGGTCTGATGCTGCCCAGAGGAAACGTAGGTCGAGGACAGCTTCACTTGTGTAATGCCGCTTATGCTTCAACTCTGTCAGAAAACGTTTCTGGCAATGGGTGCCCTTTTTTTTGGAGCATCTGCCCCCCAAAAGGTCTGTGCACGTGCCTGGTAAGTGTAACGAACTATGTCCCTGTTATGCTTTACATAAGAAATGTCTCCACACATGCAAAACTGAAACTGCAATAGCTTTATAAAATATGAATAACATGAATATGAAGACTAATACTAAGAGTTATGATAACTCCTGCATTCTTTAACCTGCTGAAAATTCACTTTGATCACTGCCTTGTGTATGTATTTGGTTTCCTCTGTATATTTAGTATTTTAGTATTTGTATTTAGTATTGTTATTGTGTTTTATTTTTTATTAATGCTCTAATATGCACCCACTGCTGTGATCCTGCATTTTTTTATAATATTAATAATAATAGTTGTCTTGAGTTGTCGTAGCGAGAGAGGACCCAAACGCCGACACTAATTCAAAACAAATATTTAATTCCGAATTTACAGGTAACACAGGACGACAAACACAAACGGTACGACGCCACACTGGGAATGAGACAAACAGGGTTTACGTACACAGGGAGGTGCAGCTGATTGGACAACGGGGAACGAGACACAGGTGGACACAATGAGGGCCGGGCCAGCAATCACACAGAAGGAAACAATCAGGAGCAGGGCGGACAATCACAGGGAGACACACAACTTCAAAATAAGACACAGAACAAGACACAAACTCTGGGTCATGACAATAGTACGTTAGTGTCGGTTAAATTTGCTTATAATTTTAATTTGGACCAAACAGCCTTTTGGAAATTGATGCCACAGTATCATCATACCGTCACAATAAAACCGCAAAGCCTAACTGTTTAAACCTGTGAGAACATTAGATGCATTTTATTGGCACACATTTTAATGGATATCTTAATTTTGTTTTTGATCTTGTTTTTAAAAGCCCCCAGAAAGGTTTCTTGGACATGAATTCAAAATGAATACGTTCCATTTTCTAGATGCCAAAAAAGATGTCTCCTTTTTAATTAGTTCCTTGCTTTCAAAAATAACTCAGTAGTCAGTGAGGGAACTACAGTATAAAGCAATGTTGGATGAACTTTAAGTCTCCATCTGCCATGGTCTGGGCACAGCCAAGTGTGTTTTAGCTCCACATATGTTTGAGTATTAAGAGGGTTTGGGATCCAGTTCTTGAGGGTGTCGGACCAATAAATAAATAAAGCAATGTTCCTGTGATATATACTTCAGTCATAAGAAATGATTGAAGGCCACATAATCGGATGTTCACTCTCCTCTCTCTAAGACTGCATGCTCTCCGTTAAAAACAATTACTGTTATCTCCTCAGTTTTGCTTGGTCTCAATTATTAATTATTTGAATCTCTGGTGTTGGGGGGTGGGGGGGTTGAAGTATTTCTGGAGGACGATAATCCAAACAAAAAATTCTCATTAAAAAATCATCACTCAATGCTGAGAAATTCAACACTCCTGGGATACGTGGTGCCCGGACAGAAAAATGTGTGGAGGATGAAGTCTATTTTTCCTCTTTCTGTCAGAGTGTACTGTACGTTACGATAAGACAGAATAAAGTCAGGCATGTGGCGCTGCTCTTTGTTTTTCTGACCCCGAGAGAACATGTTATTCTTGTTCCATTAGGCATCGTATTATTGTGTGTGACCCATATTGATTTTGTTTGACAAGGTTAAAGAGGCATTTAAATATTTACTCCATGGCAATGGGAGCTCTTCGATAAGCGTAAATGATTTCATCAGACATCGTGCGAGTGGAGCGCACAGTATACTGAGCAGATTTGCTGAAAACACTAAAGAAACACTGCTGAGCCCATTCATCGTTCATGCACTTCAGTCATTTAGCTGAAGCACTCTCCGTGACGCTCACAGTTAACTGAGCTCAGCAAGCGATGCCAACATCAAAGAGTGCAGAGTCATCAGACAGATATCATTGGGAAACCCACGCATGTATCATTTCACTGTGGACGCAAGTAACGCATTTTAAAAATAAAGTCTGCTATGATCTGAACGCCGCCAACACTGAACACCTTAGAGACACTACAAGCAGACAAATGGGCCTTTTTTGTTGGCCTTACATAATGTTGATACATACTTTATTGTGTGTTACTGCGTGTACGCTCCTAACGCAGCAGCTGGCGATAAAGCTGCTACTTTCAAATCTCAAGAGCAAGTCTACGGAGGGATTGACTCCACAAGGCTCTCAACATGGTGCTGATTGTGGTGCTGAGCGGGAATCAGAGAGTGTGTGTGTGAGTTTGTGTTTGTGTGTGTGTGTGTGTGTGTGTGTGTGTGTGTGTGTGTGTGTGTGTGTGTGCAACGCTTCTGCGACATAACCATTGATAACCGCGTCTTTATGTTTCTTTAGCGGCTAAACGGTGGTACTCAAACCCTGAAGTGGGGACTTGGGGAAGTGCTGGAGGTTTCTCCAAGGATATTAGATTAGATTAGATTATACTTTATTCATCCCCAGGGGGAAACTTCTTGCTGCAGCAGCAAAACATTAAATACAAATATACAATACAATAAAATAAAATAAAATAGCAGGGCATATTACATTTAAGAATTTAAATAAAGGAAATGCAAATGTAAAACAAAATGAAAGTATACTGTGTCTCTAAGGAATGAAGCGACAGCGGTACACAGTTTATGTATGATCAATTTGAGGAGGATTTGGCCAGAGGTGATTTATTATAGTCTAATATTAGTGGGCAGGAATGTTCTCCAGTATCTGGAATGTTCTCCAGTATCTGGAATGTTCTCCTGTATCATGAATGTTCTCCTGTATCTGGAATGATCTCCTGGATCTGGAATAATCTCCTGTATCAGGATTGTTCTCCTGTATCTTGAATGTTCTCCTGTATCTGGAATGTTCTCCTGTATCTGTCCTTGTGAAGCGGAGCTGTAGCAGTCTGTTGGAGAACGTGCTCCTGCAGTAGTCGGTCCAGAGGCTGGTCCGGGTTCTCCATTATGGACAATGAATTTTTCAGTGTCCTCCTCTCCATCTCCTGTCCCTGATAGGCCTGTTTGCAGCCAATGACAGCTGCTCAGAGCACTGGTTCAACAGACTGGTAGACCATCTCCAACACCCAGCTGCACACATCTAAGGATCCAAGTTTCCTCCAGAAGAAGTCGACTCATCCCCTTCTTGCACACAGTTGGCCTTCCAGTTCAGTCTGTTGTGGATGGAGACACCCAGGAACTTATACTTCTCCACCAAGTCCACATCCTATCGCAGAACTCTCAGCGGTCGTGGAGCTGCCGTTTTCCTCCTGTCCACCAAGTCCACCACCATCTCTCTGGTCTTGGCCATATTCAGAAGCAGGTGATTTCTACCAGCCCACTCATAAAGTCATCCACTACTACCCTGTACTCCACTTCCTGTCCATCCTGAATACACCGGACCACCGCAGTCATCTGATTGCAATTACCCATCATCCCCCAGGGCATTTTACACCGTATCCAGGAAGGTTTTCTCTACTGAAATGAGCAACCTGCTCCTTCCATGTCTGCGTGTAAACTAGCAGTCAATTTTAACCTTCATTAATTCAAGCGGGGTCTCCATGCTTGATGTGTTTTGTTGACATAGCAGTTTGGGGTCAGAGAGTTTTACGGGTCAACTTCCCCCTCCGTCTTGATTAGAGAGGATGAAAGCAGCGCCCTCCCTGCTGCATATTTATGGTTACTTGACTTCACAACCAGCAGTTCTCTTGCGCTTCGAGCATCCTCAACCTGCTGAAAAGTGCTATGTGCCAATTGGTTCGGCTTTTTAAATAGAACAGGAACAACAGTCTGGGTGTGAGCTCCCATCATCAACATGACATATTTAGAAATGTTTAATTTATTTCTTAAATCACAAAAGAAACACAAATAATAATGATTTCATATTTGTAATTACATATTAAATGCCATCAAACCTTTTCGTGTGAAGAAAAAATTGTATGTGCTTGTCATCATTTGACAGTTGAGCTCTCTCCCCTTACAGGTGCTATATGCGGCTTAAAGCACGCAGAGGAACAAACAGGAGAATTGTGGACCCTAGGTTCCTCCCCGGCTCGGTGACTCTGACTGTGATGCAGAAAACCAGAACAAAGGTCCGCCATACCAGGACCTCCAGGGGAGGCAAGGCATTCGGCTACATTATGGGCAAAAGACAATTGCTGAGAGAAAAATGATTTGAGAAATAACATGTCATACATCTGTGCTCACTTTATGAAACTAGATGTGCACTCACCCCCCCCCTGCCCCCTTACTGAAGACGAGCTGAATCTCACACAGCCAAGATAATAGTTTGAGCTTAAAACCCTGCCATAGATTAAAAGAAACGTTAATACAAGTCGTCTCTATACTGTGACGAGTCAAAAGAATTTCACTCAAATCTGAATACTTTTAACTTAAAGCAGATTTGTTTCTAAGATGCAGCAGGAGCAACTTTCCATGGATAATGGGAGCTGCTCCTGAGCGCCGCCATACTTTTAATTACAGCTCTATAACCTCCAAGGGCAGCCCAGAAAGCTTTAATACACGGTGTGTATGTGTGCTGCTTATGAAATTCACAAATGACAAAGCAGATTAATCCACATCTTTTATTATGGCGATGGATCCCCACACCTGTAGAATCCAACAGAAACTTAAACATTCATCTGGATTTAGACTCAAATCAAAACGCACGTAAACGATCACATCTGAATGTACATTCAAGTAAAAAAGAAAGAAATTAAACTATTAAAATCTGGATTTATTCAAATATCAGCAACGGCTTTATTCGGGCGTGCATGATCACGCCACAGCTTCACCCACAATGCTTTTCTTCATGCCTGATCCTGCACTGCAGACATTTGGGAGATGGATGAGTTGTCTCAGATATGCAGTGCGTTCGGAGTTTATTCATCTCGGTGCCCAAGAGCTGGGAGACGTATTGAGATGATATGAGACCTGACGTTACCTGAGAATATGGTCATCTTCAGGAGGAATGTTAATTTATTCTTTCTCAAACTGCAATACCAAACTGAGAACAATATGATCCCTTTTAGTGGCTCTTCCTACTTTATAATATTACATGGTGCTTGTTTAACTGTCATCCACTGGTAGTGTCTCTCAAATATTGCAAAGCCAGAAACAGTTATATGCAATATGTTCTCATATTTTTGATATGAAGTTATTCAAAAAGCTATTTTATGATTTTTTTACATTTCTTTAAACATTGTTCACTTTTACCCCAATTATCTACATCAGGCTGACATTCTGGCAAACACTGCTGGGAATGTGCCATCGTGCATGAAAAGATAAATAAAAATAGCACACAGAGAGCGACGAGGAGCCGACTCTGCCGGCGAGCCGAGGAGCCGTTCCTCTCCCCGACCGAGAGAATACAACCGCAGCCCAACGAGTAGGAGGACGGCCGTCTGGGAACGCGTCGCTCCAGAGACGACGGGTGGAGGCAAAGCTACTCCTCATATGCTAATGGTGTCAGCTGCACAACTCCAAACTTGATTGAGAAAAAAGACACAAACGATGATGATGATGATGAAAACAACTCCCAGGTTCAACGTTGACCGTGTAAACCCTCTCAAGTGCTGCCAGGCGGTTCTATGGATCAACGCTGTTGATATTTATGAGCAACTACAAAAAAAAGTAAGAAAAAAGTAAGAAAGTAAGAAAAAGTTACATATCGGAAGTAAAAGAAGCGCTTAAAGTGAATGTGAAGGGGGAATGTCTAGAAAATTACCTTTTGGTTTATCAAGCCAATAAAACAAGTTGAAGAGAAACCAAAAGCAGGACCAAGAGTTTGAGTGAGAGTGAGGGCGGTGAAGGACAGTAAAAGCCGTCGGTGACAGGAAAACTCAACGAGGATAAACATCGAACCATCATTTTAAGATGTCATTTGTTTTGTTTTGCTATCAAGAATAGTCCTGCTTCTTTGGCCTCCCTCCCTCTCACATCGATCAGCATCCTGAAATGTCTTTGGTCTTGTTGCGCCGCTGGAAGCGCGTGTCGGTGGGGTCGAAGCCTTGCTCGTTGGCCCCGAACAGAGCCCAGTCGGGAGTCTGGGCCATGTAGTCCAGGGCCGAGAAGCCCCGCTGGCCGCCGCTCTCCTCTTGCACCTGGACCAGGTCCTGGAAGCGCTCGTAGTCGATCCACGTCCACCACTTGCCATCCACCTTGAACTGGCAGCACACACACATGATATATTATATACACATTATATATATATCATTTTAATGTACATTTTTAAGTATTGCATAAGAAAACTGTATTAAAACGACACCTGCTTCAGT
>CM070099.1:9099064-9171564 GCA_036178185.1 Liparis tanakae | reverse complement strand
CCGGCTCTGTATGAAGTGAAGGACTCTAGAATAATAATCAAGGAGCGTTTGTCATTATGCAACACAGAGGCGCACAACCAGGTGCACTTGTAACGCAACAGATGCGTGACAACCAAACACTACACACAACATCCCTGTAGCGCTTTCTTTTCTATGGGCTGACAATATGACATCACGTTATTCACATTTAGAAGCCTCAGTCCCTCAAGAAAAAAAAAAAAAAAAAATCCTATTGCTCGAATCTTTTAGGATATTTAACCCTGAATAGCACTCCATCAATACTGTAGAAGGGGCGGACGCATCTGATGCCACACATGCCCAATTTTGAAATCATTCCAAGTTGTTTTATTCACTTCAGCATTTGCTAACAAGTCACACACACACACACACACACACACACACACACCCTGTGTCAGCGTGCTGTAAAGGAGCCGAGGCAGCAGCAGCTGCTACAGTGCGACCGTAATTCTCTGACGTGTTGGCCAGAAAACAGTCTGATCCTCACCCAGCGAGCTCATGGAAGAGAAACAAGAGGAACCATTTCTGTGTGCGTCTGTGTGTGTGCGTTTGAGGAAGAACATGTTTGTGAGCATGATAATGATGAAGATTTAGCCATTCTCCCGTCGGTCCTCTAGTGACTGCATCATGTCTGAAGCAAACAAACCCTCGGTGCAGTGGACGTGGAGAAACCGGCATGACTGTCTCATCAGTGATCCGCTCAGGACTCGGCTGCACAGCTTCACGCTCCACGCTCCGCTTCATATGCCTGTCTCGCTTCGGGAGGATCGTTGGGGAAAACCAGTCAAAGTCCGGAGGTTATAAGACCAATTAGCCTATTAGAATTGGACTGGGACGCTATCAGAACTGGATAGTTACTGGGCAGGTTGCTGAGAGCAGTTTTTTTTTTTTTTAAATGCTCAATTACAAAATGTAAATTAGTCAAAAACATACAGAAAAGAAACATAAAATTTGGCTTCATTTATTCACATGCTTCTTTTATTTTTAGATGGTTAAAAGAGTTCTAAGAGGCTACACAAAGAGAGAACCTGTGGATCTTCTCACTTCACCCATGAGCATTATTATCTCTAGTTTGCTCTCCATTACACTCTGGGAAGTTGAACTGATGAAAAAATAAAATAAAAATGTCTCCAGATATCACAACTCCACCGATCTGACTGTTGAGAACAGTGTGTCCTGCATTAATAATTAAGAGGACTATATACCCATGGAAGTGGATTGTCTGAGGAAACCAGCAAAAAACTCACTCCTCTTTTTGTCCACTTACTGGCTTTCCTCTGTGGCAGATCACACAAAAACAGTTTTCCATCGGCCTCTATTGGAGCCGTCCACTGATTGGCTGAAGGGGGATCTCTGCATCCGCTTGTGAACTGCAGCCGCCTCGCAGGAGCTGCTTGTGAATGCACCGCGCGGCAGGACATGCAGCACAAACGGAGCAAAGCGCGTCCTCAGGGGGTTGAGCGGAGGAGAGGAAAGGGGGGTGTTGCTCGGGATGGGGCAGGACAGAATTGATGAGGGCACCTTGGCGTTATCAGCCTTGCCCCGGGGCCAACGCTGAATAGCGATCAACTATATTGCATCACAGGAATGGGGAGTGAGCGATAGGAGGAGATGGGAAAAGATCGGGGAGGAGTAAGCCTATCACTTATGCATGAATAACGTATATGTTTTGCCTTTAAGGGAATTTAATCACTGTATACAAAATAAAGCTGTGTGAGTTTGACCCAATGTATCCCTTTGCCCAACAACGTATCCCTCTCTCCGCTTTCGGTGATCCATTTCCTTCCTGGGCGAGTGCGAGACCAGTGGCAGGTCAGGGGTATTGATTGGCCAGCGACATGATTAAACAGATATCAGTAAATCACACGGGATGAATGGGTTCCACCACGGAGGATGACACACTAATAATGAATGGGTCTACGACAAAGGTTACTGCTGCTGGTGACGGGGACAAACACATCCACAAGCAATGCATCATATTTACAGACCAACACTTCAGCTCGATGAACACATGCACAGCATTGTCAAACCAACGTATAGATATAGAGCTATATATATATATATATATATATATATATATAGGGAAATGTGCTGGAGACTGATTGGGAAAGTGTCCGAGTGAACTGGTTGAAACATTGATACTCTTTCTTTCAATCATTTTATTTTACGTTTTTCCAAGTTACACCAGACAATCAAAAACGAATAAGTACAAAAATGACAAAACAACCAACTATACAGACAATCAGACAAATAAAATAAAATAATAAAAATAAATTTAAAAATTAAACATTTATACTCTTGACTTACTCATAGACCTCCGAAACCATCCGTGGGCAAGGGGCTCTATCCATTCAGTGTCCGTAAATAAACTATTCAAAGACATTTGACAGTTTCCTCATCGCGGTTATTTCTCACCACAGCTCATACACTGCAGCTGGCAATAAATTATAGATGTTTGTTTATCGGTTCTCTGGGTGGCTTGATCAACCCCAGCATGCACACTAATCCTGCAGGTTCACAGATAATGATCGGTTATCGAGGGGTCGATTATCGTAAAATAAAAGTGATGAAATTAGCATCCCTAATAGAGATAGATAGCCCCTAATATCACTAGGAGAGGGGCAAACAACGCCTCCATAATCTCCGTTAATAATTATGATAATTTAATAGCGTTTTGTTTTTGTTGCGCGTGTCCCATCTGTATTACCTGTGTCTAGGTAGGTACACACAAAAGAAATCAAGAAATTTAATTTTTATTTATATTTAAAAAAAAGAAATTTTAAATTGTTAATAGTTGTTTAAAAAAATGTAATAATAAATAACCACAAAGAATTAATACAATTGAATATGATTGCCTGATTTATGTTTTGTTTGTTTTTTGTTCAAAACAATCTAAGAAAACACTTTGAATCTATCAACTACTGCCTAATAGACATTGGTATTTTTATGACAATTGCTCATATACTGTAATCCTATAAAAGTATATTTATTATTTTTGATCAAAGGTTAAATGCTATTTCAAAAGTTTCAAAAAGTTCCCCCAATTTCTTTGTCAATGCACTTCGATTTCAGTCAGTGGGGACAAAAATTGCCCCTGAATAAATATGGAAATGTCCTTCCCTGGATAGGTAGAGAGATACATAGGTGGGTAGGTGGGTGGGTGGGTGGAAGAGCTTGACCAACAGCAGATTTTTGAAGGTCAATATACCAACGATAGTTTGTAGCAGGAAAGAGTCGATTAATTAACCGATACCTGTATAAATCTGGAGCGGACCATCAAAGTGACCTGACGCCTGGTCACATATGACATTCTACTCGTCTGCCTGCTACAAAATCAATTCTCATTTTCTGGAGATGGTTAGTTACAGTCTTTGGCTGTAGCGCCAAAAACTTATTGAGACGCTTGGTTTTTATTTCGCACCCATCTGTCTACAAAGTTAGGAGAAGCCCTGCACTTGCAACATTGTGCAACATTTTGCAAAAAAATATTCAAATGCCAAGAATAAACCTAAACAACAATTAAGACAATTGCCAAAAATAGACCTTATTTGTTGCTCTTGATCTATCAAAGAAACATGTTCTTCCTAGAGTCGGTTAGTTAAAAACAAAGATGTCAGTGAATTTGCATCTGGGATAATCTACGATTCAATTTCTACCTTTCTGAGATACATCAACGTGTTCCCATGATGTTGCGTCTCTGAAGCAATAGAATATTTCCATCAAAGCCATTCCACAGAGCTGACGCTAATGCCCTGGGCTCCCATCAGTCACGGCTCATTTGAGAGCTGGTGACATGATGGAGCGATTCCCTCCGCCACCGGTCCGTCCTGGGACGCAGCGATTACTGAGCCGACCACGCCCCCAAAGCTGGGCAGCCAGAGGGGGTCCTCTGTCCAGTAAAGGACGCTGCGCCGCTCCCAGGCAGGAGGCAGTAACGAGGTAGGAGGCCAGAGGTATAAGAGGAACACGGCGATCATCATTTATAAATGAAAGACAAGAGGGCGCTGAGGACGAGAGGGCGCTCTCAGCCCGACAGCGACCCGTTATCCGTTGCCAGTGAGACTAATTAAGGAATTGATTGTCAAGATTAGAGGAAGATTTCACTGTGATGTTCACCGTCCTAAAGGTCAGACTGTGGGGAAATTAAACGCTAAATACTATTTATGAAGATGGACAATCATCTTTCCCAACTGGAGACCTGTTTTGGACAAATGCCAGGCCGAGAGGTGGGTATTAAATATGAAAAATTAAACGGATTGCTGGACCATCGCCAAATGATCATTTGCGAAAGAGTAGAGCGAGTAGCTCTGAAACCAATGGTGTTAATGCTATTAATCTCTTAAATTTAATTTTCTGTCTATGAAAGGTCAGATACATGAACAACCGATTGACGGGTGGGTCAATTTATTTTTAGATAATTATGCAGCTTTCAAGTATGGTTCCTTATGTATTCATATTTAAACATTCACATTTTGGAATTTTCAAAGTTTTGCCGTTCCAAATTTGGTTTTTGCACATTATACCGAACTTAGGTTTCTGCATGACGATACATTCATATATTCACATATCGATCGATCGAGGCAGAGCAGCAACTCCTGAGTCCTGTGATGTAAAATTACTGTTTTTGCCAATGTAGTTGAGAGGTTTTGAAGATAGCCTTAACAGCTAAATAACTCAAAATATAGCAGTATATAACATAGTTGATGTTTTACTTACTGCCCTCAAACAGCCTTTCAGACGGGGCACTAAAGCCTGTACACTTTTATCTTTAAATCAGAACTGGAGGCTTCATAACGGAGGTCAACAAACCAATGGAGGAAGTCCCGAGGACTACGTCCACTTCTTATACATAGTCCATGGTCTTTAGTTGTTTCATATTATCTTATTAATGCTCTGAATATTCTATACTGGGCTTTTTAAATGAAAGAATAAAAGATAAAACAAGTAGAAGGGTCACTGGTAGTTTCCTAGCTCTCCCCATGTGTGTGTGTGTGTGTGTGTGTGTGTGTGTGTGTGTGTGTGTCCCAGCTAACTCTGCAGTCAGCAGCCACCAAACCGACTGCAGAGCAATCCAACTCTCACTGTCACTGAGCCTCCACTCAAAGTTCGAGCAAAGGGCTGCTTTCATCAGCGGGGTCACTCAATACTGGACCCATTTTTTAAAAAGGTTTTTCCCATTAGTTTGTTAGACACAACAACATGGGAACTAAAGCACATGAATAAGAAACTCTTGGGAGGGAGTGAGCTGGAGGTACTTGAGGACCAGCGAGGATGTACTCCTCCATCTGCTGGCTCTGTGAATCTGAAGCCTTACAAACAGGACCCTTTGTAAGGCTTTGTGTGCTCGTCTCTCAGAGAGCCCGAGTGTATCCTGCTCCCAAGAAGAGACTCACACTTCATTGAGTCTCACAACAACTAATTGCAGTTTTAGACTGCATTAACCAGTCACAAAACTATGTATATATATACACACTACCGTTCAAAAGTTTGGGGTCACCCAGACAATTTGGTGTTTTCCATGAAAACTCACTTTTATTTATCAAATTAATTGCAAAATTAATAGAAAATATAGTCAAGACATTGATAAGATTATAAATAATGATTTTTTATTGTAAATATTAATGTTCTTCAAACTTGTGGCTCAAAGGAAGGACAATTTTATAGCTTCTCTCACCACCAGCATAACCGTTTTCAGCTGCGCTCTCATAAAAAGGGTGGTCAAGGGTTTTCTACCCCTCCGTTAGTCTTCTAATAATAATACATAAAATGTAGATTGCGCTTTTCATACTGCTCAGACCCTTCTAAGGTGATAACACAATGTACCATTAGAACACTGGAGATGGGCCTCTACACACCTCTGTAGAGACTTCATTACACACCAGAGAATAGTCATCTACACATTAACTATGTAGAGAGAGTATTCATGATTCATTTAATGCTATCTTCATTGAAAAAGAAGAAAAATAAGGACATTTCTAAGTGACCCCAAACTTTTGAACGGTAGTGTGTGTATATATATATATATATATATATATATATATATATATATATATATATATATATATATATATATATATATAGTAGATTTGCGAAAATGTTTACAGTCACCAGAGTCCATTGAAAAACATCCTTTGAGTTATTGCCCAGAATTTAGAAGCCAACGTCAACTCAGCCCGTGCTGACGTTCCCATTAAAACATCATCTTATTGATCAACTTATTGTGGTGACCTATGTCACCGTTTGTCTGATTCTCTGATATTAACTTCACGATGTGAAGGCAGGGAAGCGGCACATCTTTACATTGGAAACAATGGAACCAGAAAATGTTTAGCACTGATAAATTACTTGTAATTAGTTGATTAGCAGAACTATTGAATATGTTGATCGACAACAGCGGTGTCTTTGTCGTTCATAGTTTCTTTGGGGTGTTTTCTGCATGTCACAGATTGATGTCTTTTGTTCTCGTTCTGTGTTAAACAAAGTGAAGCAATGCATGAACAAGGTGAAAATGTGAATCCAGCTTAACGTATATTACCATCTCATTTCCTGTGTGGACACGTGTGATGGGTGTGTCCAATGCACCGCTCCCTGCTGTCTCCTTAGTGTTGTGCCCGCCATGATTTAACAAAATGCCTTGTGGATCAATACGCACTCTGCGAGAAACCATAAATAGAAATGCCATCGAAGTATCAGTGAACAACTTGGACCCAGAAGAGTGATTTTTTTTTACCCGAGCCATTAAGAGGACATCATAAACATAGTAAAAAGGATACGAGGCAAAGAGCGAAAGATAGGGGGAAGTAAACGAAGAGGAATCACTACACAACAGACAGAAGTAAAAGGTGCAAGATCCAAGATTCATATTTACCCTCAGAGGGAGGAACACTTTATTCTCTGCTCATGTTGACATTACTGCACTATGTCTTTACCACGCGGCAACCTCCAGTTCTGTAGAGTAAAGCTGTTGTGGAGGTGCCTTCACGCTTGAATTCTCTCCACTGACCAGCAGGGGAAGATCCTCTGCTTGCAAAAAAAGTCTGAGAAGTACTTCTCTCAATTTATTCCTTCAGTAAACATTGTAAACATGAGTTTATGATCTCGATCTTCTTCAATATAGCATGATGTATATTTAGTATATTATAATCAATTTCACTTCCCTCAGTTGCAGAAACATGACGTCGGCCGCAATCCAAGATGGCGTCGACTAAATCAACGAACTGGAGGCTTCATAACGGAGGTCCACAAACCAAATGGAGGAAGTACCGATAACTACGTCCACTTCTTATACATATTCCATAGTCTTTAGTTGTTTAATATTATGTTATTAATGCTCTGAATATTCTATACTGGGCTTTTAGATGAAAGAATAAAAGATAAAACAAGTAGAAGGGTCACTGGTAGTTTCCTAGCTCTCCCCATGTGTGTGTGTGTGTGTGTGTGTGTGTGTGTGTGTGTGTGTGTGTGTGTGTGTGTGTGTGTGTGTGTCCCAGCTAATGCTGCAGTCAGCAGCCACCAAACCGACTGCAGAGCAATCCAACTCTCACTGTCACTGAGCCTCCACTCAAAGTTTTTGCTTTTGCCACCGACAGGCTCAAATGTTGTTTTATATGTGAGCTGATTTCCCGAATGTGGAGGTACAGGTACCTTGATCAAGACCGACGACTAGAAAAGGACCGGATCGAGCAAAGGGCTGCTTTCATCAGCGGGGTCACTCAATACTGGACCCGTCTTTTAAAAAGGTTTTTCCCATTAGTTTGTTAGACATAACAACATGGGAACTAAAGCACATGAATAAGAAACTCTTGGGAGGGAGTGAGCTGGAGGTACTTGAGGACCAGCGAGGATGTACTCCTCCATCTGCTGGCTCTGTGAATCTGAAGCCTTACAAAGGCTTTGTGTATATATATTTTATATTAGGGCTGTGAAATTATTAAAATTATGAATCTAATTAATCACAGGTTTCTGTGGATTAATCATGATTAATCACATATTACCGATCAGGGTTTTTCCTGGCTCAAAATGGGTCATCGGTGCTCCCAAAGAAGAGTTGTTGACGGGGGGGGAATCCAACACACACACACACACACACACACACACACACACACACACACACACACACACACACACACACACACACACACACACACACACACACACACCTGTTAGGACCCACCAGGAAGGCAAGATTCCCCAAAGCACTTCATTACTGGGAACATGAAACGCACCGTCTTGAATAATCCACCACAAACAACCAAACACACACGGCCAGATTTGATGCAAAAACTGATACATCTTCCAAGGTTAAGCATTAACCTAAAGATGAAGAAACCCCGCTCAGATCCCGACAAATTAATCATTTGTATCTGTGAGCTCAAGCGAGTGCATTTCATCTCCCCATGTCTGCTGTTTTGTTTACTGCAGCGCTGGCCAACTGATGATCTGCAGATGGTGCTAAAGTGTCTAGTGTGAACAGTTAAATCAATAGGCTGCAAGAAGCAACATTATTACTTACAGCCTTGTACACGCCTACACACCATCCACAAAATAAGTTGGGTCATAACTACTTCTGGTGTGCTGTTATTTCTGCAGCATCAGCACCATGCTGCAACACCAGAGGGAAAGAACAGAGATGGGGGAGCACATTAACAAGTTGCTCTTGCTGCTTTTAGGAAAATAAATGTCAACAATTATAATCTGTCTCCTGATTAAATGCACATATCCAATGAAATATAAATGAAACTGTATAATTAAGTCTCATCGTTTTGTTCTCAGAAAGCTGATGTCAAGTATGTGCATCGAGACAGCGACACAGACGACCGAAGAAAAGAACTAAAGTTCCCGGCTTGATTGTGTTGCAGTGTACTTCAATCAATATAAAAGAACAGCACCATCAACAAAGTGCTTTAAAAGAATAGAAAAAAGTCCAGTTATCACCAGTCGTAGCAGCGATATAGGCCCTGAATGCCCACAGCTCACTGAGACAAGCTCATAAAAATAATAATAAAGAAAACCCGGGACCCACTACAAACATAAATATTGTATCAGCTGCCGTACCACCCGACTTCAAAACAGCTTTTTTCCTCTGGCTCTATCCTCTTCATACAATAGTTTATATTTAGCTGTTTTTCTTCCGTGGCGAAATAGGAGTACGCTCTGAATTTCGTTGTGCATCCCTTGTAACCATGCACTGGGAGAGCTGCGACATTATACATGGCACCACTGAGATCCACAGCAGTCGCACCAGGAGGATAAGAAGCAGCTACACAACACAGGCAGGTCCAGTCTCAATACTCTGTGCATGGATAGACGGATGTTGGAGACAAAAAGTAGTTTTTTATCCTAGTTTTTTATATAAGTGCTTGTCCCGAGTGAATCGGGACAAGCACTTACCACATGTGAACACAGGGTGGCACAGTACCATTAAAGGACGTATAGGTGGGGGTCTGCTAACGAACAGGTGGGTGGATGGTAACCAAATAGTGTTTGGTCGGGGGTGATCTTGTGTTGTGCTGTACAGAACATAAGGTATTAGCATTGTAGAGGACGTGCAAGAATGTTAAGCTACGATGTCACGCTATGGATTAAAAGCACTGAAAAAAGAGAAAAAAGAGCAGTAGACAAGCGATTTGTTTGTGGCAGAGCACGCGTCCCCGTTCACCCCTTAGTGGCTTCAATATTTGCAGTAGCAAAATATGAGGGCCTCTACAACGGATAGGACTAGGATTCAGTTAAATTGAGTTTTATTTTGTAAAGCCCATTATCACAAAATACAAATTTGCCTCAGAGGGCTTTACAATCTGTACACATACGGCATCCCTGTCCCAGAACCTCACATCGGATCAGGATGAGCCGATGTTCCTGTCACTGCAGGCTTCCCACTCTCCTAGAGACTCAGTTTTAGGACTTTGAGGGCGTTTTCAAGTGATGATCCAGCTGGTATTGTACTATGAACTAATTAACCTATTTTTGTCTATGAATTTCTATTTATAATCGCTACCGTATAACAAATAACACGTCTGACACACACACACACACACACACACACACACACACACACACACACACACACACACACACACACACACACACACACACACACACACACACACACACACACACACACACACACACACACACACACTCCATTTGTTGCATTACTCTCAGAGACGCCAGAGGTCGTTTAGAGAAACGGTGCTGCCAAGAATCAAAAGACCACGAGTGTAAGCGCGAAGAATAAACCAACCTCCACAATGCCGGGGAGGGATTTCAGTTCTCTGTAAACTCTCCTACTCATGGACCAAATGTAGACGTGCACAACGGAGCGCCGCCATGCCTCGCCATCGCAGGCCGCAATTACATCATTTTGTGGCGCCAATCGCTCACCAACAGAGACCACCAGGATTGTACTCCCACTCATAGACACAGTATTTACTAGCAACGTCAATAATTCAGAAAGTTAGACACACGCAAATTTGCTTGCACTCAAGTGCCTTGAATTTTTTTAAATAACAAAAGGTTGAGATAACGACCAAACTGGAAACTTACTCCATCATTTCAAAAAATTTAAGAGAACAAACATCACGTTGACTCTCTCAGTCAAAGCCATATATATATATATATATATATATATATATATATATATATATATATATATATATATATATTTCAAATATTTAGCTTAGCTCATTGGACGAATTAATATTATATAAAGCGGTTTCAAACTGAACTGACATTTCATTCTCCTCTTTTCCTTCCAGCCAGGAATACATTAAACATTATATTCCTGAGAGAAAGGAAGTCCCTTACATCATGTTATAACTTGGTTGATTTAAGAAACTGCAGATTATGTCTGTGCGGTGGGTGATACACGATTTCCTCTTGCACAGAACGTTGCAGTGATACTAGCTGGTTTGTTTAATGAAAACTCATTAATGAGGACAACATGTGAAAGTCTGGCACAATGATAAAAAACAATAATTGCACTGTGAACTGTACGAATACATAGATGACACAGAGATAGAGAACACAATCAGATATACGGTCTGTGCCGCTGGACCCTACCTTGACCTCAATGAAGTCCGGCTGGCCCAAAGCAATGAGCTCCGAGTAGGACAGCATCTCCTCCACGTTCCAGGCCTTCACCAGCGTCAGTCGGTACACCGTCCTCTGTCTCTGGATGGAGAGGAGGAGAGAAACGAGCGAATGTTGTAGAAATGATGCGGTGCACATTTAGTGTATTATAGGTGTAAATATAGGCCTTAAAAAAACACATCCAACAAAGACATCTCATGCATCCATTTACACATGAAGCCCAATGCCAGCAACACTTTGGTGCAACACTTCTGTCTAGATTTTTATAGAACGTTCCAATTGTTGCCCAATATTGTTAAAGCTGAACTCGCAGAGATGTTATACACCGTTATAGAAACCAGAATTAGATGAGGAGTTAGAACAGCGTGAGCTGCCATATGCTTGGCGTTAGGATGAGGTGGTTTGTTCATATCAGCTGCAACAATTCAACAAACAGCAAATACAATTTTTTCTTAAAGTGTCAGTCATTCAAATAGTAACTATCTGTTAAAACAATGATGTCAAATCGCGGCTGTTGCACAATTTAGCTTGCCACTGTTGTCAGGCAACATCTGTCCTCCACAAGCAACACAGCAGCTCCTCTGTCCCGTCAACCCGTCGCTTTCCGTCCTCTGTTGGTTGCACATGTTAAGGATTTCCCATGTTGCTCTGAAGGATTAAGATCAATACACACCTCTTTTTTGTTCTAACCTGTGACACTTTTTCCAATTATATTTCCAATGATTTTTTAATCCCGGTACAAAAGTTGTCAAAAATGTCCCAACTGCCATCTGCAGAACACTGCAACTCCACAGCATCGTTGGCAGGTGAACAGGGATGGCAGCAGGGTATTAAAATAAATAAATAAAGAGGTACCAGGCCCCTCAGGTACGGATGTGGAACCACATCAAATATACAGGCTACAATATGCAGGTCCACCACGTCTCTGAAAATGCTGTTTTTAGATTTTAAAATGACATTGCGACCACATACTGACGCAAATATTGTAGAAGAAATATTAATATAAATATAAGTAGAAAAATATATCCGACGTATTGGCACATATATGCTGATTTTCAAGCAGATCTGATGCTCAGTTAACGCTCTAAAGATCCATGCTCGCAGCTCAGAGACTCTGACGATTGTTCTCTGTGTAGAACAGGAGAGAAAAAAGGATTAATGAGACGTGATTGAGGGGAAAAAAGACAAGGAAAGACTCAGCGATGACAGAAAAAGGCAATACAAAGAAAGGAGTAGACGAGAGAAGAGCGAGCAGTCTGTGTCCTTTCCTCCTGCTCTCACCGTAAAGGTTATTTTGTAACACAAGGTCCTCTCGGCCCAGTAGGAGGGGAGATAATTGGCCAGTGGAAGCAGGGAGGTGAGACTGCCTCTGTTCCAAATCAGACACTGAAGCACAACTCCATCAATCCTCCCTGTGCACTGTCAGGTGAGGCCAGGTGGGGGAGAACAGAGAGGGATGAGCGCTGAGGAAAGGATGGAGATGGAGCCCACTGTGAAATGAAGACTTAGGACGAGGAGACATGGAGGGGAGGGGGAGGGCAGAAAGGGAAAGTCTATTTTTGGAAGCGCGAAAGTGGCACAATATTGTCAGACTGCCTCGTATACGTACAACAACCTGTATTAAGGCCAATTAGTAACAACGCTTCTCACCTCAAGTTATGGCCCGAGTGGATTCAATGTAAAACATTTGGTCATAAAACTCTATCGACCCAAAGAAACAACATTTAAACCATTGCTCTCCGTTTGATTCAACCCACTCAAACATGCCATGGTTATGAAGATACTCTTTAAAATAAACCAAGGCTGTCCACACATGGACCAGTATCAAGGTGACAGATGTCATTATTAAAAGCTCATATCTAGCTGGGATCCACAATGGGCTCTTACGTGGCGTCATCCTCCTCTGTACATGTGGTACGCAACAGCATTTTAATATTAAACATCTTTTTATTTTACTTTTAACTACCCAAGGATCAATTACAGAGAAACCCACCCCTCTGGCGTGAATCTCTGGCATATATTAATAACGAGCAGTTTCTATACATTCATCCCCCCCTCACTTCAAGCAGTCCTTAAGATGGACGGCTCCTTAAACTGTCAGACTGCGCTGCATTATTGAACACTGAGATTCCAGTCCCAGGGGGCTTAAAGTGATTACTCCGCCCACTTGACTGGATGGACCGTCAGTCACTTCGAGGGTAACAAGTGATAATCACCAATATCCTACATTACACGGATTATCTAAATGGAGACATAAACATGGAGAGAGAAATCAACAAATGATATTGCCGATTCAAAATGTAATAGACTGTCATAGTTGAGATTTAGGAGGCTGTGTGCAAACCGTTAATGGTCTATAAAACTCAGATGACTGCATCCTTTACTGGGATAACCATCATATTTTACCGGATGTGATGCAACTCTGACATAAATGTCAACGTCATAACGGTAGTGTTCCTTACAGTGGATTAATAGAACCCCGTGCCCCTGTTCTTCTGCTCACCCCTGTACTGTAGCTACCTCACATTGATATTTTCCAGTTGGTTGAGTGGGAAAAATTGTGATCAAGAGCCCAACGATCCACCGCCAGGCGATTCCACCTCGAGCCGCACCGTCTCCCCCGACACCTCCAGCTGAGCGGGGATTCACGTGTCCATAGTGTGAGAACGCGTTTAACAAGAGGAAGACGGCCCATTACAGATATGCGTAATAGAGGCTCCCGTCCGAGAAACCTCACGGTCAGTGTCTTTTTCAAGGTCAATTTGCAAGTGCACCCGGCCTTTTATTCCCCCCCCGGCGACGGCAGTGCAGTATAAAGCCGAACTGAAATAATCCCTACAAACAGCCACCGTTTAAAGTGTCCAAGGCTTGATCTGCTCCATCATTCACCATCTTGCCGTGAATCGCATGGACATTTGTTAAGGACAGAGGACATCTCAATCTGCGCCTTCTTGGAGGACTCAATCAGCCTTTTCATCAGCTGCTCTGATCAAAAAGTAGAGTCTGCACAGGAGGTAAGAATCTGCCAAGTCCAACAGTCTGACAGCGGGTTGGAGATAAGAGGCCACATTTGTGAGAAATCACCACACTTGCATATTTCTATTCACAATTTATGAAGGAATTAACTTCAGATGACATGTCGTCTGATGTGGCCCGCGACAATCTTTGATATACTAATGTGGGTTATAATAAATATAATGAACTTAAATGGATTTATGTTATAATAGAGAAATGTTCTTACATTTTTACATTTATATAAATTATACTTGAATAAACCCTAATCAAATGCAAAGACAGTTATTCAAGCCTATGTTCGGGAGTAGTTACATGCCTACGTGATGCTGATGTGGCATATGGTGTAAATGAGTTAGAAAACATCACCGGGCACCAATCCTCTGAACTTAGAGGTTTGGTTGGAATTATTTTTGTTGGGTCTCATCTTTATTGTTTTTATTTTTTTTAATCAGAAATAAATTGTGCCTTAAATCAGAAGCTCTGGTGGTGAGCAGCACGCCTCCTCTGCTCTCCAACGACTGTTCACAACAGAATCTGTCAAACACAGCCAGTGCCGAGACGGAGCATTCACTCCTCGGTGGGCAGAGAGAACGAGAAACCATGTAAACAAAAAAGACCATGAGGGAGTACAGTAGCAAAGAATATCAAAAATATGCTTTCCACCTGAGGGTGATAAGGGAAACTTCTTCCACCACTGAAAAGCTTCTCAACATTGCACCCCAGACCCTCAAACACATTCTCAGCGTGCCAAAGAAATGACCAAAACCCAATGGAATCTACGTGAATTTGATACCAATAAGTGCACACTGCCGTAGGCTGTACGCCTCTCCTCCGATGATTGTGACGGCAAACCGTGATGCACTGCAGTCCTCTCGGTTTGAAGTGAATCAGACTTATTTACTGGACCGGACCACTTTTATAGACCGTTAAATATCAGAGACATGGGCTATCATGCCTCACCTGCCAGACACAAAAACAAACAAATAATGCTTGCTTAATTTTGTTGTAACGTATATATTTAACGTATATATTTCAACCTCTTAAAATCAACAAACAAGTCCAATGTTATTATACAAACATGCCGATAACACGTTACCTATATATTATTAATTCTGATTTGAAGCCGACGGCAAACTCAAAGAAATGAAATGAACAACTTGTGAAGTATGTGTGGCGTCACAAGGTGTGACTCCAGCCACACCAGACAGCACATGTCGTGGTAGTCTGCGTGGTCCAGACATAAACGTGCAGCTCCAGCATTTTGCAACTGTTGAACCTTCCTCATGCAGGTAAATTGGACCGAGCATTTTGAGCAGCATCTCGCTCCACCGCTCACCTCCTTTTGAGTTTCTCATGAGCTTAGTGAGCAGCTCACCTTCTCTCCCAGGGCCCTGAGGCTGTCCAGGAAGCGGGGCCAGAAGTCCTTGAAGAGCGGTCGGTCGATCTTCTTCAGGCTATCTCTGGTGCTGGCATCCACACTGACGTACAACTGGGTGACTGGAACCAGGGTCCTGGGAATGAGAGAGAATATGGAACCGACATGAGGATCAGAAGGCTGCAGTTTGTAGAGGGAAAGGAACCTTGTGAGGAAAGGAAGTACGAAACCGTGACAGCATTTAGGAAACGGGAGGACAAAAGGAAAGCAAAAAGAGTCGATTTCAAATTCAAGAAGCTAGTCACCCCCCAATGTCATCAAGAGCTTTTTGTACTCTCAAAACACTAGCGTATCGTAAGCTCTCACTTGTCCCAGTCATTTACATGCAACAACAAACACTCTGTTGTTGTGCTTCGTGCAACAAGGTCAGACAAATTAGGGCAAAATGAGGAGGCAGAGTGAGAACCCCTGTGCTTCTCTTCAATACGTGAAAGAGTGATTAGCTCGAGGTTCGGGACCCGCACTTCGAGCTAATCACTCTAAATCCAGACTGTTTGCTGTCCTGCTCCTCAGTGGTGGAACGAGCTCCCCACTGACACCAGGACAGCAGAAAGTCTCGACAGCTTCCGCCGGAAACTGAAAACGCACCTATTCCGACTACATCTGGATTAAAACACAGATTTGCACTTCAGTGGCTCTTAAATAGCTCTTATTGTGGTACTTTTGTAGTTTGACTATGTTGAGGAAATGTTACTTTCTGTATTCTTGTTGTCTTAGTTTGTACTCTAGGTAGAAATGCACTAATTGTAAGTCACTTTGGATAAAAGCGTCTGCAAAATGACATGTAATGTAATGTAAATGTAAAAAGAGCAGAGGACGCAGCAGAGTAGAACCAAAAATGTAGACCACTCCCCTTTCATGTGTCTGTCGACGGGCGATAAGACATTTCTGTCCAGGCACGTGCACAGATAGAGCCCTAGTGGTGCTCAAGCACCAGCCCCTTTTGCCCCGGATGAGTAAAGTGCCCTTTTTTCAGGAGGCACTTTTTTTTTTCATTCATCAGTGTTTAAGAATAAAAGTTACTCTCTCTCTATCATCAAGTCCCCCCAAATGTGTTTTGATATCCGACGGGGCATATATTTTTGTTCTTGTGAGACTTTCGCTCCGACATGCTCCACGCCGCTCACGAGCCCCCGGTTTTGTACTTTTGGTAAAAAAGAGAAGGTAATCCAGTGTGAAAAAAAAAAAATCTCATTGGGTGCTGTGGCTTAGTGGGTAGAAACACGTGTTCAGTGGACACAAGGTCCTGGGTTCAAGCCCCAGCAGTGGCAAAAAAAACTTGAAAAGATATGTATTTCTTTTCAGAGGGGCGCGCATTTTTTTGCGCCCCTCTCTGAATGGCACCCTAGGCGGCCGCCTATACCGCCTGTAGGAAAAACCGCCCCTGGTTCAGAGGGCCAAATGTGCCGGCCTTAGTTTGAGGACCACCGCTCTTGGCTGTTGTCTATCAATATCGCTCATTTTGAAAATGACGTAAGAGGACAATACGGAGATATATATATATATATATATATATATATATATATATATATATATATATATATATATATATATATATATATACACACACACACACACACATACACACACACACACACCAACACATCCCTGGTCAAACTCTAATCACAACCCTATGCTCAAGCTAACAGTAACACACCTCTTCTACCACTCTACCCCTTCTTCTGAGTATCTATCTATTATAAGATGACACTTAGGTCACTTCAGTATGTTTCCTCAGACAAAACCTTTCCTCGTTAAAAGGAATTTGAAGAGACTGCTTTGATCCTTGTTGCTGTGATGCACTCCTGTAGACCAAACAACTCATCCCCCCTGACTTCAAAGAAAAGAGCTTGCAAAGGCAAAATGCACTACGGGAACATAAATGAGCCAGAACCGATTGTCTGGAATATGTATGAGGAGAAGAAAGGAACAGCAACACAACAAGTTGAGCAAGTCTGTTTGTGCCCCTACCTGATTTCCTCAGGGAACTGGGCGTTGGTGACCAGGAAGCTGGAGATGCGGTGGGAGTGGAGGAGGCGGATGAAGGTGTTGATTTCAGGGTACATGATGGGCTCACCCACCAGGGAGAGGGCACAGTGCTTGACGGCCAGACCCTCCTCGTACCGCTCCGGTTGGACTCCCGGGACACCTGGAGGTGAAGAGAGGTCAGCGGCTTAGTAGATTAGAGTTTGCCGTGCCGATTCCACCTTTGACCTGATCAACAATCTCCCAACAACAAGCAGGTAGAAGAATAAAGTATGAAACGGGAGGAAACAGCATGAGGTCGGGCTTTGAAGTGAGCTTTAACTGAGTCGTTACAAGACAGGCGTGTGGAGCTCATGAAAAATGAGCGGAGGAGAGGAGGAAGTGTGAAAGCCTTTGAGCTTCGGGAGTCAGGCGCAAAGCCCAGTCTCTCCGTCTTTTACACTTGGAGGGGCTCTGACACAATTCTCCAGATATCTACCAGCAGAGACTATTCGGTGCTGTAAACATATGCTCAGCAGAAATTCATATATTGCGAGAAAATGTGGTAGGTTTATTGTATTTCAACTTTTAGATTACTGTATTGATGAACACATTATTTACAGTAAGAGTTGAATAAACCCCGATAAGAAGAGCACAGTACACACCTTAGGTAACAGCATCAATGGCTGCCATCAATTAAATTGATTTCTCAAACCAATAAAAAAAAGACAAGTGAGGAATCTAGTCTCTTTAGTTAAAGTTAAGCCCATTAATGTCCAATCGAAGAAAGTCTACACTTGGATCTCGACCATAGGCCACCAAAAGTTTAACAAAAAACTTGACATAGGGGCGACTATGGGTCAGTGGGTAGCAGGTCCGTCTTTGATTGTGGGTAGCAGGTCCGTCTTTCAATCACGGGGTTGGAGGTTCAATCCCCGCCCTAGTCGATGTGTTCTTGAGCAAGACACTTAACCCTGAATTGCTCCCTGTAGCTACGTCTACGGTGTATGAATGTAACAAGATTGTAAGTCGCTTTGGATAAAAGCGTCAGCTAAATGACATGTAATGTAATGTAATACATAAACTAGAGAGCACTTAGCAATGAGATCACACGGGCTCTGACGCCAAATCGGGCCCTTACTCCGACAACACCCAGCTTCCAAACCCTGTGTTCATTTTGATCTCAACTGCAAACCCGGAAGGTTTTATAACTGCATCTTCACAGAGTTGAAGCCGTCGCGCTGATGAAATCCCCACACTATGAACACAACCACCTGCGAGATGAAGAAAAGTCTGAGACATGATGCGAGTATTAGTGAAACAAATCATTAGGAGCTTGCTTTCTGCAAACGGTATGAAGTATAACATGCTGTCTGACATGGCTTACATCGGACGGACAGGGAATGAACAAATGGTAAAAGCTTAGGGAGAAAAGGTTTTATACGCCGTCATGGGAATTTAGCGCGATATTGCTCTCGCTACAGCAGATGCCATCTAAGTTAATATCAGATGCAGTGAATCCTAATCAGGTGGATCTTTGGACTGATGCCTTCATATGCTTCATAGAACCATCTATGAATTATTGATGCGAGGTGTGTCTGTTATGTTGTCTTTCTTTCAAGGACAAATCAAATCTGGAAACAGCTGCGACGTCAAAGACAAACTGTCCCTGAAGCGGAATTCCATCACATTCTCACACAATGACCTCCCTTGTTCGAGGGCTTTGGGCCTCTGTGACATCATGGGGATCAAGGGAAGACAACTTATAACAAAGACCTTCGACATCACAGAAGATGATGCAGACATCATTATCCCTGCTTTAAAACACTTGTCCTTTTTTAAATTGTGTATTGCGTGTTCGGGAAACAACTCGTGCAACTTTCATCGCACTGTCGAGAGCACACACTCGGTTTGAGTTGACGGCTAAAAAGCATCACTGCATCACACCCTCAGTATTGATGAATGTAAAATGCCTGGTCAGACTGCAGCCTTGCTTTTGCGTTGCAGAGCGAGTCACATTTCTGCTGGAGCGCCCTCAACACAAGTTGAGAGAATAAATAAACTCGGAGCAGAAAAGAGGTCATTGGTGTCGTTACCAATTGTATAATAGGATCAAATGAAAAGGCGGCTTTCTGTAGCAGATGTTGCTGGATGACCGGAGCTATATTACTTCAAATGTATTTAGTTACCAGTGATCTGAGGGAAATAAGATGCTATTTGAGGTTTCCAAAAGACCAAAAGATTGTCAGGACAAACCAACCTGTTTAATATAATAATAATAATGGATTCCATTTGTACAGGCACTCTTCATCCAAGAATCTCAGCGTGCCACAAAGCCAGTACATTAAAACTATAATAAAAAAAGGAGCGAGCTGAGGATGCGGTTGGAGGTTTGGAGAGTAAGGAGTTCCTGTAGGTAGGGGGGTGCATGTCCATTTCTGCATTCATGGCTGAGTAGTAGGACTTTGTAGTTAATCCGGAATGAGACAGGAAGCCAGTGGAGTGAGTGGAGAACAGGTGTTATGTGCTCATATTTCCAGACTCTCATCAGGATCCTGGCAGCGCTGTTTTGGATGAATTGCAGTTTTGGGATGTTCCTGCCAGTGATCCCAGTGAAGAGGGAGTTACAGTAGTCCAGTCTAGAGGAGATAAATGCATATACAAGCTTCTCTGCATCTGTGGTTAAAGTGGGGCGGAGTTTGGAGATATTTTTAAGATGGTAAAAGCAGGTTTTGCACAGGTGTTTTATTTGGTCATTAAAGGTCAGGTGTGAATCAAACCTAACTCCCAGATTAGTGACTGTGGAGGAGAGGGGTATGACCTGACCGCCGAAGGTGAGATGAGTTAGGGAGGATGACTGAACCTGCTGTGGAGTACCAAGAAGGAGTGCTTCAGTTTTGCTACTGTTAAGATGGAGAAAGTTTTCGCTCATCCATGCCTTTATCTCCCCAAGGTTGGGGAAGTTTTTACGTAAAGCTGTGTGTCGTTAGCATAACAGTCGAAGGATATCCTATGTCTAAGGTGGAGCATGTAAATAATGAATAGGAGGGGGCCGAGGACCGACCCTTGCGGAACACCAAAGTAGACGGAGAGCAGTCTGGACCTGCATCTTCCCAGTGAGACATATTCAGTTCTGCCAGAAAGGTAGGACTGAAACCACTTAAGTGCAGAGTCTGATAGTCCAACAGTGGTGGAGAGGCGCTCTAGGAGCCTGGAGGAGTGTGATCCATTGTGTCAAATGCAGCAGGTCCAGGAGGATGAGGAGGGAGGATGATCCTGCATCGGCTGTCATCAGCAGGCCATTCGTAACCCTGAGGAAAGCCGTTTCAGTGCTGTGGGCTGTTTAACTACACTGTGGGTGTTCAGAGGCATTGTCTGGATTGTTCATTGCACTCGACATATTTAAAAAAAACGCCTCACAGTCAGTGGTAAATGGAGTCTGTCGCTGCAGGATGCCTAATGCGATTTTTTGTAAAAGCATCCAAAAATGTCTTTGTTTCAAGAACGCCTCAGCTGTAATCTCATTTGTTACTTCTTCCTTTCACTTTAAGTGAGCTAAAAGCCAGCTTCCTGTCAACATAGGCGTATGTGCACTATTGCTCCATTATAATATCATCAGGAGATTACATTTTCCAGGATATAATGATTCCATGATTATAATAAATTATGTTCTGCTCTAAGAATGATATTATCTATATAGAATAACTTTTTATGCCTCACAAGCCTTCGGCATCTGTATTATTTCCAGAGTACTATTGCTTCTCTGTTTTGTGATAGTTTCAGCAGTCACTTTGAGGTTGGCGGCAGCTTTCTGACTGCAAGGTCACAGGATCAAGCCAGGCCTTAAGATAACTTTCTCTGTGAGGTACAGTCACACATGTGAAGCGGCGGATTTCTAAGTGAAAGGAACTCTAAAGCAAAAGAGCTCTAAATAAAATAATGATGAGGGAGTTTAAATCTGGTCATGCTGTAAGTGACCAAATTTAAACCTGTCTTTTAAAACATAAATAACAAAGGTTTACAACAAGACAAATAAATGCAAATGCTCAAATCTATCAGTCGCCTCAGCCTTGCAGAGACGTTAGCCCTGCAGCCGCCGGTTTGCTGTCATCATGTTGAGGCAAAAAACAATTGTTGCCAATCTTGTAGCACACTTGAAATGAATAGATTAATTAATGAGAACTATAAAGATTCACTGCAGTGAAGAAATTTGTTTTAATCAATCTGAAATAAATAAAACAAATGAGTTCCAATAATGCTTCGTATTACTGTGTCGCCACCACGTTTTGACAACATTTCCTAAAGCAGGCCTATTCAACTAGCCGGATACGGCCCGTTTGAATTTAACTCCGGCCCGCCAGGCTGCCTGCAAATCAGTATAGCTTGGTAAGAAAAAATAAAACTGACGGACACGCCACTTTTATACATTGAGACATCTAACCCAGAGCCATTGAGTTTCACTGTTGCCTCCACCAAACCTGTATGGTGACATCGTTATGTTACGCCCCCGTGTTGTTTGCCGTGACTCCTCATCAGCGCTCTGGTCTGGCTGACCACTGAAACACGGCGCTAGCTGGCGCTACCGTTAAGCTGCAACACGTCTCTCTCAAAGCCGAAGCGTCGGGAAGTTGTCTGCAGGCTCTCAAGTGTCACACATTGAGCGTGAGACTCACGCATTTCGGTCTTAACTCCCGCACTCCCGCCACACATCGTATTTCTCACGCTGAAAAAAACTCTCGGCTATTTAATGTTTTAATGTGCCGCCGCAGCAGCGAGCAAACATGAGCTGGAGAAATCAAGCGCTACTCTGGAGGTCAGCTGTGAGTTGCCACTTATCAGCCAATCAAAAAAAATAAGTGGGCTACACAACAGCCAATCAGAAAACAAACGTATCTGTTGTATCTGGATAAGATTTAATCCAGCAACCAATGAAAGTAATGCATCCTGGAATTGCGCGCGACTGAACTCCTAAAGTTTTGTTCTGCGGAGGGGGGGGGCGGATATTTGATCAATATTACCCTCACACCCATTGTGATTTTCTTATTCGGCCCACTTGCTACTGAAGTTGAATAGCCCTGCTCTAAAGCCTCCGAGTATTCCCAAGCAGATTTTCTTTCAGAGGATGATCACTCAACTGTTTCGACTGAGCTTTGGGAATTAAGCTAGCCGTCCTCAGCTAATGCTGGTGGCAGCCAGAGAAAAGTACGAATGGATCCCAAAAAATTGGCTAGAGAATAGCGATATGCCGAGAGCGGAGCAGAAGAAAACACTTCTAAAAAGACAAACCTCTGAACTGTCGAATCATGCCCAGGTGCTTCTCCAAGGCGTCCTGCAGGATCTTCTCAGCAGGGTCCATTTTCCAGCGCCACTCTGTGCCCACAGGGTTGGTGTGATGTCTGTTGGTGGGGCACGCAGTAAACGGATACGGTACAGCAGATATACAGTACCCGATGCCACAGTTGTTCATTTCCAACAGCAGTAACTGAATCTCTACAAACAGCGTTGGTGTAACGCAGAAAACAATCTACGTGGAGAGCAAAATGTAATCTGGGATCCTGCCGGCTATATACCTTTTTTACTGGTGTTGAATTAGCTTGTAAACTGGCTACTCGTGAAACAAGCCAGTCGGAAGTCGCAAGTGTCTTGGCCCGCATATCGGCCCGCATATCGGCCAACAGAACCCCAGAAATATGGCCCATTGCCAGCCCACCTCGCTACGTGGTGTAGCCGATTGGATCCCAGATGAGTGATACTCAATCATGGAGCATATAGACGTGACAAGATCAAATACAAATTAAAAACACATTAAACAAACAAGTGCAACCACAGCCGAGGTATCTACTGACAAATTTGAGTGTGCAACACAGATAGTTAAAAACATAGTCAGATGAGACAGCGAGATTACGTCTGTGCTCTTGAATTGCTTACTTCCTGTCACGCCACAGAGCTGTCTTTAACGTCAATTGGCGTATCTGTAGTGACAGAGAAGCGGTTCGCCGCGGCGACCCTACGGTGTGGTCACCGTTTTCAAATAGAGTAAATAAGGCCCCTGGCGCTCACCGTCGTCGTGATGAATCAGGACTTGCGGTCATGCCGGCCAGTCGCCTTCAGGCGTAAATCATTCACCGGCTCATTGTGAGAGTGATCTTCACTAACGAGGTAAACAAGACGAGGAGAAAGCGTGCATGCAATTATAGTCAAGCGCTAAGACACGCTGATGACTCTGGCAGCCGTATGTTGCACGAACACTAATGTTCTAAACACTTGAGCCCAACCACTTTGCAGCTGTCCAATCAAATCATATTCCTCTTCAAAACTGGACTCTGCTTAAATATTGTAATATCCATCTTGGGCCACTTAGAGGTTTCAGACTGGTCTGAAGTGTTCGGGTCGGCCTCAATTATGCACTCAGATCTGAGCCGAGTGATCTGATGCAGTTGCTGGGCTGTCTTAATTTACCCAGAATTCATAGCAAATCTTACTTGAAACAGACGGCTTTGGGCAACAGATGAATTCAGACTGCCATCTTAGGTCTGACTATTCATTTGATCTGAGCCATGTCTCCTAGGGTTATGTGAGATATGTCATTTTTACAAATAATAACTAAGCGAGACGTGGTGCTTTTACGTACACCCAACTCTGTTTCATTCCTGTGAAAGGGGTTTGCTTATAGACAATATGTGTCAGGTACGTACCTCCAGCAGAAGACACACTTGTTGGCACAGGCGAGGCTCGGGGTGGTCTCCATGCAGCGGTGGGACTCGATGCCATAGAAGGTGTGCTTGTAGCAGCCGCCCCTCCCCCGCAGCATGGACTGATCAACAGAGAACAAACACCACGTCATTTCTGCGCTTGGTTGAAGAAAGTTTAAAAGTGTCAAGCAATTTATCGACTAGTCTCCGTTACCTTAGTCCATCGACAAAGCTTCACTCCCGAGTGACTTCCAATGAGTTTGTAGCCTGTAGGAGAGAAAGAAAGAAATGTGAGAAGAGCAGTAAAAACCTCTCTGAGCCACACAGGCCAGATAATTAACACAGAAAGAGCTGGGGATCCAATTCCGTCTGAGCGGGGTTCATAAGCATTAAACGCTCAAAGTCCCATTCAGTCACAGTCCTCTGGGAATACTGACCATCTCCAGCTAAGCCACTCAAGGGCACGTCAGCAGTCAGGAGCAGAGGGTGGCGTTTCAAATGCTGCTGGCGGCACAAAAGGGAGGATACAGCACTTCGCAGGTCTGCCTCTATCCTCTCGTACCGCCACGGCCCTCATGCCACATCCTCCTCTGTGACGTCTGTCAAAGAGCTTCATTTGTATCACTTAAATCTGGAACTTTGTATTGGGACGGCTTCCGGGGGGAATCAAGAATCAAGAAGGGATCTTTTCCTTTCTTTCTTTTAAAGACCCAACAAAGAGATTTGCCGTTTAAGCCAAACGGCGACGGAACAGAAATAATGCGGAACCGGGTGGAATCTCTTTATTGTGAAGTCAAATCCGTGTAGCTTAAATATCCAATCAAAAACCCAGCAGAATATTAGTTTCAGTTTGAGGCTGGATGAGTCGAATACAAATGCCATTCATCAAGGCGGAATGGGGAAAATACTCGGGTTCTGATTTTCCAGCTGAACGAAACGGTTTGCCTTTAAAACGAAGACGTTCCTTTGAGGAGCAGAACTAGCTGACCAACGCAATTAAATGCCTTTGTTTGAAGTGCATTTACTCTTGAGAGGAAAATAAAAATGAATTAAGAGTTGGCACCAAATTGTTTTTCCACTCCAAAATGAAAAAAAAGACCCTTGCGAGCCCACGTCCTCCACTAACCTTGCTTCCAGAAACTGCAAGAGACTCATTAAAAATATATATACATACACTCCCAGGCCAACAAGACTGTGGAAACCAGGGTAAGGTAGCGGACCCGCCGGAAGTATATTTAAGCATTAATAATAACAAACGTTTCCCTCTCTCATGTTTGTTCGGGGAAATCGATTTCCAACGCCTCCGTGTCCTTCAATAAGTGAGGGGAGGGGTGGGGGTAATGTTGTCTCTGAGAAATGGCATCTGCTAAAGGATGGTGAAGACATTTTTTTAAAGATGCGTTTTCTGACTTTTGACCACAAATTGGTGTCAGTTCGTCTTTTGAGCTCCAGGTGGACGTTTGTGCCAGATTTGAAGAAATTCACTGCAGGTGTTCTGACAGCTTCCACTGACTGTACGAGTGACTGCCGGCTTCTTGACCAACTCTTCAAAGAGGACTTTAGTTTTCCCTTTCAAGCTAGTGCTGCAGACCCGTTCACATAGAAAGCTTGTGGGTAAGGACCCGTTTCTGTTATCTGTGAGAGTGGGCCGGTCACGATAATGATGTTATTCACCGCAATCGTTTCTGCTGACCTCCTACATTTAACGTCAGTGGCATAAAAGAGTCCTAAACTGACAATATTGTTTATCTCAATCATCTCTGGGAAAATATATGGTCCAACAAAAGTAGTGAATGTGACGGGCCGATGTGAATGTGAATATTCTGACGAAAAAATTCACTCAAATTAAATGTAGATGTGCCCCTCACCATTGATAATTTACAATTACTATAGATTATAATTGACGAGATACATGCGCTCCAACCCGTTACTATGGCCATTTCAAACGGACGTCTCTTCATCATCACAAATACAAATAATCAGATTTCATGGTCCGAGTCCCAGCAAACTATTTTGATAAATGTGCAGCATTCTCTTCAAATGAGGGCTATGCAGGAAATGCAGCCTTCCAAGGCCCAAGAGAACAACGGCAACAACTTTCATCCTTCAATCTTTCATTGCACATGAAACAAACGGGCTGACTGTTGCCAGCACAGAGGCCATGAAGCCGGCCAACATTTGGCTCGACGAAGTGAAGTCCTGCTCAGAGTCTTATTATAGAGTTGTGTAAGCCAACAGTGGGGGTTAACTGGCTGAACAAGTCTGGCCTGTGTTATGCTGGTGAACGGACCAAATAGAGACAAAATAGTGAATAAGCGACACTCTGAGGCTTTATGGGAGGCAACCGCCTACACGGAGACACTACACTTCAAAATATCCCAATTACAGGCTGGAACAAGAAGTGTAGCTTCAGTGGCCGATTGACCTGGAAGCTGCACGACCTCCTCCTGGATTATCCTTTTCATTCACGCTCACATCTTAAATGTCGTCTTGTCATGTGGATTGTTGATATTGTCATTTTATCACGTCGGTCTATTTGGTATACTGGAAGGGATTTAAACAGGGATCTCTTTTGTTTCTTTATTTATTTTTTCTATTTAAGTGTGTGTCCTATGCTGTATATAGACTAAAAAGCTCCCTGAGGTAAATTTGTGATAAAATTGACCTGACTTCAGTCATCATGTGTTTGAATGTTGTGTGAGACCTTGTGTTGCGTTTCCATGGTCACAGCACATGGTCCGAGCAGCTGTTTGTTAGCATCGGAGACCCGTGGAGTGACCTGGTAGCAGTGTGGTTACAGCGCATACCAGACGACTGCAAAGTCCCACGTTTGATTACGACATGGCCGTTTGGCCAACGTGCTCAAGTCAGTTCTCTTGCTCAGATTTCTTGTTTTGTCTGTTGGCGTACATGTTTTTGGTTCTTGGAGGGCCACTGAAAGCAGTGACTAAGGATTCATTTATTTCCATGGAGCAAAGGCTGCTACTTCTGTATAGAGTTGTGTGTGTGTGTGTGTGTGTGTGGAGTCAGACACAGGAGAGGTTGGCATTGAGACGTGAATGGAGCGACTTCTAGAGCGGAACTGCGTCGTTCTAACAGAGGCTGCACTGCAAATACAAATTGAAAATGTAATCAATCATAATAAGCAGACTGTTCTGTTCACGCTTTCTGAAAGTCACATATTAGCAACAAGAAGGAAATAAGAGTGGCCTGCAGTGTGAATGCAGCCTCTGCTGCATGTCACACCGCTCAGTGTAATGTTTAAAAACAGCATTTGAATGAAGAAGATATTCTTTATAAAAATCTCTCCTAGATTTCAGTGTGCGTCGGTAAGATTTAATGCTGAAGTTTTGAAGTGAATAACAACTTTGCTGCCCCATGTGGAAACAAAGGTTAAGGACATGCTGACAAGCAGCTGGTCTGTAATGTGATTTATATTTATTCTTTCACTGCAAAGCAGTGCAGCTAGATAATATGAATATATGATCCAGAGTCACCGGTGACACCAGCAGATGTTTATTTTGGAAATGGCCAGAAAGCGTTGCACTTCAGTCATAAAATCACCCAAAACAATCACATCGAATTTCTTGTAAACTCATGACTTTTTTTATCTTCTCCCAAAGACAAAAACTGAATTAAAATCTCCATTTGCCTTACCTTGTTTGGTTAGTGCTTTCCTCAGGGCCGGGGTGATCATCTCCCTTCTTTCCCCCTCATCGTCAATCTTCCTCTTTCCTTTCACCTTGGACAGCTTCACCATCTGTCCGTCGGCTCCAGCCTCCTCTTTGCTCTGAGGACACACAGAACTCAGACGGTTTATGTGACGAACTATAAAATAATTAACTGATGTTGTAATTAATTCAAAAGAATGTCTTCTTTTCTTTATAACACAAAGATGCGTTTCAGCAAAAAAAAAAAATTGAATTAATTGTTTGAATATGATAATTGGGCATTATATTGCACCAATCAAACGACTCAAATAGACAGTCATCAGGTGGTATGACATTGTGCCGCCTGCCGATTCATCACACACGCCACTCAAAGTCCTGAAGTGTTGATACTGATTAAACTGCTGCAGGTTGCATGATGGGAGTGAGTGGAATGAAGATATTGCCACAGAAAACGGCACCGTACAAAGATCTTTTTATACTGATCTAGTAGAAAACAGCCATCCTTAAAAAGCCAGTTGCTTGCCACATGATTTGATGCTCACCACTAAAAAGTTAAAAGCAGCTCCTTTGTTTGATGCTGGATTTGACTGAAGATGAAAGGCTGAGACTCTGCTGTCCTCGTATGCCGCCGTGTGCCACATGACCCCTGCATGACACAACCCTTGTCAACAACAGGAACATGGAAACGCAACACAAGCTCTACAGCATAACAAGCCGACAATTGTTGGCCGGTATACCAACAACCTTCTTCATCTGAGGATTATATTTTTGCAGTGTACAGCATTTGTATGTACATATTACTTCCAGTAGGTAGCTGAAGAAGTTCAACCTGCCAAAGACCAGAATAGTGCACTTCTACAGCGTCAAAGTTGATACCATCCTCCGCTCCTCCATCAGTGTCTGCAGCCGCTACTGGAGAGTGGAGACACCATCCGCTCTGCTGAGAGGGCGATCGGGTGCAATCTGCCTTCCCTCCATGACTTGTTCTCCTCCAGGACCCTGAGGCGGGCAAGAAACATCAGCGCCGACTGCAATGATGTTTCTCACCCTGGACACAGACTTCTTGAGTCGATTCCTTCTGGCGGGTCCCATCAGGCACCAACTTGGACGCTTGTTGTTTTAAATGCAACTTCATTTGTTTGTTTATCAATTTTTCCAAAAGTAGGTACCATCAGTATCCGAAGTCCAACACACAGCGAGTACTAATGCCAATCCCCACATACACAAACTACCAACTCAACAAACTTCCACACCGACACACATCCATCCATATACACACACACACACAACTATCCATATCCACACACACACACACACCACCACACACACACACACACATCCATCCATACCCCCACACACAACTACACACACACACACACACACACACACACACACACACACCCTCCCACATGTATACTTCTACGCTTCAAGAGGGCCCAACGAGGAGGAAGGGAAGGGCCGAACAGTCAACGGATTACAAACAAATAATATAAGCATCTAATACATAATGAAATCAAATAAATAACTAAGAGAAATAAGACATGAAACACTGACATTCATATCATACACAGGTTTACACCTTTGTTCGACAGTGGCACTCTACAGGTAGCGCGGTTCTGTCCCCTCAACCCCTCTCAGTTGTAGAATAGATTTAATTTCAACTCTAGATATAATGTAACACAAGTCCATGCTCTTATGAAGAGATCTATTGATATTTGTAATTTTGCAGTAATTTTTCCCCATTGTATGGAGCTGTTTTAATCCGTCTCTACTGAGTTATGGTTGGTGGTTTTGCATCCTTCCAGTTCAGTTATAATTTTTCAGGCAATCACTAAAAGTATACTAAATATTAATGAATCAGAGGGTACCTCCACTTTCATAATTTTGTATATTTAGTTTGTATATTTTTCCAAAACCCTTGGAATACTGGACAGTCCCAAAAGATATCTTCCACATTTTCTCCAACATAATGATACAGAAGGAAACCCCCACATGTGGAGAGATGTGTTCTGAATTATCTGATTATCCTTCCACAATTGTCTATTAATTCCCTGATGACATTTGTTGCAGAGATCTTCCCATGTTTTATCTTCAATTAATTCCAATTCCCACTTTTCCTTGTTGTTCAATGTATTTTGCGTTGTGAGCTGTAAGGCTTCTATAGAAGTGGGAGACGGGGTTTTTTTAGTTGGAAAATAGTTTTCTACTATACTAATAAAATAGTCTTCACTTACTTTTTTTAATTTTATTTACTAACTGTGTCTTTATGGTTTGTAATGTAGGGTCTCATTTGAAGGTATCTAAACAAGTCCTTTGATGGATGTGTGTATTGCTCTTGCAGCTGATAAAATGATTTTAGTCCAGTTCCGTAAAATAATCGGTTGATGGCTTCAAGACTTTAATCAGCCCACCGTCTAAATCCACTGTCCCATATAGAGGGAGGGAATTATATGTTGCCTAAAAGTGGCATTGCCCTTGAGTGAGCTGAATCCTTAAAGTTGTTTTCATTATTATTGTCCAAATCTTCAGTGTTGCATTTTATCCATTCAATTTTAATTTTATTAAATTATTTAATATTATTAATTGGCAATGTTGATATAGATATACCCTTAGCTGTGCTCTGTTCCATCTTGGTCCTTCCTGTCTCTTGGTCATTTCCAATACATGCCACTATAGCGGTTAGTTGTGCTGCCCAATAATATAGTTTATGGTTTGGTAGGCCGAGGCCTCCTTCATCTTTAGGTAGAAGCAATGTTTTCAGTCTTAATCTGGGTTTCGTATTCTGCCAGATTAATTTTGAGAGTAGTTTATTTACATAGTGAAGATGGAAACCGGTACTGCCAAGGGTAGGGACTGAACAAAAAGGAGTCTGGGTAACAATTATTGGCCATCTCTGCTCTACCAAACAATGAGAGGAGGGATTGCCAACGTGCTATGCCATTTTTATTAGTTTGATTGACTTATTGTATTTGGCATCAAACAGCTGTTTGCAGCTAGGTGTAATAGTAATTCCCAAATATCCAAATCCTTGTTCAATTTTTATTGTACATTTTCTAATGATCTATTTTAGGATTGCTCTGTTTATTGTCACATATCAATCACCAAGCCAAATTCCTTGTATGTGTGTAACACACTTGGCAATAAAAGTTTCTAATATTTTCATTTATAATGCCGTTTCAAACACAACAGAAGATTAAGTTCTGCCAATCCTTCCTCGTTTGTGCACGATTCGAACAGCAGACGCAACGCACAGCCAACTGGGCAACAACCTGGCAACAACCTGTCAACAACCTGTCCCCGTGGCGGCCACCGGCCATTCGCCTAGCCGTCCTCTCTGGTCCCCGCTGCTCAGCTTTCGCCCCGTCGCTTGAGAGCTCACAGTCGTCCACTCACAGACCCGTCTGCAGTAACAGAACTGGGACATCTCTCGGCCCTGTGTCGTGCTCTGGAACCATGAGCCCTACATGGGGGGCGGATGCAAGCGGGCCGATGAAGGCGAGCCAATAAAGGAGAGCACAGAAGCGGCTCATCGGGTAGAACGAGAAATTAGATTCATTAAACTGGTGCTTTTGTGTGATATTTGCTGAGAAACTACATTTTTGCAGAATCGTCGATTAAATCAACTACTCAATTAGTCAACAGAATTACACGCGTTTACCAACAATTTTTTGTGTGTGTGTGTGTGTGTGTGTGGGGGGGGGGGGGGGGGGGGGGGTCGAGGACAGCCAAATCATTGAACTGGCATCAAGCGGTGAGGTTCCAACCAACTGAAGGCGAAATATCTTTCAGGAAAAAAAATGCATAATATGTTTTGTGGAAGCAGACACATCAGTTGACAGTGTTTTATAAGACTTAAAAACATGTCTGAGGGGTGGCATTGCTGAAACATTTTATCTATTCATCTGGTCCCATATTGCAGATATGTTGTCGGTATGTAAATTAACAAACCTTCTTTATTAGTCACATATTTGGCATTCAAAAGACAGGGCTAGAAGACCTCAATCGATGAAGCAACACGACTTTCAGTCAGTAGTTAATCTCCGCTTCCTCCCTCTGGATACAGAGCTGAAAACATCAAACACCTAGCCCAGGAAATCTGTGTGTCCACTCGGGTTAACGATCTCACCAACTTTGATCTGGCAACCGTCTCAACGGCACGAAACGGACTCCTCCTGGGACAAAGTTCAGATACAATGAATTTCTGTGCAAAATCATTAAGAGAAACAATGGAAATTAAGTTGGTTGGCAAAAGTTGTTTAAAATGTGAGGAATAAAGTGAGAAATATTGTTTTCTGAGGATCCACTTGGCAAATCAGTGACCCAGTTCACAAAAGGCCTCAACTATAAATCGTAAGAAAAAATGTGTGCATGGATAGCCGTTTCCTCATCACATTAAATAATCTTTATTGGGTAAAGCAGCCATTGAGAAGAGAAATACCAGACTAAATCAAAACATCGTTTGTGTCATTAAAAACAGACATGTTACATATTTTCGATTAAATAGGCAAACTAATCCATTTCGGTTGAGTTCACTGGCTCTCACATTATTTTCTTTCATCAGTAAAATACATCAGTAGAATACACGCTAGCCTTTCATATTATAGTCAGTTATAAAATCGGCTATGCATATCAGAACACAAGCATTATGGCTCCCTCATGTGGCTCAAAGGCGAACTGCAGTTATGAATGTTAATGGAATGCCCTTAAAGTTCTATTCGGTTCAACCTCGAGTCCAGGTGGACATGTGGGACACATTTGAAGAAACTTCGAAGGTGTTCCTGAGGTATCGCCAAGAACCATCAGACGTCATCGCTCCTTTTTCTCCCGACCCGAGCCACAAGTCTCTGCATATGAAACTAGAACGGGCACTCGGTAGAGCGCATACCTTCGCATATCACAAGATTGGGCATTGCATTATGAACATAAAAATTGACTGCTATGGTAAAAAGAAGATTTTGACCTTTTCATGACCTTGACCTTTGACCCGGTCGATCCCAAAATCTAATCAAATGGTTCCCGGATAATAACCAATCATCCCTCCAAATTTCATGCGATTCGGTTAAATACTTTTTGACTTATGCAAATAACACGCACGCACTCGCATACAAATAGACAGCGATTAAAACATTACCTTCTGCATTTTCAATGCGAAGGTAATAAACACTGCATAACAAACATCCCATCACAATGCTCGAGTAGATCGATATTTCCTCACACCAAGACATAATCTTGGGCAACACACTTAAAAACCCTGAAAGACTGAAAGCACTTGAACGCAGACTCTGGTGACAATCAGCTGGTGTTCACCCAAATATTTGCTTGGGGATTAAAACCGGCAGTGTGGCGAGCTCCCGCCGTCAACTCCTTAAGGATGAGCCGCAGCTCCTTTTTGTAGTACTGCAACGTCCGGAGAAAATTACACACGAGAAGGAAAAGAACAAACTGGAGCATATTCAGCTCATTAACTGCAAAACAGATGTGGCTCCATGCTGTAAATTAGCCAACGAACATATTGGAATCAGGGGAATTTCCTTGTCCGCACTTGATATGCAGCTCGGCTAAATACTTCTCCTGGCTCTTCGCAAACGTTTAATCTACAAACTAATTACAGATCGCTCTGCCTGCTCTTGTGCGACCAAATTATGAAAAAATAAAAACAACTCGTTACCACGGAGAGACATCCGATACAAGTCACAGCAGTGAATGAGAGTCCTTAAAACTTGACGAGAGGAGGTGGCCCCTGAGAGCACATGTACGTCAGGTGAAGTTGGTACCCGAGTTTGGCCATTACAAGAATAAATGGAAGCATCCTCAGGGGAAAGAAATGACTGGGAGGAAACACACGGCTTCCTCGGAAATAAAAAGAACAAAACACCTGGTTAGTTTTTTTTTTGTTCTTTTTAAAGAAGACGCGTCTCTCTTCACTGCGGCAGAAATAACTGACAAGGTACTGAGCACCTTGACGTCTCTGAATAAACTATAACATAAACAATATTTGGCAGTGTTGTTAAACAGGAGCATTAAGGAGAAAATCACCAAACTGGGGAAATATATATTTTCTTTTCTTTCTTTCATTGCATTAATAGTCACAGGCTTTGATGCCATATGTATAACAACCACGGGGTGTTGTCGTGACATCATTGTATTTTGGAATGCAACATACTCAATTCCACTCTGATTTCACGCACAAGACGACTTTCTCCACGACGCTCTGCACACGGTCTACCTGCATGCCTTCCCATCTTCTCTGCCCCTCAGTCCTTGCGCTACCTATGAAGGAGACGGACAAAGCCTCTCCCTTCCCTTCCATCGCTCTCTCTTGAGTCACACGGCCCTCACAAGTCTGTGGAGTGGGCGTCCTGGCCCTTTACGCAAGCCTCCGCTTCTCGCCTGCCGTGGGCCTGGTGTCTATCAACCCATTGCCACTACTCCGTCAGTGACACCTCCGTTTCTCCTTTGAGCCGAGTGGGTGGAGGCTCTATGCCTCGTTGGTGCCCGATCGTAGACCACAGGAAAAGTCTGAAAATAAACCTGCTAGATGACGAGGAGCGCCAGCTTTAAATTATTCAACAACCTAACCGTGATATTGTGGAGCGGGCAGCCAAGCAATGTAAATCAAACCGTACAGACCTCTGAGAGTCTTATTTCTCCCTGTGCTGTTGCCTCAGCATCAGCTGTAGGGCGATGTATGGATTATGTAGAAGGTTATACATCAGTTGCGGCGGACAGAGTCTGACCTTTGATCTCTTGGCACTGCTCATGATGTTGCCCAGATCCTCCATGTCAACCACTGAACCAGACGTGTTCTCATCTTGCAGGCCAGACTCCTCATCACTGCTGGACTCCTCCAGCTCCTCCTGAAAAAAGAAAGGGGAGACAAGGAAAAACAAACATGTGGTAAATAAAAGAACAAGCGCAGCATCAAATTTAGCATCACACTGGTTCCCTCAAGAAGATTTTTCAATTTTCTTTTCCTAGAATTCTTTTTTTATCATTACGGTCATGTTTTGTTCAGCAAGAAAATCACATAATACCTTATTACAGGCATCTAAACAAAAAGCCTTCGAATGAGTTCCGGAAGAGAAAGAAAAAATGCGGTGTTCTAAATGAAACGCATTTATTGTACATGTGGGAAAGTACCATTTGAACATCTATATGATCTGGAACATGTATAAATGAAAATGTCCAGATATTCAGGTAACCTTGCATATGCATGTTGACTAAGGATGTCTTCATCACGACGCTAGTCCGGTGGCGAAGATCCCAACCACATGGGTGGCAGCAGGAGGAAATGAGATACAGCGAGTAGATTCATCCCGATGATGGCCGCCACAGCTTCCCGCTACTCTTGGTTTCCGGTTAAATATCACCTCTTGTCATGGCAATTAGTGCTCAGTGCCATGACAACCGGTCTTGTATGTGTGTGTGCGTGTGTTGAGATGCACATGAAAGATGTTAGCGTGCGAGGTGCCACTACCATTGGGGAAGAAGTGTCTCACCTTGGAGGACAACTCCGACATGTGGACAGGAGGAGGTGCGGATTGAACCTCCAAACTTGCAATTGGCCGACAACTGGCTCTAACTTCGTTGTCGAAGGGGTGAATTTAGTGATCGGTGGAGGACAAAAACTGCAATTTTATGTATTTTGACATGATGGATTGTGCAGAAGATTTATAATACTTTGAAAATCTAGCGCTGCAAAAATAATTGCAAACTCAATTTAAATAAAAACACACCTGATAAACCGAGAGCAACACTAAAACAAATTTAAGTCACAATGCAGGAGTGCAAAATATGGACTAACAACATTGAGGCCGCAGCCATCTGTTTCCTCGTGTTGACATGGTTATTGTCGTTTGTGTCATGTTAAATTGCCACCGAGTGGCCACGTAAACCGAGTCAAGCTCATCCGGTTCTTCGGTTAACACAGGAAGTGTCCTTTCACATCTTTGCACTGAACTTTAAACATTTTTTGAATTGTAACAAGCTTAGGAGCACGCCAGGAGGGACGTTTTAGACGGCGTCATTGTCGCAAAAGAACATGGACAAGGCAAGTTTTACAGAGTTTCCGAGGTGGCAACCTCCGGTTCAGTGTTTCAATCCTGCAGTCTCTCTACTGGCCAGCAGGTGGAGATGATTGCAACAAAAAGTCTTGAATGTATAGAAGTCTGAGAAAAGGAGCACTTCAATCTTTAATTACTTTTCAGTAAATATTTGTTAATTAATTGATGGTCCCAATCTGTAATTTCCGTGGCCTCCGGCATTCACTGGGGCGTTTTGCAGCCGAGTGTGAAGTGACGGGGATGAGAGTCAGCACCTCCAAATCTGAGGCCATGGTGCTCTGCCGGAAACTAGTAGATTGCTCCCTCCAGCTGGGAACAGCGTGCCTACCCCAAGCAAAGGAGTTCAAGTATCTCGGGGTCTTGCACCGGGCCGTCTTGGTGAAGAGGAGCTGAGCCAAAAGGCAAAGCTCTCAATGTACTGGTCGGTCTACAGAGTATGCTTTAGGGAGGAGCTACCTTCTGATTGACAGCTCGCTGCTGCTCCCAGAGCCATATACGGCATCTCTACCTCACTTCTATTCCCTGGTTACAAAGAAAATGTGGTTTTAAAAACAGGAAATCTACAAGCCGGCATGTTTTGCATTTAAGCTTTGGGATGCACTCCAATTACACATTTTCAGTTTCTTTCTTTGGATGGAAAAAAATCTCTTTTAAATGTGTCTCTGGCCTTTAACTCATGTACATATTTATTCTGTAATTCAGTCCCATGTGGCACACCGGAAGGGAACAAGCTTTTCCTCCTTATAGTGAATTCAAGTTCTCCCGTTACCTCAGAGCTGTTCTGCAAAGCCGTCATGTCCTCCTCTTCCTCCTCCTGGTTCTTACAGGAGCTTTCGGTCTTACAGTTCCCGCTGGAGCTCTTCTCCTCATCCTTGACTAGCGTCTGGAGGCGGATCAGGAACTTGGCTTTCCAGGCGAGGAAGTCGGCCTGAATGCTGCCGTGGCGGCTCTTCACCACGTTACAGTCGCCCTCGCCCCTGGTCATAATTCGCATCGCACTCAGCTTCCAGAGCCACTTGTCCACATTGGTACCCACCTGGTCAGGCGTGAAGGAACATGAGTTAAATAGAGCTTTAAAGAAATAAAGTCTAGCTGTTCTTGACTGGGTGAGCTGTAGAATATTCCATCAACCTCGGTGCCGTGTATATTCTTTGAGTGACTTGACAGTGATGCACATTATTATGATGATCCGTATTATGAAGAGCATTTCTTACCGTGTTATAGTGGCCAACATAGACCGAGTTGCCAAGACCAAACACCGCATAATGGAGGCCTTTGAGGTAGGTCTGCCCGTATCTGAAGTCGGTCGACGCCTCCTCCAGCCACTTGCAGAACCACTCGGCGTTCTCTGTGGGCTGTCCGTCGGTGTAGGTCGCCACGAGAAACACGCAGACCGACTTGTTGGTGCACTGAACAGAGCCCACCCAAAAGAAGAAATGACGGAAGAGTATTCCATTACATATTTGGAAAATCGTTGTTGTCTTCGTCTTGGAAACTTTGCAAAACTCAATTTAAACTTTAGGCCTTTGGTTTCCATCAGTAGAAAACTATTTGATGGAGAAAAAAAGTAAAAAGTGCACCTCGGAAATAAATAAATGTTTGTTGAGTGAGTGATATTTAAACAAGTCAGAAAGGGAACCAGACAGCACTGCACATGCTCCGCTGCATTAATTGTGTGAACGAGCATCCGTTTTAGACAATGAGAGAGCGGTGAAGCAAGTTCAGTTGTTAGATTAACCAACCCGCTCACGTCACAATACAATTGTGCACATTGTTTCAACTGACAAAGAACTAGGTGTAAAAAAGGAAATGCGTGAAGTCCAGGGTGGTGAAGTATCACAGCATCTCTGCACGGACCAATGTACTGCAAATCATGGACAACACAAACGCATGACAGCTTTGACGACCGTTAGCGTCATGCCAAACAATCAGCATTGGTCTGTACATGAGAAACTAAATGTAATAAATAAAGACAGATCTTCCAAACTATTAAAGCACCGCAAAAAAGTTGCTGTAGGAAAGACAACGAAATATTACCCACGGAAGCTGCCCTTTGCCAAGGCTAACATATCTCCTGAAGTACAGCAGAAAATCAATGTGGATTCCATCTAAATATGTCTAAACCTTTCAACGCACGGTGCCTGCGGCTACAGAGTTAAGGGAGCACTGGTGAAAATAGCCATCTTTCTTCAACTGAGCAGAATTCCTGAAACACATGAGGCCTCGTGGAATATCCTTAATCATTTGTCAGGTTACATGGAGAGGAGCAGCTCTAAGGGTTTATTGATTTTAGTTGAGTGACAGATTTCGCTAAACGCATCTTTCTGACCTTTTTCAAAGCAAGGGGTAAAAAGAGCATCTTCTTCTCTGACAGGGCTCACCTCATCCGCAAGCTGATCGTCTGGGTCGTAGTCTCTGATGTCAATCACCTTTACTGGCACCCCCAATGTTTCCACCTCCTCTGACAGCTCTTCTGCAAAGCCCTGAAAGAATGAGAAGTCTCAGTTACTTCCTGTCACTCAAATGCATTACACCCGCCTTCATAGTCCATTACCAAACCCATAGTTTTGTGAAACGTATGTTCAAATATTGAGTTGGTTCCATTACAAAAAACTTTGGCAGTTTCAAATAGTGTCTACTATAGAAAATATATATAGTGAGGTAGAATATCATCGCCAGTGTTGATCTGTATCGTTGTATTATAGCGCATTATAGATTGTCTATATGTTACCATCATGTGGAGGGGGAGGATGTTCTCAGTTAACAGCAGCCACTGTACCTTTGCTGTTCCAGTTTGCGAGCCATAGAAGATTTTTACTCCAGACACGTGAGCAGCCGAAGTGTCTCTGTCAGAGTGGTCGCTGATCTTCTCAGCTTTGGAGGACTTATTCTGAAAGAAATTAAAATTATACAAAACATAAGTATAACAAATGAAAGTCGGTCCTGGAACCTAGATCAACACTTTCACTCCAAGAAAGTTTGGAAAACAGGAATCTGATTATTCATTCCAATCCAACTGATTAAATCAATAAAAAAACATCAATAAGCATGGACTGTTTACAGCTTAGTTATTTGGTCTTTACATGGTTCCTTCCATGTGGGATATGTTTTCTTCACATCAGCAAAAGCTGGCACGATTACATGAAATGCATCTTTGGGAAGCAAAATGTGAACAGATCATTGATGGAGTGTAGTGTGTGTGTGTATATACATCTTTATTCCAGACTCATTTGCTTTTTCATTTTCCTGTTACTATAACTGCACCACAGGTGGGCTGTATACAGAAGAGTACAGTAGGCTCTAAACAGAGCAGTTTTAACGTCTTCTGTACGCATGTGAAATGTACGTGCCAGCAAGTTGGCTTGTGCATACAGTTTGCAACACTGCCGCTGCACATCGTCATCATCACTGAGGTCGTTCCTGATGATGTGACCCAAATACCTGTATTTCTGAACCACATTTATCATAAATGTTAGTCTGTGTATAGTTGTGTTCCCACGTAACGTCGACGTCAGCAGTCCTGGAACACTCAGGTGCTTCGTTTAAAGAGGTCACTTAGGAACAATCAAGACAATATGTCTCCCATAACACAAGAAGCGAAGCAGGACAACTCACCTGCTTCAGAGCCACCTTCAGTGAGAACCAGATCCCGAAGAACAGCGCGGCGGCTGAATACAAGTACAGCCGGTTGTGCCACACCGACTTGAGATAGCTCTCACTTGGAATGAGGGCATTTTGTGAGACTGGAGGGAGAAAAGGGTGTTAGCTTATTGAATCCTCCGTTTTCACGTGTATCAATAATGACGGTTAGCTAACTTTACCACCAGCTCAGATGCAACGCAGCACATGTCGCTAAGTCGAAAGCAGCGACCTCAGGTCACCTAGCAATACATGCTAGCTAGCAATGTTACCAACAATGTCCAAAACAAAGCGCCAAGTTAGTTTCCTGTGTCGTTCATATTTAAAATGAGCTCACCTTTATTATCCGAGGCCAACATGCGACTTATGCAGAGCGTAACAATCACGAAGACGCTCAGCATCGCTGCAAATTATCTATTAAAATACACAGTCCTCTCTGCAGCTGATGTGGAGTGCAACCTGTCTCTAGCCAGTGAGCATGCTGGGAAGTGTAGTTCTCTGTGACCGCAGTCTGTGTGTTATGATGGCAAAACATATATATCGATCTCTTGTCCAAACTTGCTTGCCAAATATAGGTTATACAATTTAAAAAAAAAATATTGCAGAGAATAAGATTTGTAGCAAAAACAAAGTGTAGGATTATTGGGAGTTATATTGAGAAACAAATATCCTTACACATGAACACCACTTTTATAATTTGTGTAACATTTGTGTAACATTTGTAATATGTAACATTTGTAATATGTTAGTCTATTAACCAGCGTCGCATCAGAGAATATTGTGTGTCATGGAGCAAGTTTTTAGCAACAACCAAAACACAATAAAACAATAAAATGTTCGATAAGAGAAACCCGGGAGTGCATAAATACTATAACACGTTCAGGACCTGTTCACTCGAGTAGTTCTAACTATATTTTTTCATTAATTATAAAAAAATTATGTAATTCACCATTGAAATGAACGGAACGAAACTAGAGCGGAACGTATGTTCGACGTCGATGTTTCACGACGGACACTCTTGAAAACGCACTGATAGCGCATTGACAACGCAGTTATCTGAAGGCATACTATTGTGTCTCTTGCAACAGCAGCTTTGCAACCAGGCACTCTGTCCTGATAAACATAAATATGTCTATATTTACGCCAACCAACCAAATACGACTGACAAATGTGGCGGTGGTGCGGATGAAGAAGGGAGGGAAGCGGTTTGAAATTGCCTGCTACAAGAATAAAGTTGTGAACTGGCGAGCCGGAGCGTGAGTAACAATTAACGTCAAACACTCACGCGTTGATATGTTTTGACCAAACAGTTACGACTTGTCTCTCAAAGTCCACGGACATTCACTGTCCGTCGATGCTCGTGTTTCGGTTTTACAGGCGACCGTTTAAACCAATTTTTCAACAGCTGTCGTTTATTTTTTATATGATGTAGCTGTTAGGTTATATGGTGTATCTATATGGAAGGGGTTGACATTGTATTGAAAATGTGACAACGATGCATTCACGAGGACATCTATGTAGCTATGTGTCTAGGGAGCCAAATACAGGCCACTGCCAATTGGCATTGTCCTGTATTAAGTGTCTTAAATATGGTCTGAAAACAACTTGCTAAACATATCTTGTTCACTAGCGTCAATTGTGTTTACTGTCAATTCCGTGAATCTGGCGTTTATAAAGTATTGATTCATAATTCTCGCGGTACCGATGCTTCCTGAAGGCAACATACTTGACGCAGGTCGTCAGCCTTCTCTGTTCTGCTGTCATTCATGATACCACGCCCCTATAGTTGAAACCACGCCCCCTACGTCAGCTCCCTGACAGAAGTCTGAACCTGGAAAAAATATATTTTTTGGAGTAAATACATTGTTTAATTTTTCAATGGTCAAGATGAACACAACTATTGGTCTGGATTTTACTCCATATGTGTTTGTCTCTGAATATCCACACGTTGCGTTTTTCTTCCAGAGAGAAAGAACTGGACGAGGTTCTGCAGACACACTCTGTCTTCGTTAATGTGTCCAAAGGACAGGTGGCCAAGAAGGATGACTTGACCAAGTCTTTTGGGACAGATGATTTGACAGAAATCTGTAAAGAGGTAAGAAGTATTTTCCTGCCCACATATTATCCTAAAGGCCTCTGCTGTAATCACCATCACTCTCCTCCGTCCCCCTCTGACAGATCCTGACCAAGGGAGAACTCCAAGTGTCAGACAAGGAAAGGCATTCTCAGCTGGAGACGATGTTCCGGGACATTGCGACTATCGTGGCAGAGAAATGCGTCAACCCTGAGACCAAGAGGCCGTATACAGTCAATCTCATTGAGGGGGCGATGAAGGACATCCACTATTCTGTCAAGCCCAACAAGAGCTCGAAACAGCAGGTGAGTCACCGCATACGTCCGTCAGACTTCTCGTAATTTATAGACGAGGCAAAGGGCCACTTTAACGCGGAGAATGTATTTGAGCTGCCGTCCCAGCAAAGATTTATTTTTGCAATTATGCATTACCATGTATTGTCCTTTTCTAATTATGTGAGGACATCTGCAGAAGGATTTAAATGTGTTTGTGTGCCATTGTGTAGACAGGAAGTGAGCTTTGTGAATGCACCAAGCGGAGCCTTTGTGTGAACATGCTTTTGCAATACCAGTTGGCAGTGATGCATTTCACATAGCACTCTGCAGAAGCGTATTATTTTTGTTGTTGTTGAGGTCACAACAAGAAGGAACAGCTGTCTAAGTTTGGTATGGAGGATAAATCAACCAGTGACATTCTGCATCTTCGGTGCTTTTCCCATTCACTTTAATCTGAAACAACGTTCCTTTTGCGCGACTTCTGATGAACTAGCCTGCCTGTTGTTCCCCTCAAGGCTCTGGAAGTGATCCGGCAGCTGAAGGAGTCCATGGAGATCCAGAGGGCCCATATGAGGCTGCGATTGGTGCTGCCAGCCAAGGAGGCCAAGAAGTTGAAGGAGAAGCTGAAACCACTCCTGCAGGTTGTGGAGAGTGAAGATTTTGATGAGCAGCTGGAAATGGTGAGGAGGGAGGGGCTTGGAGAATAATCTAAACTCCACTCTTTTGACCTTCTCAGCCAATGTTTTTTTTTGTAACATGTCCATTCTCTATTCCCTCTCCTGTGCCTCATTCCTCCTCCTCAGGTGTGCCTGGTGGATCCCGGTTGCTTCAGGGAGATCGATGAGTTGATCCGCTGTGAGACCAGAGGCCGAGGCTCTCTGGAGGTTCTCAATCTGAAGGACGTGGAGGAGGGAGATGAGAAATTCTAGGAACTCCAGCCTGTCGGGACTCTGCACCTTAACCACACTAACGTGCCACACCTCGGCGCACAAAGAGTATATTTTCAAGGAAATTCATACTAATTTACCTTTTCAGAGTTTCTATCATGTATTGAATTTGTCTAACTTTGCCAGATTTGCATGCTGGGTGGAATGTATTTTCGAAAGTGTGTTTGAGCATTCATACCCAAACACGCCGATCAGTAAATAGTTCTGTTTTGCATCCACCTATTCATTTAGGTTAATTTCTGTACGATTAACAGAATTTTTCTGCCTTTGTGTGCCATGTAGTCATGCTCAAATCCCAGTTTTATGGATCAATACTTAAAAAAAATAACTTATATTTTGTCATAACGAACAAGCTTGCTCTGCAGAAAATAAATATGTAACTACAATGTTTTGTTTCTGTGAAAGCTCAGTGGTTTTCCTAATACACACAGTTTGTTGGAAAACAAAATGAAGTCACAGTTTGGCAGAACTCCAAATAGGTTGCAGCTTCAAGGCCAGTAAAAGGCAAAACATCGAGATCAGTGATATTTAAATAACTTCCATCTGTTGTACCTTTTGTGGAAAACATGCTGTAGAATAGAGAGTTATTACAGAGCAGGAAAAGTGCTCTTCTGAATGTGCAGAGCTCAGCCAGGTGTGTCTCCTCTCTTTCGGTCAACATGGCAACAAACTTGGAAAAAAATGAATTGGTCAAAATGAGCTCCAACGTCTCTGGTTGTCAGTTTTTGAGATATGACAAAGGCATGTATATTTATATGCATGTGCGAACATATACACATAAATGTGTATATATATATACATATATATATATATATACATATGTATATAAATATACATATGTATATAAATATATATAACAACATATATATATATATATGTTTGTGTGTTTAGTATGTAATACATACTAAAACAGTTAGTTATATTATACATGTAATTGCAAACAAATTCGGTAAAAAGACACCATGAGTTAAACGTTAAAGTTTGATTAAAACATTAATTTATGTCAAACAGATGTAACGTTACAGTGATTAAATAATAAACTCTTTGTGCTCGTTAGATCCTCCAAACAGAATTATATCTTATGTTTAAGCTTTACGGAGACGTCAGAGCCAGCGGAGCATTTAATAAAGTCCTGCTGAGATCAGGCTGCTGTCGGCGGCCACACGGCGCGCTGACCGCCCGGTGCTCCGGAGCTCAGTGAGCGAGCAGAGCCTCAAATCTACGGCGCAGATCTTTGAGGCTGAATCAAAACAAACCGACCACAGATTTGATTTCTAAACTACTAACTACTCGCCTGAAAACATCCGAACATTACATTCCCTGACTCAACAACAGTAGTATTTCTAAAGTCAACTGTCAGTTGTTTATTTTCTCCTCCGCCATTGTTTTCGGTTGCCGGTGAAATGCATTCTGGGATAACAAGTCACTTCCGGGTATTTTGAACGCGTCAATATTGTGCGACGCGTCAGTGACTGAACCCAGAAGCTGCGCTTCTAGGCGTCACTGATCAAAGGTATTTGGTCAGTGACGTCACAGCGCGCGCTCAAAAATGTATAAGTAGGGACAGGGTAACCACTGGTGTGTAACAGTTTCCAGGATTCAACGGACCATTACCCTTGAATAAGCATATCATTTACACGAACACACACAATCACAGAGATGTCTTCCCCTGTGATCAAGATGAGAGAAATCATCCAATTTACCACCAACGTATACGTACCTTCTGGAGATATTTTCTCTTCAGCAACAAAGAAGAGAAAAATCTCTGAAGTTACCACTGTGGTAAATATGATTTCCGGAGAACATCAGCAAGACAGCAACACAGTCCCAGAGATGTCCTCCCCTGCGACCAAGAAGAGAAAATCCTTCATGGTCACCACGTTCGTAAAGATGGCTTCAGGAGAGACTTTGCAGGACAGCAAAGTAATCCCAGAGATGTTCTCCGCTGGAATGAATAATACGGAGACAACTCCGGAGGTTACGACTGTGGTGAGAATGACTTCAGAGGAAGTTTTCCCGCAAAGCATAGTAAATCCGGAGAAGTCCTCCCGTGTGATTAAGAAGAGTCACTTCTTCAACGTCAGAACTGTGGTAAAAATGACTTCCGCAGACATCCCGGTGATGTCCAGCCGTGTGACAAAAAAGAGAAAAACCTTCGACATTACTTCTGAGGTAAACATGATCTCTGAAGAAATCCCAGAGCAGAAGGTTGAAAGTTCTCTTGCTGATGTTCCAAGAGTCAAAAAAATATTTCCTAGGATCACCTTCCCGGATCCTTGTCCGGTGAGGCAGATAAAACCTCAGGAAATAAAGATGGACATGAAGGCAAAAACAAATAAGACCTGGATCAAGAGATCCAGGTACCATCCATGATGGGGAAACAAGGAACCTCAAGGCCCAGGTGGCCTTGATGGGGGGTGGGGAGAGTTGCTACCTACCTGTAAACTCATGGGGAGTAAAAAGGGTGACATGGGGGGGGGGGGGGTCACCTTTTTCACCCATCATGAGACCCAGGAACTTCAAGGTCCAGGTGGCCATGAGGTTCCTGAGTCTTTAGGGTGGGGGGGGTCACTTTTTTCACCCCTCATGAGACCCAGGAACCTAAAGGCCCAGGAACCTCAAGGCCCAGGTGGCCATGATGTTCCTGAGCATTTAGGGGAGGGGGGGGGAGTTGCAACTTACCTGCAAACTCATGGGGAGTGAAAAGGGTGACATGGGGGGGGGGGGGTCACCTTTTTCACTTTACATGAGACCCAGGAACCTAAAGGCACAGGAACCTCAAGGTCCAGGTGGCCATGATGTTCCTGAGCATTTAGGGGAGGGGGGGGGGAGTTGCAACTTACCTGCAAACTCATGGGGAGTGAAAAGAGTGACATGGGGGGGGGGGGGTCACCTTTTTCACTCATCATGAGATAATTAATTAATTAATTGTTATTATAACCCAAACGCACGTTATTACAATACATTTGTTCAACGCTTATTTGTCACAGTTGAGAAGGAACAAAACTCAAAAATCGTTGTGAGCTTCTAAGAACATGTGACAGGTGTGGTCTGGAGCAGTGGTTCTCCTCTGGTCTGGAGCAGTGGTTCTCCACTGATTTAGAGCAGAGGTTCTCCACTGGTCTGGAGCAGTGGTTCTCCACTGGCCTAGGGCATAGGTTCTCCAATGCTCCAGGGCAGTGGAGAACCTCTGGTCGAGACCACATCTGTCACAGCAGGTGTTAGCAGCTTACATCCTTCCCAATCGTGGCAAAAACAGCTTTGAACAAATCAAATGTAACAACGTGCGTTTGATCTTTGATACATTAATGTGGGTTATAATAACTATAATTAATTTAATAACATTTCCACTGGTCTTGGGCAGTTGAGAACCACTGGTCAATGGCAGTGGTTCTCCACTTCTCCGGGGCAGTGGTTCTCCATTGATCTAGGGCAGTGGTTTCTCCACTGCTCCGGGGCAATGGTTCTCCACTGCTTTGCGGCAGTGGTTCTCCACTGATCTATGACAGTGGTTCTCCACTGCTCCGGGGAAATGGTTCTCCACTGCTTTGTGGCAATGGTTCTCTACTGATCTAATGCAGTGGTTCTCAACTGCTCCGGGGCGATGGTTCTTCACTGCTTTGTGGCAGTGGTTCTCCACTGATCTAGGGCCGTGGTTCTCCACTGATCTAGGGCCGTGGTTCTCCACTGGCCTAGGGCAGAGTTCTCCACTGGTCTAGGGCAGAGGTTCTCCAATACTCCAGGGCAGAGGAGAACCTCTGGTCGAGACCACATCTGTCACAGCAGGTGTTTGCAGCTTACATCCTTCCCAATCGTGGCAAAAACAGCTTTGAACAAATCAAATGTAACAACGTGTGTTTGATCTTTGATACATTAATGTGGGTTATAATAACTATAATTACTGTAATAATTGCTATTATAACCCACATTAATGTACTAAATACCAAACACACCGTATTACAATAAATTAGATGTCTTATTTGTCATAGTTGAGAAGGAACACAATTCAATAAATCATTGTGAGCTGCTAAGCACATGTGACAGGTGTGGTCCGGAGCAGTGGTTCTCCTCTGGTCCGGAGCAGTGGTTCTCCTCTGGCCTCGGGCAGTGATTCTCCACTGGTCCGGGGCAGTGGTTCTCCACTCATCTAGGGCAGTGGTTCTCCACTGGTCTGGGGCAGTTTTATTGATTATTTTATTATTTTTACATTACATTACATGTCATTTAGCAGACGCTTTTATCCAAAGCGACTTACAATAAGTGCATTTCAACCTAGAGTACAAGAATACAGAAAGTAACATTTTCTCAACACAGTCAAACTACAAAAGTACCATAATAAGAGCCATTCAAGTGCTACTAAAGTGCAAGTCCGTGTTTAATCCAGATATAGTCGGAAAAGGTGCGTTTTCAGTTTTCGGCGGAAGATGTAAAGACTTTCTGCTGTCCTGGTGTCAGTGGGGAGCTCGTTCCACCACTGAGGAGCCAGGACAGCAAACAGTCTTTTAATTCATTTTGAAGGTCCTTAATATACATGTGCATACTTCCTTGAGTGTGCATGTTACTGCACGTGCACACTTACTTTGTCAAGCATTGTAGTTTGACACTTTTTTGCTGAACGTAATGGAAAAATATTTGTTAAATTAAAGCATTTTATATATTTTTCAATCGAATCAAATATTTTCAATTGACAATTAATCCATACAGAATAAATGTTTACCAATGTTAAAATATCATATATTCCATAATTATCAAAAATAGCCAACAATTAACAAAAATCTATGTAAAATTACAGAAGCCAAACTACTTTTACAGTTTTCACAAATGTGCTCCTTTTTAAAACCAAATTACAATATTACAGTTTTGGTTGAACAATTATCTATAATAAAAAGAAGTAAATAAAAAGTATTTCTTTGGAAAAGAAAAGGTCTTTATTTGAAAGTGATTATACTATTATTATTGTATTATTATATAATATGATTATTTGAACGGAACTGCATTATTATTGTTATGTATTTTATTGAGTCAATCATTGCAATACAAGACAATATTATTATTTATAATATTAAAAACAGAAAGACAGAAACGGTAGAAGAAAAAAATGCTTATATATTCCTATCCTAAATTATTATAATCAAATAAATCAGAACGTTTTTATAAAATAAAGAAAAATAAGAGATTTTTTACTAGTTTTACTAATATTATGACACATGCAGCGTTCCCATCAGAGTGATGATGACACGCAAGACACTTTGATTTAAGGTCACCTTATTGCACACATTGTGTTTGTTTACTTTTTGGACAAAGTAGTTGTAACTCCAAGGTTCATCGTACCCTCCCAGGATGTCTCGTGCATGGAGCTGGTCCTGTCCTCATAACATTTGCATGAGCACATGTTCACGTAGTCATAGACGTTCAAATGTCAAAGATTCAAACATTTTGACTACATTCATGTTATAAGCATGAATTAAATATATATATATATATATATATACACAGGACTGTCTCAGAAAATTTGAATATTGTGATAAAGTTCTTTATTTTCTGTAATGCAATTAAAAAAACAAAAATGTCATGCATTCTGGATTCATTACAAATCAACTGAAATATTGCAAGCCTTTTATTCTTTTAATATTGCTGATTAAGGCTTACAGCTTAAGAAAACTCAAATATCCTATCTCTAAATATTAGAATATTTCCTCAGTAAAGTATATATATATATATATATATATATATATTTATTTGACCTGCTTTCTGACAGTGATTACGCAATGTCATATAGTGCCAGTCCACGCTCGCAGCTACAGTATAAAGGTGCTAATGAGAGTGTGCTCATCCGTGCCCGGATGTGTCTGCACGCAGCACGGCATCGGAGGGGCTGGAACACACCAGACGCGCCTTTCAAAAACACGTCGCCCGTGAAACCATTGATTCCCTATGGTACGGCGCGACATTCAGACGCACCTTTTAAATGCCTGAAAGTCGCACTGTGAAACATTTCTTGAAGAGCCCTGCCATACAGCAAAGGATAATCACCGTGTATTTGTATGCATGCGTGCGTGCGTGTTATTCGCAAAAGTAATTTTTTTGGGATTGATCGGGCCAAAGGTCAAGGTCAAGGTCATGAAAAAAGGTCAAAATCTTCTTTTTAACATAGCCATAACATTATCCAATTGGCATGCAACAAATGCCAAAATGTTCATAATTCAATGCCCAATCTTGTGATATGCGAAGGTACGCACTCAACCGAGTGCCCGTTCTAGTTATCAGATGTGATGATGACACCAACTGCAGAGATACGTTTCCATACTTCTCAGGTTGTTTTCTGTCACCGGTGTCATCGGCTAAAGATGGCTGTAGCAGGTCTCATGCCTCTACCCGTGGGTTGCCCCCACCAGCACCAAGGATCAGCCATGATCAGAGAGGTAATTTGGACTGACATACATTTAATCCACACACACTACAGCACAGACCGCAACACCACGCATCTGCTCACTCCTCCTCCTCCTGCAGCTCTGCCCTTCTTATACCTGCACCATCGGCTGCTGACTGATTGCCAATCAGTGAGATCAGCTGACTGATTGTCAACCAGCCAGCAGCCGAGGCCAGATTGGGGAGAGCTGCCACAATGGCCGATGATTAGCCATGGAGGCAAATGTCCAAAAGGTAGCAGTATGTCACAATGACAAGGAATCGGGTTGTGCTGATGACAAAGACAATCTGTTGTTTTTTTTTTATTTTAAAATATGTATCTCAAAATTCAAAGTAAAACATTTTAAGCAAAAAAATTAACGATGTGTATATCAAGTGTCATATTCTGTTAAAGAACAGTTGATGACATTAATCTTAGTCTTTTAATATTAAGTGCTGAATCCACTTATTTTGTTGTGGTGTTGCAGGATAATTATCACACTTTGATTTTTCACAAATATTTTGTATTTAAGAATATATTTTGTCAATGTTGAAATGTTGTTTCATAACCAAAGCTAAAGACATTTCACAACAAGAAAAAAACAGTTATTTGTAGGGTTGCAAAGGGGCGGATGCAGCTGGTTGGGAACATTGTCTGCCAGAAACATACACGTAAACCAGTGGCGATTTTAGGCTGACATTTCTGGTGGGGCAATTTTGTATGACGTCATGTCACCGTCACAAAAATAGAGGTAGCTGATTATTATAAGCAGTAGGTCTATATAGACCGGTAAAATATGGTATGGGCTGCATTTTGAGTGCCAGCAGGGAACAGAAATCCTATTTCAAATACATTTCTGGTGGCCATCCGGGCAAACCTAAGGGTCTTTGAGCCTGACACAGAGCCATCCTCAACAAGCTTGGACAGTGAGGAGTATATTGATGAGGTCCAGGAAGAAAGCATTTAGACCTGAAAGGATTCAGGGAAAAACACACAAGAAAAATGTGGGTTGGGGGTGGTGATTTTTTTATTCAAAGTTCTTGTTTTTGTTGTTCGATGAAAGAATAAAGTTCTACTCACAAAATGTCAAAAAAATACAAAATGTCATTTTAAAAAGTTGTATTATAAATGTTTGCATGCATGTCTGCTTATGACAAGGTAAATACCGTTAAATTACCCAACATTTCCCAGTTTATTCCCGTTAATTCCCGTATACTCCCGTATATTCCTGTTAATTCCCGTTAATTCCCGTGGAAAGTTTCCAACTTTGAATATTCCCGGAATTTTGCAACCCTAGTTATTTGTATAATTTGAGCAATTATTGTAGGTGTACATTTTCTTTTGAATAACTACTTGTATGAATCTCTTATTCAGTCTCATTCAATCTCTAATCACCCATTTTCGACGGCAGTGAGTTGTTCAAGTGAGAAAAAAGGAAAACGTATTTCACTAACACCATCAACGGGTGGGTTTAACGTCTGACCTCCAAATCCAAGGCAGACGGTCAAGTCACTTTACATGAGAGGTCATGAATCTTTCACTCCTCCTAAAGGTGGAATAATCATTGATCCTCGTCAACATCTGTCTTCATTTCACTCATACGCATCCCCTCTATGTTTGCATTATATGACTGTTTCCATTGCGTTTTCAGACTAACATTAAATCGATTTTAAGTATCAACATTTTAGTAAAACATTGTAACAATCATAATTATTATTAAAGTAAACGTATCAGAGTGCTGTAGTGTCTTAATGTACTAATAGTACCAATCGTCCCACTGGAGTGTCATGCAGTGCTATTGCTTCACCTTCCACTACTAAAGCTCAGTTAAACCAGTGCATCACGAAATAAATACACACATATTCATCCATCATGTGGATTGCCCAGTCGCATCACTCACACACATCCTCCCCCCTCAGATGGGCTCGCATCTCCGCTCATACTGGCTATTTGTGAACACAGTTCTGCTGATCCGGCTCAGTGGGTGACTGGACTCCTCCTGCCCCCCCTGCCCCTCCGGCCCCGGCCGCTCTGCCGGCCTCTCCGCGGTGTGGCATCTGGTGGTGAGAACCGCTCCCCCGACCACCATCAGGACGAAGGAGATCCAGCCGAGGTACAGCGCCGGGCCCCAGTCCCTCTGCAGCAGCACGGCGCCCTCCAGCGGCTGCCCGGTGTGGTGGCACGTCCAGGCGGTGGGAACCAGCAGCAGGAGCCCGGACAGGACGAAGAGGGCGCCAGAAAACACTTTGACCTGAACACGCGCGGGGAACCACACGACCCCCGTGGCTCCGATCGCCGTGGCGAAACCCCCGGCCCCGATGGCGGCCATGACGAGGGCCCGCCACGTCCGAAAGTTCCCGGAGAGAGACATGAGGGACTGGTAAAAAGAGCAGTGTAAGCTGCCGTCGTGGGACAGATCCCAGTGATCCCATTCCAGCCACACCCCGTCCCAGTAGGCCGGCAGGGTGGCCGTGACGTTGTCCACGGTGCCGCTCACCGTCCACAGGGCCAGGCAGCGCGTCAGGATGGCGCACAGCCACCCGGCGAGGGCCACACCGAGGGCAGCGAGCTCCAGCTGCCACTTCATGGCTCCCGGCATGCCCTGATCCTCCTCCCCTTCTCTGCGGGCCGAACCAGAGGCTGCAGGCGTCGGGGTGCTTTGTTTAGTTTGAAACTTTGCATGTCTATTCAGTGAAAAGGGTGGAGGAGGTGGAGGGAGACCAGTTCTTTGGCATTCGCGAAAAGGGAGGCACGGCCTTGGGTGGAGGAGGGACATCCTTCTGTTTTCTCTGCCATGGTTTCAAAACAATCTCTTTCTCCCAGTTGTTTTGGAGAGAGAGAGAGAGAGAGAGAGAGAGAGAGAGAGAGAGAGAAAAGGGAGAGAGAGAGAGAACAGAGCCTCCACTGTGTCTGATTGTCCAGCCGACTTGGACATGATTTAAAGAGCACAAGCTCCTACACCAAAGTTATGAATTCCTCGTGTCTTACACGTGCGTTCTCTCTACTGACCAGCAGGGGGCGACTGCTCTTGTTGCCAAATAAAGTCTAAAAATGACTCTACTTGTCTCTTGATTTATTCCCTCAGTAAACATTGTGAACATGAGTTTATGGACTCAATCTCTAGTTGCAAGTGTTCTTCAATATAGCGTGATGTTCATTTCGTAAATTATGGTCCATTAAGAGTCAGACAGACCATAAAGTTGGGTATGCTTCAGAGCGAGGCTTACTTTGATTGACAGCTTGCTGCCTCTACTAGAGCTGTACACGCCGCCTAGCTATTACTTCAAAAGATGTCAGATAAGATAATCGTGTCTTACTACAATAATTGGTAAAGGTCTTCAACTTGACACTGTGTGTGATGGAAATGTGAGCAAATGAGCTGGAGACTGAAGAAGCAGCGGGAGACTCTCGGTGTCTTCAACTGAAGGTTTATTGAAGCTTGAAATCAAGAAGAGAAGCCACACACAGCAATACAAGTGCAAACAAATTAAAAAATGTGATCAAGATGCATCACCAACTTTAATTCATAAGGTGTTTGCTCTTCAAAGTGTATTTAACCTGTGCTGGATCTACAGAATTGTGAAAATACTAAATACGGTTGATTCCCAGCCATGCTTATACGCATACAAATACAGGCAGAGATCATGATGTTGATCCTTCTGCAAGCCTATGGGTGTGTGTGTGTGTGTGTGTGTGTGTGTGCGTGTGTGTTGCGATCTTTAGACGTTGGACTCCCCCTCATGCCCCTCGATGCAGGATTCCATGAAGAGAGACAGCAGTCTCTAACAGGACATCATATTAGAATGACTTGCAAAGCACACCATAAGAGTCCTTCTATATGTTCACACACATTTAGTTTTGTAATATCTACATACAGCCCATTGCATCACATCATACAGTTCAATGCATGTATCCTTCAGTGGGGACTTGATCGATGCCCTCACACGTAGTTCTTGATGGCGTAGCTGTTGCCCGTGGGTGTCTTGGCCATCATGTACCTGCCGGAGGGGAACCCGGCCCTCTGTGGCGGGCAGCTCGTGCACAGTATGGCCCCCCCGCAGAACAGCAACCCGGACACGACAAAGCCGATGTATATGGCCGCCCCGAGCTCCCTCTTGAGCACCTCGGGGACGAGAGGGTTGTGGAAGTCCCTGATGACGGAGTTGGCCGTCCAGGAGACGGCGACCACGGTGACGAGTGCCGCCAGGCAGAAGACGGCCCCGGAGCCCAGCACCAGCCGCGCCTTGAACGCAGGGTGGCCCAGGCAGTTGGTGCAGCGCGCCCCCAGGAGGAAGACCAGGAAGCCCAGGCACCCCAGCACCAGGCCGATGCAGATGAGGCCGCGGGCCGCCTGCAGGTCCGGCGACAGGTCCAGCAGGGCGTCGTAGAGCTTGCACTGCATCTGGCCGGTGTACTCGCTGACGCAGGTCATCCACAGGCCCTCCCAGAACACCTGCATGACCACCAGCTGGGTGCCAATGAACGCCGTCACCTTCCACATGGGCAGGGCGCAGATCAGGATGGTCCCGGCGACGCCCATCATGGACAGGCTAATGCCCAGCTCCTGCACAGCCATGGGACAGCGGGGGGGACTCTCTCACAGCCTGGGGACACCGAGGGGGAAGAGGAGCATCATCACGTTTATGTACGGCTTCAACCCACAAGAAGGAATGATGTAAACTAAAGAATTACAAAGAGACAAGCTGCACAAGGAGTCTGTGCAGGCCAAGGGTACATTATTATCAGATGTGATGATGACACCAACCGCAGAGATACGTTCCCGTACTTCTCAGGTTGTTTTCTGTCACCGGGTCATCGGCTAAAGATGGCCGATGGTTAGCCATGAAGGCAAATGTCCACGAGGTAGCAGTATGTCACAATGACAAGGAATCGGGTTGGGCTGATGACAAAGACAATCTGTTGTTTTTTTTCATTTTAAAATATGTATCTCAAAATGAAAAGTTTGAAATTTGAAGGAAAAAAAAAGAAAGATGTGTGTATCAAGTGTCATCTTCTGTTAAAGAACAGTTGATGACATTAATCTTAGTCTTTTAATATTAAGTGCTGAATCCACTTATTTTGTTGTGGTGTTGCAGGATAATTATCACACTTCGATTTTTCACAAATCTTTTATATTTAAGAATATATTTTAGACAACAACAACAAAAATCAATGTTGAAATGTTGTTTCATAACTAAAGCTAAAGACATTTCACAACAAGAAAAAAAGCAGTTATTCATATAATTTGAGCAATTATTGTAGGCGTACATTTTCTTTTGAATAACTAATTGTATTATCTTATTCAGTCTCATTCAATCTCTAATCATCCATTTTCGACGGCAGTGAGTTGTTCAAATTTGAAAAAAATGTATTTCACTAACACCATCAACGTTTAACGGTTTAACGTCTGACCTCCAAATCCAAGGCAGACGGTCAAGTCACTTTACATGAGAGGTCATGAATCTTTCACTCCTCCTAAAGGTGGAATAATCATTGATCCTCGTCAACATCTGTTTTCATTTCACTCGTTTCACGACAACACAGAGTCGCTGAGGAGAAAAGCATGAAGGCAAATGGCCGAGGAAGCAGGAACGCTCTTCTTCTGGAGACCTTTGAGTAACTCGCCCCTCCCTCCCGTCTCTCCGACATGCAGCTGATTGCATGAGATAACTCCATTTGAATTAATTTAATGTATGTAACACTTACATATTATATTATTTTTGTGTTGGTCAAGTTGTTTTACTATTAATGCTGCAACCGTTAACATTTGAAAGCAGGTCGTGCTTTACACGCAATGGCCAACCGGATAATAAAACACTGAGTCACCATCTTTGTTCCTTGGATAGTGATCTCAGATATGCACCTGTCAAACAGGTTTTAAAAAACCTCCGGTGCTTTATAAAAGGTACAAAAATAGGAAACGAGAGGAACAACACTTACAATGGAAAGTCATTTATTGTGAAACAAAATTGAATTACAAGTATCAAAAAGGTGCAAAGTGCCAAGTGAACCAAACACTTTCCCAAAGATATAAAACACAGAGCTTTTATGATTCAAACCACCCCCGTCTAAATGTTCATTATCAACAACATTCAAAGCCATCTCAGACAGAAAGCTTCTTCAAACAGTGATTCTCTTAATATCTTAATAATTATAAAGTGCGTATTTCCTTCATTGTGGTCCTTTTTCTCCAAGTTTCACAGCAGCTGATGAAACACCTGAGTTTATTTGACTTCTCATTTTCCCCTTTAGAAATCTCAGATGTACGTCTTGTTTGGTATAAACGAGTAGATGGATTCCTCTTTGCCGTTTCCTCCAGAATTGTTCATGAGGTACTTCACCGAGGGGGTTTTGTCCTCCTTGGGGGGACAGCTGGCACACAGAAGCCCTCCTCCCAAGAGCAGCAGCGCCCCGGCCCCCCAGCCGATGTACAGAGAGGCCCCCAGCTCTCTTTTCTGGGCGTCCACCAGCACGGGGCTGTAGAAGTTCCTGATGATGATGGTGGCGGTCCATGAAACGGCGATAAGGCAGAGGAGCCCGCTGATGATCAGCAACACGCCTGCTGCCACCGAAGCCTTCGCCTTGGCCCTCTCGTTTGGGATAAAGTTGGTACACTTCCCGCTGAAGAACGCTATGAAGATCCCCGCGATGCCGGTGACGATGGAAACCACCACCAGGGCCCGGGCCGCCTGCAGGTCGCCGCTCAGAGCCAGCATGGAGTCGTACACCTTACACTGCAGCTGGCCGGTGCTCTGGCTCACGCAGGTCATCCAGATGCCCTCCCACACGACCTGGGATGTCACTATGTTGCTGCCGATGAAGGCCGTGACCCGCCACATGGGCGTGCCGCAGACGATGAGCACCCCGATCCAGCCCAGCAGGCCCATGGCGCAGCCCGCCATCTGCAACCCCATGGAAGCCATCGCCTTCCCTCTCCGAGTGTGGTTCTGAGAGAATGGTTGCAGCCGATCAGGGTGTTTACGTTCATCTGAGCAGAGTTACAATGACGAAGGTGAGGCGTGAAACCGTAGCTATTAAGGACACAGAATACCAGCTGCGCAGGATTCTTTGTGTGCGGGACAATAAAAGGGTTGGGGCTCCACTTATTCTTCTGGGTGAAGATGAGGATCGTGTTGCAAAGAAAGGTTTTGTTGGTACTCTCAACAAGGAAAAGTACGGATGTGGCCCAAGATTTAGTCACGTGTACATGTGAGGCAAAGGGAGGGTCTGAGTGGCGCTGATGTTGACGTGAGGGTTCACTAAAAGGAAGGCAAACAGGGACCGCCTCCACACAGGAGATGTATGCACACATGTTTTGAGAGGAAGTCAAAATAAATATTATTGTGCACAGAACGAAGATGTTTGACAATAAACGTCTGCCTCCGCTTATGTAGCTCTGCATTAGCAGAGCTAATAATGCATAATGCATAATGCACAGTATTTATGTGCATCTGTCTGTCGAAATATTTTTGAAACACCTTCACGAAGGCGATGCTTTCCATTTAGCTTTGTCGCACAAATAAACAACTGCTCACAATTATAAATCTTAAAAGCTTCTTTTTTTTAAAAGTGATAAATATATTCTCTTATTAGGTGCATCATACTTAAAAAGGCCTTCTACACTGGAAATAATTGGACTGAAACCAATTTTTCAATCACAGCTTGTTACACTGTGATGCATGTTGTATTGTTCTGAGAGTACGCAGGAAGCTTTGCACACCGTCATTAATCCCAAAACAGGTTCAGTGAGATTTTCTCACTGGTGGTGGAGGGAAAGTTAGGAATGTGAAACTAGGTTTACATAAACAGAAACAACAGGGCGTCTTCAAACCGGTGAAACACCTTGTAATGCTGTGTGGACATTGTCAGCGTAATGAATTGTCTGTGCAGAAGTGGTTTCATGAGTATCATGCAATGACAATCATTTTTGCGAACAAATACTCCTATTACTCAGGTTGTTTTCTGCAACTTGTGGTTAAGTGTTTTGCTCAAGGACACTTTGACATGGTTAAACAGAGCGGGGGAAGGAACTGGTGATACTCCTGATCTGCAGTCGGCCCAACTGTAATTTCTTGTTGAAATATTTTCAAGTTAACACCGTTGGCTCTGTCAGTATTGTTGCTGTTGTTTGACCGTTAGCCGCCGATTTAGCTATCACTATGTTGAGAGCCGTGTGGAGGCAATTTGTCAATCATAGGTTTTATTTGTTCCCCTTATTTTTTATCATCCTTAAGGTTAGGGGACTTTTGTCTTTATGGTCACAGTATCAACTTATACTCGCAATTTTTTTGGGGGCCCCCGGGTATTCATTGTTTCCGACAGTTCATAGATTGGTTCAATCTGAAGAATGCTCATTTGGACACTATCACTGAGATAAAGATGAACTAATTCAATGTCAAATATACCATTCAATGGAAACAATATATAATAATAATATATATTAATGTTAAGAATAGAGAGACATCGATAGTTATTTCTTGTATTTCTAAATTGCTTGTTCACACTCTCGCTCACTGGTGACAGGTTCTAACTGTTATTCCCTTTAATTTGCCTTAAGTAAAGCTAAATGTAAGCCAACAATCATTAACCACTACAGATATATTATATATAAAGCCTCATTCTATAACTACCTGGACTTACCATTTCACTCCATGCATCATTTACTTTGAGCTAAACTCCTGGCTGTAATCCTGGCTGTGGTTGATGAGAGACGTTACTTGGCAGAGTGAGAAAGCACAGCAGCCTCCCCATGGTCCTAGTGCCCGGGGATTATATAGTTAAGTATGATGATAAGCGAAAACGTACAAACCAGAACGCTGAAGGCCCCCTATAATAGGCCTAATGACGCCCTTGTTCATAACTATATATGGTTAATAAGTGTTCATATTGTTATTATTCTGCCTGTGTTTTGGGTTCTGGGACTTGCTGCATTTTGATTTTTGTTATTCAACACAATCAAACAATTTTGATATAAAAATACTCAACAGATGTTTACATCATCCAAATTACAAGCAATATAAATAGCATATTTAATAGTTGCCCTTTACCTCTGTTAGATCAAATTTATGAAATGAATGAGCTAAAATATTTTCTTTATATAATGTCATTTAAAAAGAAAATTAATTCTGAGTGTAAAATATGAGTGATGCTCCTGGCCACGTATTCTCTCATCCCTGTGTAGTGTACTCATGAGTACCACATGCTCGCCTTTCTTTGGCAAATAGGATACACAGACATGGAAGAGTTGACCGTCCTGTTCTGTGTAGTCAGCAGTTGGGATGGGAGCTCAGACTGGTTTTTCCATATTGTTCCAACCTTGGTCAGCTTCCTCTTTCGGAGCTCCTGTATGTGTTGTATCCACTGAGTCCCTCTGAGGAGCTTCCCTGTGTAGACGTGTAAGTTCCAAGCATATGAGGAAGTGGCATCACAGGCAGCCCAGATCTTTATACCATATTTTGCAGGTGTAGATGTTATATGCTGCCTACAAGGGCAGCTGCTCATCAATGGTGGCATTAGCCCAGGGTTGTAAAACGGGGGGAGACGGTCCAGCCACTTGTCCCACAGCGTCCTGATGGCAGCTCGCTTGTTTGTCTGTCGTGGAGCTGGTCCGTCGTCTTGGTTATCAAAGGGGAACATCCTGGAAATGATATGGAAGCTTTCTAGAGACACTGTTGCACAGAAAGTTTCTCTGCCATGGTTTCTGCATCCCTCCTGTGGACAGTGTGTAGTTCTTGTACATGTGTCCTGCTACATGTTCTTCGGAGAAAATGCGTCTGAACTTGAAAGAATAATGAATCTTAGGATTGTTCTTTTGATAACAAAATGTAAACGGGTCCCACGGACCCGAACACCAAACAAGGGAGAATCCACTGAAGAAGGAAATACAAACGTCAGGGTCCTGTGTTGAAGTCACCCGATGGACAGTTACACATTGCATTTAAGTGAAACAGTGACTATGGGGTTGACTTACTGACTTTCAGCTTTACTGGACTTTGTGTGAGGACCCATACCTCTTTTCATAAAGTAAAATGTAGTTTTTTTTATGAATTAAGATCTATCTGTAAAGGTTTGTTTTTATAAGTCAACCCCCCCAAAAAACTTAAAATACTCCCTCCATCACAGATAAATAATTACAGATGAGAATAGTATAAATGTATTCATGTTTGACTAATATTTGCCAAAGATGAATTATTTCACTTTATTGTCAATTGCAAGTCTACTTTAAGATGTGTCAGCAGAAACCGATGTGCTTGGGCCTGCTGTGCCAGAGACTGAGGAGGGAAGTAAGAAACACAGTTGCTTTCTGCATTCTTTTAACACTCAAAGCAAATATGTCTTCATTGTTTAAATGCTGGTGCATTCTGGGTATGGCTCTTAATCAGCGTGGAAACAAACTGTTGCAGATTCTATGACAAAGTGTTGTCTGCCACTCAACGCTGTAAAACTGGTTGAACTAGTTAAACGGCTGCATGACAATGTCGACACACCTGAACGTTTTTGAACACACATTCTTGTGATACTGGCTCCCGCTTCGTTCAACTTCCTAATCTGTGAACTTTGACCATTTTATTTCCCGTCAACTATTTTCAGTCAGAAACATGTCTGCTTCCTTTGTGTCAGCTCAAAAACTAAATGTCGTTTTTTTGCATTTCTTGTAAGTAAATCTAGAAGCTGTCAGCTTTAGAATTAAAATTGTGAACGTAAACAACAGAAAATCTAATACAAACAGGCAAAGAATAGAATATCATTCAAATGTTTTATTATATAAAAACAGTCATTTGATATTGCATTTGACCAAAGATATGAGTAAAATATTTTATACAGTAAATACATCAAGGGTACTGTACAAGCTTTCTGCTATCATAGCCCTTGTTGACCATTAACATCGTCCTAACACAGCTTTGATTTTCTATTTACAGAGAAGAAATAGGTTTGATACAGGCTTCACAGAGAGCAGCTCTCATTCAGTCCAGTCAGCATGCGGCAGGGAGATGTTTCTTCACGCCACAACGTTCGCACTGGGTTTCTTATTCAGCAAGAAACACCTCCTCTTGCCTCAATAAAGTATTTCGCTCACTTTAAGAAAAAAAAGAAACTTGTGGTGCTGACAGAAATTCACAAACGAAGGAGGATCTCTCATACAATCTAAAATAATACAAATGTCTTTCTCAGGAGAACGGACCTCTCAGACATATTCCCGGCTGGTGGCTGCAGACCTGGCGCCGGCGTACTTGACTGGATACTCTGGGCTGTCTTTGCGTGGGCAGGAGCTGCAGAGGAGGGCGCCACCCAGGATGAGGAGCCCGGCTGTGCCCCAGCCGATGTAGAGCGCGGCTCCCAGCTCCCTCCTCTGGGCGTTGGTCAGGAGCGGGTTGTAGAAATCCCTGATGATGGTGTTGGCGGACCAGCAGACGGGGATGAGGATGAGCACGCCGGCGCAAATGAAGACGATTCCAGCTGCGATGGCCACTTTGGCCTTGGAGTGCTCGTTGTCCACGAAGTTGGTGCACTTGCCTCCGATAACGCCCAAGATGACCCCAAAGGCAGAGACGATGATGGCGATGACCACGAGGGCCCTGGCCGCCTGGAGGTCCTCGGGCAGCGCCAGCAGGGAATCGTAGATCTTGCACTGCATCTGGCCCGTGCTCTGCGTCACGCAGTTCATCCACAAGCCCTCCCAGATGACCTGCGCCGTCACAATGTTGGCTCCGATGAAGGCTGTGACCTTCCACATGGGCAGGGCGCACACAATGATGGTCCCCAGGAAGCCAATGATGCCCAGGGCAAAGCCCAGCATTTGTCGTCCCATTGACACCATGACGAGGTTTGGTTTGAGTCGAGGTCTGGTTAGAGTAGAGGTCTGGTTAGAGCTGATCTTGTTCAGGAGCAGGTCAGCTCAGCTCCAGTCTTAGTGTTGAATAAAGCCCGCCGAGTGCTTCCGTTGTTTATAAAGATGTCTGTTTTGAAGGTGGAGTCAGAATGCCATTGCCTCCTGACCTGAAACCAGTCTGCTGATTGACTTACCTGCCCAACCAGATTCCTGACATGTTCTGTAAGGTGAAAGAGAGTAGTTTCGATGAGATGAGCGTCAGTTTTGAACGTCTATGTAAATGAGGCTCGTAAAGTGTCGCTGATTGAATGGACTGTCTGCCAATGGCCAGTCTGTGATTGGGGCACGTTCGCGGAAGATCAGGTCCAGTGACTCGTTTCCGGAAAAAATCTAAGTGGCAGCGAGTATCACCGGGGTTGTCAACGGAAGGAGCTTCCATTTATGGTTTTACTCATTACCTCTGTTTAATCATCACCATGACATAGTATCCCATGATTTATGTTGTTGTTGTTTTCCAATCACAGCTCATGGGGGAGAGTGCTCGTCCCGTAACCACAAGGTAGCCGGTTCAATGCCCACTCTCCCCATTATTGCATGTTGAAGACACTGAACCAGTCGCTCTCCGGGAGCTTCACTGCAACCTACTGCTCCTTCATAACGAGGATGGGACAAATGCAGAGAGGAATACATTATTATGATCTCTTTTTTTGTATTTTGTCTTTATTTTCACGTTTTTTTTTCTTGTGTCTCTTTGTGTATTTTAGGTTTTAATAAGCTTTTGATATTGATCACATATATATATATATATATATATATATATATATATATATATATATATATATATATATAAATTCTCTGTTATCATGTTATATTTTATATTTTGTATCGTCTTTTTTAAATAACATTTCTGCCTCTCGCTCACACCGGAGGGCTCTTGCCCAGTAAAATGTCATATAATGTTTCACAACACACAATAACAATATATTAATGACTCGACAAACAGATATGTTAATGTAGAACACATATTTTATTGAAAATCTTTAAAAATAAAGATGCATTGACAGAAAACAAACATCACAAATAATCACTATTTACATATGTCTCTCTGCACAATAATACAATAAATATGTAGACAGTGACTTCCTGGAAACAGTGAAAAGAAATGCAACTTTCAGTGCACACAGCCGTGTTCACACACTATTCATTTGACATAAAGACTTCATAAAGTGAGAAGATTTCTACTTCAGAGCACATAATCATCCCAAAACAGAAAACACTTCATGACAGATTGATAGTATCTATATAAAAAAGTCAGGGCTTGCTTGAGTGGATTCATTATACATCCCTACAGTGCATTGGAATACATACCATCCTCTAGAAATACAATGTGTATTTTGCTACTTTATAGGGGCATCATAATAAACAGGCATTCCTGGCAACAATGTCAGTCGTTATCCTCCTTGAGTCCCGTCAGGTTTTAGAGGTATTGTCTGGCAGAGTATGCGGTTGGTGCTGCATACGGTTTGTTAGGTGTGTATGTCCCACTGCCCGTGTACGGTTGGCTGGACACGGGCGCATACATCGGGACATACGGTGCCGGGTTCATCCCTGGGGCTGCGTAAGGGTACATCGGTGCTGGTGGGTAGCCTGGGTATCCATACATCTTCTTTTGAGGAGGGCAGGACGTGGTGAGGGTGATCCCACCGACCAGCAGAACAGCAGCCGATGCCCAGCCGATGTAGATGGACGCTCCAAGTTCCCTCTTCTGCGAACCAATGGTCAAGGGGTTCTGGAAATCTGCGATGGTGATGACCGCGGACCAACAGACGGGGATCAGGATGAGGACGGCGCAAACAATGATGAAACAGCCGCCTATGATCACCACCTTGGCCTTTGAGGAATCGCTGTCCAGGCAGCCCATGCACTTGGCTCCGATGAAGGTGATCATGACGCCGATGAAGCCGAAGATAAGGGAGATAATGACCAGCGCTCGGCCGGCTTGGAGGTCCCTGGTCAGACTCATCACCGACTCGTTCAGCTTGCACTGCATCTGCCCGGTGCTCTGCATCACGCAGTTCATCCACAGGCCGTCCCAAATGTTCTGGCCCGTCACGATGTTGGCTCCAACGAAGGTGGTCACTCTCCACATGGGGATCCCACAGGTCACCGCCACCCCAATGAGGCCTATGAAGCTTATGACCTGACCTGCCACCTCCTTGCCAATCCTCCCCATGGTGAATAGGCTTTGTCCGTGGCAGGAGAGAAACGAGCTTCGGCGCACAGGTCTGGTTCTCTTCTGGAGTGACGCAGCTCTCCTCCTTGTTTGTCAGAGAAGCGCACAGGAGGAGGGCGGTCTGGTCGTCGGGTGAGTTCTTCTGGCCAAACAAGATTCCGTTTCCTTGAGCTAGAGGAGTGCCACCCATTTCTATAAACAATGCTTTACTTTGGGTCTCTGGAAACACACTCTCATATGCAGATTTTACTGCCATGAGGATGTGGATGCAGTTGCAGCCACTTAGGGACTTCAAAAGGAACTGAAACCCGCTCAAAGCTCTAAAAGATGATCAACTTACGACCAGCTGATGGCTCCCAATCTGAAGAGTGAAGACTAAAAGATAATGAGATTATCTCTTTCCACTGTGAAGGTCATGCTATTATTTTAAGAGTTGGTTTATATTGTTCATAAAAGATCATTTCATATTTACACTGTTGCTATAACACAGGCTCTTCCTTCCCTGTGCTTGTCCGTTTCGGTCCTGATTGTCCCCAGCCACGCCCTGATTGTTTCCACCTGTGTCTGTTTCCCCAGTGTATTTAGCCTGTGTCTTGCTGCTTGTTTTGTGTCTGTTCGTTTTTATTCCTGTCCTGTTCTTGTCCCTGTTCCTGCTGGACATTCGTATTAAATCTTGTGTTTTTTTGGAGAACTCTGCCTGCTGCGTTTGGGTCCAAATCCTGCCCCACCTAACAATCATGGTGAACAAACCAAAAGTCGATCTGACATAAGACACACAGAATAAATTGGTCTTCCTTTGCTGAAAGGACTCCACCAGTGTCAATGTTAAATGTACTGTATGCTGTGCAGCAGGCTGGCAAGAGGCTAAAGACATGGCACGTGCCAAGATCAAGATGCGACGCCGTCCAGCTCCGAGCATTAATAATAATCACCTGGCGGCAAGGATGAGACACAGGAAGCCGGTCGAGTCGACTGATGACATCACTCTGTGTAATCAAACAACAAAAGCCTAAGGCACATACCTGTCGGGTAAACAAATCCGCCCCATCTTTCACACACCTTGTCAGGTAATGTGACACTGCTCAAACAATCAGTTCCACCGTGAAATCCAGTAACGGAAAGTGTTTACTTTGCCATAACACGCCAATGAAAAGCTCTACAGGTGTTAAAACTCAGAGACGGTTCACTTTAGGTTAAAATAAAACTCTCTAACCCCACACGACCTACAATGGTATTGATTAAGGAGGTGATTTATCTTATATCACTTGTCTCCAGGGGAACTACATGACAACTCGGGTTAATCAATGCTCCGCACACCTCGTCATGTTGACCTGTTCCCTCTTTATTAATCCGTTATGATACTATTACATGCTTTGCGTTCCTCAGACGCAAGTAAACAGTGATCATCCAGTTAGTATAGAGTTTATTTACAGTACCAGAATATTACAAGCAGACAACAGATACAAATGCATAGATTCTCCCCGACCTAAACATTTTAGTTTTCAATGACACTTTTTTTCATGTTACCATCATAACTGACAAAATATTTACACAAATGTATTATGATCATAATTTAAATCCTAGTCATAAAACAAAACAGCATGGATTCAACGCTCCTTTAAAAAGGCTCTTCCATTTTAAAATGGCAATGTTAGGCAAGGACAAAAGCCAACTTCCTGTTTTGGGTGTCAGACGGACTGTTTTCACAGCAAACACGGTTTCTCATTGCAGCAGGAGAAGTTCACCTGGATGATCCGATGCATGAAGGTGCGACAGTAAACCAAAGGGCACAATGTCCGGGCCCCTCCGGCTCAACCAAACGGGATGCAGTCCTTGTTTATGCCGCCGGCTACACTCGCGGGACAAAGACAACATGTCCGCTGGGAGAAAGTTCCCCTTGACACACAGGCTATCAAAGCAACAACAGCAATCAAAGCTCAGGTGTTAAGCCTGTGGCAAGCGTGTGATTTCATGCTATATCTACATTGCCGGTGAATATACGTTAATTTATTTTGAAATCATTTCCCTCGGTTGCAACTCCCGTGACCTCAAGAGTCCATGTCAGGGTGCGCTGACCATCTTACACGTATTCCCTTGATGTGGCGACCGACTTCACGGGTCTGAAAGTGGACGCGTAGTGGGGGTGCTCTTGTTTGGGCGGGCAGTTCCAACACATCAGCCCCCCTCCCAAAAGCAGCAGTGCAGAGGCGGCCCAGCCGATATAAAGCGCCGCCCCCAGCTCGTAGCGCTGGGCCTCGATGAGCAGCGGGTTGTAGAAGTTGGTGATGATGCTGTTGGCGGACCAGGACACAGGGATGAGACAGAGCAGACCCGAGACGATGAACAGGACGCCGGCCAGGATGCAGGCCTTCGCCTTGGCTTGCTCCTCCTCGATGCAGTTGGTGCATTTCCCACCGGCGATCGACAAGATCGCCCCGACGACCCCCGTCAGGATGGAGATGATGACCATGGCGCGGGCGGCCTGCAGGTCTCGGGGCAGCGCCAGCATAGAGTCGTACACCTTGCACTGCATCTGGCCCGTGCTCTGCACCACGCAGTTCATCCACATGCCCTGCCAGATGGTCTGCGCCGTGATGATGTTGGCCCCGATGAAAGCGGTGACCTTCCACATGGGCAGGGCGCACACCACGATGACCATGAACCAGCCGATCAAGGCCAGCGATATGCCGATGATCTGAATCCCCTGAGAAACCATGTTGCTGGGCTTTGATCCTCGATCATTAGAAATCCAAGAAGAGAGAAGGAGTGGGACGGTGGAGCTCGTATTTATAGGTTTTCGTCTGAGAAGAAGAGGCTACAGGGCATGAGGGTATGTGGTCCCTCAGTCCTCAGCTCCTATTGGCTAAGAGGAGTTTACACACAAACAGAGACCTGGTGACCTTTAGTAGTGCTGACATGCCTGAATCCAAAGCTTCAAGGTCAGATAAAAGAAAAATATCCATGTCCACAAACTGTTTATTCTCTAATAGATGAAGATTTAAAAGAATAAAGTTTGGCTATAATCACGCACAAAATATTGTTTTTATAACTCGTTGATCTCGCTAATACGACACATTTTTTCCAATAAACAGAATATAAGTTCTGTGCATTAAACACTCAACATGTTCAACTGGAAAACTGTAAAAAAAAATGTCTGTGTTATGGATTGACTTTTTAGGTAATCGTAAAAATACGAAAATAAAAATAAAAACATTTACCTGACAACTGCAGGTGATCGTCACCCGTGTATGTACACATGGTCATATGTAGTTTACACATAAACTGGATGTGTTTAAAAAACATGTTACAGCAAGGGGCAGTGTTGGACCGGTAATGACTCAGTTATAAGTAACATGTAAGTACATATTGTATATAAAATAGTCTAAATTAAGTTCATTTGATTTTTTCACACTAGTTTGGTCTACTTACACTCCAGAAACATTTCAAAATCCATTTTCAGCGCACTGAATTAGGGTTTTTATTTTACAGTATACAAACCTTTTATTTTTGGTAAATATTGACAATAAGTAGAATTGTTGTATTACCTTTACATAGTTTTTAGTAACAACACAAGAGGAGGCAAAGAGAGGTAGAGAAGGAGAAAATCTGATTCTTTCAGAAATGAATGGAGGCAGTGTTTAAGGGCCAAAGCCGCCGTTAGGACTATAATGCCTCTGTTTTATCCGAGGTAGGATCATTAAAGCTACTCGGGGCTGGCCATGGAGATTGGGTTCCACACACAGGGAGGCAGGAGGAATGTCTACAATAAGGAATCCGAGGAGAGATGGTTTCAGGGTGAGATTAGTCTCATGTCTTCGAAAGATTTGCATACACGCTGCAATTTCAGCACACCGACAACCCCCTGAATCAACTGAGTAATTATTTTTTTTTAAATAGAGTTAAGGGTTTGAATAATAGTGTTTGGTAATTAATGGTGCCAGAAAACGAATGAAGCGCTCGAGTTCCCCCACAGAGTTCCCCCATCGAGTTCCCCCATCGAGGCCACGTTGTACAGTGGGGCAATCTTTGTTCAGCAGCGGCTGAAAAGACTCCAGCAGCCGTGGGAAAAGGCCGGAGGGCGCCAAGGTAACAAGTGTCGGCATGCCGTTCGAGGCGCGCCCGGACCTGACGGGTAACGGCTGGCTTTGGCGCTCACTCAGGTGTCCAACCCTTCTTTGCTTTAACACACCAATCAGAAGTTCTACAGGTTATGAAATTCAGAAACGGTTAACTTTAGGTTGATCTAAAACTAATAATAATGACGTCAGTCACCAGCTTTTAGGGAACTCCCTCAGCTTTCTTGAATGAATGCCAGTTTCCTTCTAGGCCTGTGAGGAACATTGGACTAATCCTGAAAAAAATATAATGAACATATACAATGATGTTGCACTTTATCTCACACAGCAGAGCCTGGGTTACAAGAATATGTATGCTATTTGTACATGCTCTAAACACAACTCAAACGACAACATTATGAATAATCATCTATAATAATATCCGGTAAAAAGTACGAGCATGCGGTGCTTTGTGGCTCGTGCTGTCGTTAGCTTTATGAGACGAACGGAGTAGCTTTCTAGAAAAGGACAACCGGCAGATTCACATGATATCCTTCAATTTCTTTTCAACAGAGCATCAGCAAAACATAACCCAACACAGCCATGCATTATAAATAATAATTCCAAGAAATTTTTAGAGAAATATGTCTTATTCTAAGACAATTAGACATTCTAACAAAGACAATCGGCTCGCTTTAAGCGATCTATCCACATTGCTAACTGAAAACTAAGTTCCTGTTATTCCCAGAACAGCATTTATTTATCCATTTCAGTCAGATGTCCTGTGTGGGGTCCTCAGCTCCTATTGGCTAAGAGGAGTTTACACACAAACAGAGACCCGGTGACCTCTAGTAGTGCTGACCTGCCTGAATCTAAAGCTTCAAGGTCAGATAAAAGAAATAATGTGCTTGTCTACAAACTGTTTATTCTCTAACTGTTGAAGAATTAAAAGTATAAAGTTTGGCTATGATCAAGCTAAAACATTTTTTTTAACAACATGAGTAGCCAACCAATTCTTTTCAAGAAATGGAATCTGTGTGCTCTACAGGATTTTTTATTTTGTACAGCAAGGGGCAGTGTTAGACCGGTAATGTCTCAGTTATTAGAAACATGTAAGTACATGAGTATATGTTGTATTATAAAATAGTCTAATAGTTAAGTTAGTTTTTTTCACTTATTTGTTCTACTTACACTCTTACATTTTTTTCAGGGTTGTGAATTATGGGTTTTATTTTACACTTTACTTACCATTTATTTTTGGGGGGAAATTGATAATATGTAGAATGTTTGTATTACCTTAATATATTGCACAGATTTAATTGATAGTAGAGTGCGGCTTTATTCTGAAGCCGCCGTTTACTTTTATATGGAGCAGTTTAATAATATATAAATCTAAAAGAACAAAACAAAGCATGATCAATAGTGTTGATAAAAAAAGAATCTTTATTTACAGTTTCAGACAGTCACATATAATAAACAGTTTAAAATGCGATATGTAAAAGGGAACATAATGGATGAAAAAAACATTTAAAAAAACAATAATTCAAATCAAGTTCAATGCGGATCAAGTACACACGAAGATGTCTACATATGTCTCGCTCCCACTGATTAAGCAGTGTATCGCTCGTCCACTTGGTTTGGGCGTGGGGCACATCTCCCCCTGTTGGCGCTGATGAGACACATCTTAAAGTGCTGTAAGTCAATATGAAAGCATCAAACTGTGAGCACAATATCTGTGAAATTGAAATGCAACGTGAATCCATTTCATGGACCTCAAAGCATTTGACGCTTTTCTTCCTCCCCAGTCTCTTTGGCTCTTACTCCCTCACACAAAGTCCTTGGGTGCGTTTGGACGGGTAGCAGCGTACTTGGCGGCGTACTTATCCTTGGGAGGGCAGTTGGCACAGAGGAGTGCTCCACCCAGGATGAGGATGCCTGAGGCCCCCCAGCCGATGAAGAGCGCAGCTCCCAGCTCCCTCTTCTGAGAGCCCATCATCAACGGGTTGTAGAAGTCCTTAACGATGGTGTTTGCCGTCCAGCACACAGGGATGAGGCACAGAAGGCCGGTGAGGATGAAGATCACACCGGACGCCACGCCAATTTTGGCTTTGGACGCCTCATCATCCACACAGTTGGTGCACTTCCCCCCCGCGATGGCGAGAAGGATGCCTACGATGCCGAGCAGGATGGAGATGATGATGAGGGCGCGGGCGGCCTGGAGGTCCGAGGTGAGGGCCAGCATGGAGTCGTAGACCTTGCACTGCATCTGGCCCGTGCTCTGGACCACGCAGGTCATCCAGATGCCCTCCCAGGTGGTTTGAGCCGTGACGATGTTCTGGCCGATGAATGCTGTCACCTTCCACATGGGGAGGGCGCAGACTATGATGCACCCGATCCAGCCAATAATGCAGAGGGCAGTGCCCATCATCTGAAAGCCGGCAGACACCATGTTTTCTTGCTAAGTCGTCCCAAATCAAAAAGGGAAAAAGTTCCAAAGGTGTCACTTGAAGTCGGTGAAGTCTTGTTCCAGAGATTCCCAAGAGTCAATGTCTGAGGGAGGTCCGAGCGCCTCTTTTATATACATAAGTCGGGAGGGGCTTCACACAAACACACTCACATTGTTGCACGGAGCTGTGACGTGACGACTACCCCCCCAGCCCGCCTCATGTGTCATCATGTCAGTTTTCTTCGCAGGTGGAACAGCCACACTATGACTCACATATTTAAATTGGTTTGGCAGTAAAATGCCATCAGCCGCACCCACAAAGAAGCCATTCGATACCTTTTCTGTCTTTTTTTTTCTATTTCCTTTTATGTCCTGTACAGTGAATGAAAATACTACTTTGCTTTTGAACTATTTGACTTCACTTTTAGTTTAAAAAAAAACCCACCAGTTTGCTTCACAGGTCTGGTATTTTGTTAATATACATTTAATATATTACTTTTTGAAGACTTTTTGAGCATTTTCGGTCTGTAATGGAGCAGGTGTTGTAACATTCAAACATGAGACACAGCAAAGTTGTTCTCAGACTTTCAAGGGTTTTCTTCATTTGACCCTTTGATGAACCAGTTTCTGCTTGTCATTTGCGTTTTTTTCCATAAAGTGGAATAGACAAACAACCACCCATCGCACACAGTAAAAATGTCAGAATAAGTGGGCAAGAACATTAGTATCATTACATATTTCTTAGTCTTAGAACTAAATATTTGGTGCACAGGATTTAACAAGGTCGACCGCTGTGAATATGTCTCAAATTCTTGGTCTTTACTGAAGCGACTTTATTACCGCTGTGCGTCAGCTGCTTTGCTCAATGCTGAGATGGTTCCCTTGTTATTCAGTCCCCCTGCCCAATAATACATGTATTATACATATAGGAATCGAGGACATGTTAAATGTGACACTGACAGGCTCACTCGAGTGCCTGCAAGTATTATAACATGAACAGAAGAGTTGGCCCAAGATAATATTTTTGAAATTTTTAGAACACAAAAACACGATTTTGTAAGAAAAATCACTTTGAAAAGTAAAATAAAACAATTGTCCACAACGCTTGATATGAGCATGTGCAGTGTGGTGGAAAACAACCAAGAGAATCAAGCTGACCTTGTGATGATGTCAGTCCTTAGAGGCCAAAGGGTTGCAGGCCTCCTCCCGTCAGCGCGCTCTGCGGTCCAGGGGTCCGCCTCGATTTATCGACAGCTCGCCGCAGCAGCGGGGAAATATCAGGAGGTATCAGGAGGGGAGATGTTCGGGGGAAATGGCAGACACTCTATGCCAAGTGATTCCTGTTGACACACTGTTGTAAAAAGAGAGAATGGTGAGAGGGGGCAAAGAGAGGTAGAGAGAGAGAAAATCAGATTCTTTCAGAAATGAATGGAGGCAGTGTTTAAGGGCCAAAGCCGCCGTTAGGACTATAATGCCTCTGTTTTATCCGAGGTAGGATCATTAAAGCTACTCGGGGCTGGCCATGGAGATTGGGTTCCACACACAGGGAGGCAGGAGGAATGTCTACAATAAGGAATCCGAGGAGAGATGGTTTCAGGGTGAGATTAGTCTTATGTCTTCGAAAGATTTGCATACACGCTGCAACTTCAGCACACCGACAACCCCCTGAATCAGCTGAGTAATTAATATTTGTATTAATAGAGTTAAGGGTTTGAATATTGCCAAATGCAGAAGCTTATGCACAATCGTGTTATTGAAAGTAACTTTTTTTAATCATGCAAACTTTCAGTGTTTGGTAAATTGCCAGAAAGTGAATGAAATCCTTGAGTTCCCCCATCGAGTTCCTCCACAGATTTCCTCCATCGAGTTCCGAGGCCACGCTGCACAGTGGAAAGTGTTCAGCAGCGGCTGAAAAGACTCCAGCAGCCGTGAGAAAAGGCCGGAGGGCGCCAAGGTAACAAGTGTCGGCATGCCGTTCGAGGCGCGCCCAGACCTGATGGGTAACGGCTGGCTTTGGCGCTCACTCAGGTGTCCAACCCTTCAGTCAAAACTCACTGGATCAGCCGGAATATCAATAAAACAGATCTTTTTAAATCAACATCAGCCTACAGTTCAAACAAGCGTTTGGTGTCTTTATTTGGCTTTTTAGCTGCATCACTTATTTACACTACAGCTGTGTTTGTTATATCTAATTTCTGCAGCAGATCCCATCTGATGTGTGTCTGAATGTGCAAGTCAGATTTGGATTTATATGAAATACACACGCATAAGCAAAAATGGTTGCTGGTAGAAGGCAGGTTAGAAAAACTGTGGGGTTGTGTTTTGACTTTAGGGAACTTTCAATTTCTCATGTGGGTCAGCCTTTTCCATTATTTCAGCTATTCTTTTGTACAATCTACAAGTACATACAGTAGCTATTGCAAAAAGTTTGTGTGTGTGTGTGTTTGTTTGTGTGTGTGTGTGTTTGGGGGGTGGCGGGGTGGTTGAGGGTTTTTTATCAGATGAATAGACACTTTTAAACTATAAGGCCCTTGGTTTTGGTGAATCGTTCTTCCGTCTTCAGTCATTGGCAGGTTGAATGGATACATAAATCCCCTTGTTTCCCTTGTATTCTGTCATTTATATTTTGGGTGAAAGAACAG